>CM076570.1:723465234-723788375 GCA_034641835.2 Pinus albicaulis | reverse complement strand
AAACGTCTCCCTTGGGGCCATATGATTCTCGGCTTCCTCGAGAGTGTCCCTGAGCCATGATGGTCTTTTCCTAATTGAAGGAGGTGGATCAATAGGGTCCAACAGTCCTTCAACGTCAGGCATCGTCTCATCCTTCAGTTCCTCTTGATTTCTAGGCCTTGCTTCATAATCTTCCTCAGATCTCGGAAGATTGATTACTTTCCTGAGGGAAGCATCTTCATCAAAGGTAACATCGTGGCATATCTCCACTTCTCTTTGACCAGGTACATAGACTCTATAGGCCTTCGAAGTTTTGCTGTAGCCTGCAAACATTCCCTTCTTTCTAGAAGCATCCAGCTTGCTCCTATTCTCCTTCAGTACATGAAAATAACAGGACATCCAAAAAGTCTAAAATGTGAGACGTTAGGTTTCGTACCAGAGAAAACCTCTTCGGGAGTTTTGGAGTCCAGAGCGGAATGCGGGCATCGGTTTTGTATGTACACAACAATGTTTGCAACGTCTCCCCACAGAAACTTCGGAAGACCTTGGTCACATAGCATGGCATGGGCAGCTTCCACAATTGTCATGTTCTTTCTTTCAGCAATGCCATTCTGCTCAGGAGTATAGACCATAGTTTTAAAAACCGGAACCGGTGACCGGACCGGTGGACCTAATGAACCGGGTTTCTAACCGGAACCGGTCTAACCGGGAGCGGTCAGATCTCAATGAACCGGTTTTAAAAAAAATACATTAAATAATTATTTTTTTAATAAAAAAAACTATTTTAAAGATTTTTAACCATGATTCCAAGCCAATAGAGACAAAATATTCATAGTTTGCTCATTTATATACCATGCAAAGGTGAATATATCAAAATGGCACCGAGTGCAACACATATCATCGAAAAATACATAAGAAATGAGGCTCCAAATGGCCCATAAAGTCCAAAAACAATGCTACAAGCTATGAGGCCATTGGCCTAATACAAGGCTACATATTAGTGATCAACAACATAATCACTCCTCATCATGATCAAAATTACCACCACTACTAGACAAGGGATCATCAACATGAGCTACATAAATAATATGGCTCAAAGTTTGAGGACTCCTAAAACTCCTCTACAACTTTAGTAGTAGTAGTAGCAAAAATAGACATCAAAACTACAAATCATTGAGCAACATGGTCTCTCATGAAACTCATCATTGATTCATCACTACTAGAAATGGGATCATCAACAAGAGATACATAAACATCATCTAGCTCAAAGTCTTCAGACTTGGATTGCTCAACCTTATAACATGATAGAAATTGAAAAAGTTTAACATGCCTAACCAATGATTTTGGTTTGAGTGAAGAGTTCATCTCCTCAACCTTAAAATGCGGTAGAAAAAGATTAGAATGCCTAACCAGTTGTTTTCCTTTGATTGAAGGGTACATCAAGGTTCTTAAAGGACTTCATGCTCTTGATCAAATGCCAATATCATTCCCTTACACATGATAAAATCAAATGGAAACATTGCAAATTTCCAAACCATGAAACCCTAAAAACCATTAAGTTTGCTGAATTTTGAGTGAAACCTAAAATTCTAGTTTCTCCATATGAAATCTAATGAGGTCGAAACCACTCTTAAACATCTTGAGTCATTTCATGGTAATGTTAAAAATTTAAGTAAAAGGATGAAAATGAAAAATAAAGGAAATGTCACTTTTACTTTAAGAATTTAACATTACCATGAAATGTCAATGCTTCCCTTACCTCCACATCAGCCCTAAAACCCATTTCTGGCCATGCGTGGGTCCACATAGGGTAAGAGTAGCTAAATGAACCCCCCCCCCCCCCCCTTATAAACAAATCAGCCCTAAACCTTAACTGCGGCCGTGTGTGGGTCCGCGTAGGAGGTTAGCACGTAACTGGCCGGTTAGGAACGGAACCGGCCGGTTTATGCATAAACCGACCGGTTCCATTCCTAACCGGTCGGTTAGGTCCGATTTTTTCCAAAAACAGGGGAAATGCCCTAGCTAGCCGGGTTGCTTGGTCGGTTTCGACCGCTGGGCCATCTGACCGGCCGGTTTGGCGGGTTACCGGTTCAAACCGGTCGGTTTTTAAAACTATGGTATAGATAGTTGTGGTCTCCCTCCTGATGCCAACTTCTCTTCAAAAGTTCTTGAACTCGTTCATCTCATATTCAGTGCCATTATCGGCCCTCAATATCTTGATCTTCTTCCCTATTAGATTTTCCACCAAGGCTTTGAAGGTACAGAACCACATGAAAGCCTCATCCTTCTTCTTCAAGAAGTATATCCAGGTTTTGCGAGAGAAGTCATCTATGAATGCCATATAATAAGAACATCCTCCCAAGGATGTCACGGGCAGTATACTAGACAGATCCAAATGTACCAATTGCAAGACATCAGATGTCTTTGTGACACTTGAGAGGAAAGGTCCCCTTGTATGCTTTCCTTCGGCACAGCCCTAACATACACCTTCATGATCATTTGTGAACTCGATCATCCCCGTCACCACCTTCCTTCTTCGAGAAGGGATTTTTAGTGAAGGTGTCCAAACCTCCAGTGCCATAGTTCAGTCTGTTAGATAGTATCACATGTCATCGCTCCCAGTGGACTTCCTCCAACCTGGTAGAGTGTATCAACTCTAAACCCAATCGTGATAGCTTCTTTGAAACTCTTCTTCCAGATACGCACCTTCCCATCAATGGATGCCACATTGAAACCTTTGTCTTCCATGGCCGAAATAGACACAAGGTTCTTCTTCAAATCAAGGACATATAGTACATCCTGCAAGCGGAGGACTTGACCTTGAGACAAGTGAGGGTCATAGTCCCTGTCCCCTTCACGGGATATGTGGCATTATCTCTAAGGATAATTTTCAGATTAACATCCTTCTCAATCATGTCAGAAAGTGCTTCCTTGAACCCAGTGATATGCCTTGAGGCACCACTATCTATCAACCAAACATTCATAGTGTCGGGTGGAGATGTAGTAGAGAGGGAAAATACAAGAATGAATTCATTTCTTTTGACATCAACAACATTAGATTCCTCATACCTGGAATTTATCGACCTTTTGTAAGGTTTCCCATTTCCACCAGAGAGAGCCTTCCTTTTTCCTTTGAACCTGTTGTTCCTTTGATTGCCATTCCTCTAGTTGTTGTTGTCATCATCATCATCAGGAGAATCCTTCTTGAAAGGGCATTCTCTAGCATAGTGGCCGGTCTTTTGACATGTGTAACATTTACCTTTCTTTCCTTGGGCCCCTGCTCTTCCTTTGTTCCTCGGACCACCAAAGTTCTTCTTCTTAGCACGAGCGGTGAAGGCAACATTTTCTTCATTTTCATATTCCTTCATCCTTGTCTCTTCTTGTACGCATCTCGATAGCACTTTGTCAAAATCAGGTATCACATTGTTATTGAGAATGGTAGTATTGAATACATGCCATTCGGATGAGAGACCTCCAAGTGCGGCGAGAACCATCTCTCGATCAGCTATTGTCTCCCCAATAGCCAGAAGATTATTTTTTATTTCGATCAACTTCAAAAAATAGGATTGAATGGATTCATCCCTGCCTTTCTTTAGATTCTTCAGTTCGTTTTTGAAGAAGAGGAAATGATTTGCATTGTTGGCCTTAAACATGTTGACCAACTTATCATACATCTCCTTGGATGTGCCCAGCTCAGAAATGTAGGCTACCAGACTCTTATGAATTGAATCCCGAATCATCAACTTTGCTTTGATTTCCCCCTTCTTGTACTTTGACTTGGTGGCAGGAGGTGCAGAGGATGGAGGCTCTTGGATTTTACCATGCACATAGTCCATGAAATCTTGGTCTTCCAACATAAGATCCAATGTCATCTTTTAGGCATGGAAGTCTTCCTTCCTAGTTAATTTGTCATCAGCTTTAAAGCCATTGTAGTTTGAGGTACCCATGCTCTTCTTCGATGATTGCTACAAACTTAGGCTTTGTATTCACCTCAGCTCTGAAACCATGTAAATTTTGTAGATGTTCTATGTTCGATGCAACTTTACTTTTTATCCCCAATATCAAACAACAATCACATAAACAAGAAAGTAAAATGTTGATAGAACATACTAGTAGATCGACAAAAGACAAGCCAAAAATATATATGTATGTAGGTGCGTTACGATGGTCAACAGGATGCTTCAACCAGCAAAGTTTCAATACGCTCAACCAACCAGAAGTGTCACACAACCCTCCCTGACAACAATATCAGTCAACGAAAGTCAACGGTGTCACAGTCAACAGTCCATGCAAAACACCAACATCAAAAAGTCAATGCAACCTGGTAAAAGTCAACGATCAACATCGATTTTTGTGCCAAAAAATGCAGGCTGCAAAAATCAGAATTTTGACCAAGATTTGGGTCAGTTTGACCATGCATTGACCAAAGTCAATGTTGGTCAACTATGCACTGAAAACCCTAGGTCAAAAACATAAATTCTCCTTGCTGCATTTTCCCACGTGTGAGAGAAGAAGAGACTCCAATAGATGACGAACCAATCAGATGAGGAGAGAGAATGTGATGTGATGGATGAGTGAAAATGACCTCCAACGTTGACCTATTTATATCCATTAGTGAGGGTGTATGAAGAATGAGGCCCACTTATATACCTAGGCAGGTGCCTCTTCAACCTAATTACTAATTAACTAACTAATCATTATTTACATTATTTTATTCATTACATTGCCTTCCTCCTCAAAAAGCATTGTCCTCAAAGTTTGTTGATGAAAAAAGGGTTGATCTCTTTTTCGGCTTCTACCGTCTTCTCGTCTTGAGATAGTCATGTTTGTTGATACAAGCTGATATGTTCCTCTAAGTTACAAACAAAACTGTCGCATTGAGAAGGGATTAGACCATCCTAAATTAATCCTTTGTCGAACCTTTTGATTACTGGAAACTTGTGATGAAGAATTATCACTGGATTGAGTTGTGCACACTTCAATAATCTTCGGAACATTTGTTTGTTGTTTATGTTATGAATACATAGCTTGATCGAGTTGTCTACTCTCGTGATTCGGATGTCGATAGGGAGTTTTATTGATTCGATTTTCCCTTGTCTTGTTTATGTCATCTCCTTGATTTATTTGAAGTACCTGATATCCTTTAGCTATGGACGTTGAATAGCTAACTTTTGGATCTTCACTCAAATCTTTTGTCGCTGGAGCTGCAACTTCTGAGTACATATTTACTTCAACTAGTTTATTTTCTTTTTGAGTTGTGATATTTATTGGATCGATGTGCGTTTCTTCTTCAACTTGAATTTCTACATTTGAAGATTTCGACGATTCTTTTTCGACAAGTTGTTGCACCTTGTTTTTTGATGACTTATTGTCCTTTTTCAGCATCTTAATTTGCGTTAGTAATTTTTCGTTGTGGTCCTTGAGGCGAGCAACTTCTTCATTCTTGTTAGTGGTGATTTTGTCAATTTCCTTTTGCATACTTTGTTTCACCTTTTTACCTTCTTGAAAAACTACTTTTGAAATTTCTTGTATGTCTTCAGGCGCCACTATATTTGGCTTCAAGTTAATGTCCTGTAGCTTTATTTTCTTCTTTTTGTAGGAGAATGTCAAAAACTTCTTTTTCGTATTTAGGATAAATGAACCTAGGGTTTCCATCCACGGTGAACCCAACACAATGTCACTATCGTTAAATGGTAAGGATTGAACAGAGAATTTCGATATGAATGTATAATCTCCAATGTTTAACTGTAAATTGGTTATGTCATATATTTTGTTGCCAAAACAGTCAAATTTTTCGATTATATTTGACTCTGGGATCACTATTTGGTTTGCAATTTTAGGCGTTATATAATTTGTATCTTTAGCGGGAGAGATAGAAATAGTAATATATTTTCCTGCGAGAGTTCCTTTAAATTTAAATAGCACTTTAGCGTTGGTGGTTAAGGTTTCTAAAAATCTTCCTTTCTTCAATTCTGAATTAAATGCCATTTTGCTTGAGTCAAGATAAACACAGGGAAATTTTATTTTTTATTTGTGTTTAATGATTTTATATTTTATTTTTTATATTTTTAATTGTTAAATGGCCAAGGGCCTAAATAGTGATATGGAGAAACTCCAAGATTGATAGCGAAACGGCTCAACAACAACGTTCACAAATTTTCGATGGCCATGGGCCTGGATCAACGAGCGTGGCTTCTGATAACAAATGAAGTGAACAAAGTTCCTTCTCAAGTTAAATACTCCAGAAGACTTGGAATATAAGAATATCTATTGAGGATACAAATATTATATTAAATAGTATGAAGAATGATTGATATGAATGTTACAAATAAGGCCCGCTTATATACCTAGGCAGGTGCTTCTTCACGGAAAGTCATGTCCAATTAGACATGTCTCTTCAACCTAATTACCAATTAACTAACTAATCATTATTTACATTATTTTATTCATTACATATAAGAACTCCTTAGATTGAGTTCTCTGATGAAGGGATTCTTGAATCCTTGATGAGGAAGGATGTTTTCCAAAAAGATGATGTCTCTGCCAACAATGTCTTGAATATAATCTTTTGATGACAAAGATTATCCTTTTGATTAGTGGATACTTTGAAGAATCTTCCTTGCAAACTGATCTAACCTTTTAACCCAGACTTTGATCTTTGCTTCTTTGAGTGTCTTCTTGTCAAGTAGCCCTTGTGTTTAGCACCTTAGCTCTGATTCCATGTGGAGAATTTGGTAGCGCGATGATTCATACAAATTCTCTCCTTGATAATTACTTGTGAGCTTATTACGTTAACTTATGTCTTCTCTTATTCGTTTATTTAGTCTTTCATCAAGTCAATTACCAAAACACAAGAGCCACATATTTAGGCTCTTCGAGCCAGGGCAAAACCTCTCCCTCTTGGAGAGGAAAACCCACGAGAAATTCTTCTTATAGACTTCAAATGACTAGTACCATGACCATGACACAGACCCTAGACCTTTATATGCCTTCAAGAATTTGCCACTGCTTCTTCAATGGCTCCTTGAGCTTATCCTTCTTTCTTCCACCTTCCTGCACCGATCAGCACCAGCCTTAGAGAACTCGGTCTCTATTAGTGTTCTTCTTCCTTTGTATCTTCACTTAACTCTGCTGAGTGTATACTTATCTTATTTTCTTCAATGTTAGACCTCAGCTTAACTGAAGCCTTACTTTTGCACAGCAGCCCTTTAATACAGTCATATATTCCCTTAACACAGTTATTTATCTTGCTCTTCAATGCACCATAGCCCAGACTTATTTAGCATGATAATATCACTTTAATCCGCACTTTATCACAGTCCTGTAGCTCACATAAAATCATAGAATGTTGCACAATGGTCGCAGTTATTACGCTCTTGTATGCTGTCCCTGCCTTGCTGTATAATGCTGCTCCTCAATCCTTTATCTTATATCCCAGACTTATCCGAATTCAACAGAGGCATCCGAACTGTTCCAATCTGCAATTGCAGTCCAGAAAACACAAGAGATGTGCGAATTGTTTTTCCTGTCTTTTCTGCACAGTCTTCTGGGGTATTTATAGTTGTTGGACCCTGTAATAAGCCGACCTGACCGTGAATGGTTGTGACTGTTCATGAGCTGACTTTCCAGCAGTATTTTCAAGCCGACTTGAGAGGCTTATCTTGCAGCGTTAATTAGGCTATTTGAGGACTGCTTTGAGCATCCTTTTGAAGTCATCTTCTTCACGGTTTCATGACAAGGTCTTGAGGCATATTCTGTTGACTAGACTCTTCATATACATGATTCTTAATTACATTTATAACTTGAAGACAAATCCTTATAGACATCAAGAAGAAGTGTATTGACCTAAAATAAAACTTTGCTCATGAAACCCATGAGGCAAGCATACCAAGAACATATTTTATTATCTGTCTTCTTTTACATTAATACATAATTACATAGTCAATATGAAGACCGATCCTAGTTACACTTTTCAACAAAGACCAGGGATAAGCCCCACAACCGGGAAAACCCAGCCAGATTCTTCTTCTATTAGAATCTAAATCAAATGTTCATCAGAGATACATAATTGAAGTACATCCATCAACAAGTCAAAGGTCAAGGCCTTGACTATCCAAGTCAACAATCCGATAACCAATCAATGATGAGACATAATGTCAAATCTGGTCAAAGTACCAGTCCTCCAATTTTCAGCCCTGTCAAAGTGCAGTCAACAGCAGTCAATGGCAGCCAGCTCTAACCAGTAAAAGTCAACAATTAAAATAGCGTAGAAAAGTTCGGTCTGATCAGCAGTGAATTTGGCCTTGCTTCCTTAGTCAAACCCGGTCAAAACAGTCCACAAATCTGTCAGCAGTTCATTCAAATTTCAGGGTCAACCTGCGGTCAAACCCTAGCTTCAGACCTGCGGTCAAAGATGGTGAAAGTGCCCAGAAGAGTTTGGTCAACCCCTCAGTCAATGCGGCCTTCCAAAACAGATTAGAATTCGGTCAAACCAAGTCCAAGTCAAGCAAAGTCAAAGCTGGTCAATGATGCCCAAAACGGAAAGTCAATGGTAGTCAAACAGAAGTCCTACTCCTTTCACATGTGTGAAGTCAACCTGCAATTTTCAGAAGTGTACGAACCAAATGATGAAGAAGAGTTGTGATGTGATGCTTCCAAGTGAAGTCAATGATAATCAATTTATATGTGATGGAGGAGGGTCAATTTCTCTCTCTAGGCCGACTTGTACTTTTCATGTTGACTTGGACCAGCATAAAAATAATATTTTTCCATGTGCAAATTTGATTTTTCCCAAATGGAAGAGGGGCCTCTTTAGGGTTTGCTGGGCTCTCCCAATGGGGAAATTGCTCCCTCAGCTGCCAACTTTCAACCCCCATTTGGTTCCTGGGTCAGAGGCCACAAGATCAGATGTTAGATATGTTGTGTTTAGAATATGGACATGTATGTATGTATAGTGAGTTAGCAAATATAGGCCTGTAGATAATGGGTGATAATTTTTAGGGACCGAGCTAATTCTATAAAACAAAATTCAATTATAGACTATATAGATTAGAGCATCACCGAAGGTGGTTAATATGAACCATGGAATTCAAACCACTAATGATGATGAAAGAATTAATCACTGATAAAAATTCATGATGTTATTGCTGATTTTTTGCAACTTTAGAGACTGTTCAATTCCTAGAATTGGACCTGAAATTACAGAAACTAATTTCTAGCTATGTTGTCATTTTGAGTCACTTTCAAAGTTTACATAATATGCAATATAGTAATGCATAAAACATCTCATCATTACTCTCAGGGAGCGAAACACTGCCTTGATTCGGGAGGCCATCCATATTCGTTATGCACTGCTTCCATACTATTACACTTTATTTAGAGAGGCTAATGTCAGAGGAGTTCCAGTCATGCGTCCACTGTGGATGGAATTCCCTGGTGACGAATCAGTATTTTCCAATGATGAAGCATTCATGGTTGGAGGAAGTTTGTTGGTCCATGGTATTTACAGTGAGGTAATGCAAATTATATTTAAAACTGGTTTGACAACGTTTAATAATTGAAAGCTTTGTTATTTGGGTTGGAGACTAGGAGTTCCTTCCCTAACAAAAGTCTGTTATATTCTGGTATTTCAGGGAGCTACTTCAGTGTCAGTCTACTTGCCAGGATCCCAATATTGGTATGACATCAGAACTGGAGCTGTTTATACTGGAGGTAACCACTATAAGTTGGATGTCTCAGATGAAAGCATACCAGCTTTTCAGCAAGGTGGCACAATTATTCCTCGCAAGGACAGGTTTCGCCGCAGCTCCACTCAGATGACTAGTGACCCCTACACCCTAGTATGTGCTTTAAACTATTCTTTTATTTTTTTGTTTGTCGAACAACTGTTAACCTGTATTTGGTTTTACATTATTACAATAGTGGAAACACTTTCTGGTTCAGTTTCTTTGAGAGCATGTTCTGTAGCAAAGGATTGTGATAATTCTTCAGGTACTTCACATGCTAAAAAAGCTTGTGTGAATCCTAACTGTCTATATCAAATGTTTTCTTCATAATTTTTGAAGTATTATTTGAAAATTGTCACACTTTATGATACCTACTAGTTACTAAAATATGAAAATTATGCCCAAATTAAAAATAATGATATCAGAGTCTTTCGGGAGGCTGGGCTTTACGTCTTACCTTACTTTTTATAGGAAACGTAAATCTATATGATGACTTGAGTATAAAATGAATTTCCCACTATTTACCTACTCTGCAAGTTGAAACCTGTCTGGTTCCTTTGTTTTGATCTTATACCCTATTTTCAGGGATGGTATTATTTTTTGGATCATCCACATTTCGTATGAGTAGCCTATATGTTTATGCAGTGTGTTCAGAAATGTTTGAATTGATGAGTTGTCATGTTCTTACTGTAATATATTAGAGGGCATGCTATCTTGGACCCAATATAGTTTTTTGGAGAAGGTAGTGGTGGTCTTGAGTCTGTCCCATTATATAATGGTCTGATGGTTTAGGCTTTAGATATGCATGTAATACTTCATATACATGCTTTAGATATGCATGCTATAATGGACCTAACATGGTTTGTGGGTTAAGGTAGTGGTTGTCTTGACTCTTAAGCCTGTCCCATTATATAATGGTCCGAGGGTTTAGGTTTATTTTAAGGATCTTAACTATGATTGGAAGATACCTTAAATATTCTTGTGTGCCAAGGACTCTGTCTAACATTTTACCATTTTTCTCTAAATGAGATTTTCTACTATATTTTGTAACTAATTCAAGTACTTTCTCAATTATGCCAACATGCAATTTCTGATACACTTTGCAGCTTTGTTAATATGTACAAGATCAACAGACTAGGAAGAATTGAAAACTTATGTGATGTTAATCAATGTTGCTGATATCATGTTGGCAAAAATATTGCCAAGGATCCGGAAAAGAAAAATATTGTAAATATCCCAAAAATATTGCCAAATAACAGTTTAATTAAAAAAAATAAAAGATGAACCAAAAGACCCCCCAAAAAATGACTTAAAGCAGTGTTGCGAACATCTCGATATCATCCCAATTTTATCTCGAAATCACGATTTTTTGGCCTAGCCCATGTTTGCCAATTTTTACAGATATTTTCCCGATTTTTACAATTTTTCGTCTTTCTGAACCCTTGCCGATTTTATCCCGATGCTGATATTCACAACATTGACTTAAAGAGCCACAATCTGCCAGCAGGAGATATTTTCAATCATCACAGGATACTATTGTGATATTTATGATATTATCGCGATAATTATGCCATCTGAAAATGTCATGACATTTACCAGCGATAATATTGGGTAGTGAAAAATAACGGAATTTCATGATATTATCGCAACACTGATGCTAATAACCTGGAGGTTCTTGCATCAACTGAAAAATATTTTTGCTTTGCCCTAATACTTAGAAAGCCTCTAAAGGAACTGAATATATAAATGTTAATACAACTAGCATCTATGCTTCTTGGTATTTCTTTATGGACAAGGAAAACAGTGCACACTATGAACTTGTTTTAATAAGAATCATTTTGTACTGGCTGATTTCTTCAAGTACATTCATCTAAAATAGTTGTTATAGAATAAAATGTGGGCTTAACCCTTAAAATAGGCTTTCATCTGCTTTAAGAATAGTCCAAAATTTCAAATAATATTTTTCTAGTTAACTTTATCCTTAATAGACTAGTGCACACCCATTTATGATGCTGATATAGTAAGAGCTTGGCTGTTATATCTAGCCTCTGCTGTTTTTATTTCTTCCTTCTAACATTAGATGATCATGCTCTTTCATAGAATCTTCATGTAACAACTATAGTTTACTTATGCTTTCAGAATAGCCCTAGGCACTCCTGCATGTGTTTATTGTTGGTTGTACTTTCATCAGTCCCATTTACCTACCTTTTTGGTCATACAATGGACATATACATATTTTATATTTACCTTTATCTTATCCTAGCAGATCCTGTGTGTAATGAAAAGAGGTGCATTCAAAGATTTTGCAGATCATGTCCAAAGTTACTGTAACACAAGTGGTAGTGTTCAGGAAGAGCACATTCTTCCTTGTGGGTTTCTTGTGTGAGCTTGATACTTTATTTGATGTTGGGGTTTCTTCACAAAATGTCTTTTCAAGTCAACTATTTGCTCTATTTACATTTTATTGCATTGGGTCTTGAAGAAGGTTGCTTGGTTCCTTATATTTTAATGCTTTCTCAGCGAATCCATCCGGTTGAAGATGTGCCATCTCCACTTATAAGCAATTTTGATTTTCCTGATGCTTTTCAGCTTTTGCTTTTGATTTATTCAAGGATATCTCTTCTGCTGTATGTTTGATCTATTTGGTTAACAATCAGATCTGGACCACAACATTCAGTTTAGCCTTTGGGTATGATCTTGGCGGTGCCATTTACATCCTGTATATCAGGGATGGATTACATTGATGATGGTTTTAGATTTGGAAAACATTGCTTAATCATATATTCAGCTATTTAGTATTGATAAATCATATCTGGAAATCCAGTAATGTCACATTTTGTTATAAATTTTGTAATCATCTATTAGGCTCTCATAACGTCCTCTATCCCCATGATATATGTATGCCGTCATAACATTCATTCTGAAATGCTTTTAACCTCTGGGGGTTTCTGGCTGCTTTTTCAGAAGTACAAGTCTATTTTCTGATATTTCTAAAACATTATTTCCATGAGTGGTTGTTGTATAGCAAGGGATGTTCAATTTATAATATGTACCAAATAATAGGAATTGTAGCGGTTCCTTTTTTATGATGAATGCTTCCCTGTCAATGCTGTAGCAGATTGTCAATTGGCATTCTTAGCTGAGAACTGCCTTCGACCCATATAACCTTTATTGATGTGGCTCACAAGGGACAAACATATCTCTTGGGGGAAACTGAATCCTGTTGGGGGAAATATCACCACCCCTGCTTTACCAACCAGTCAAGTCCCTGCTTACATATGTACCTAGAAGTCTGTATTTTCCCATGTTGGTTCTTGTATAGGGCAGGGAATTTATAGTGTGTACCTAATAATAGGAATTATAAGTTATAACAATTCCTTTTCTACCATGAATGCTGCCCTATCAACACTGTAGGAGACTATCAATTGGCATTCTTGTCTGAAAACTGTCTTCCACCTGTATAGCTTCTGTTTGATGTGGCCCACATGGGGCAAACAGTCTCTTGGGGGAATTGAACCCTGGTGGGGGTTATCACCACCCCTGCTTTACCAACCATCCAAGTCCCCTCTCACATATATACCTAGTGTGGTTTCTGCTGTTATTTGATCTGTTATCTCAAATGTTTGTCTATGCACTGAACCTCTTTGGCATGTTGAGAGGATCTGAGGTTTCTGAGTTCTTAATCCTTTGCCATGTGTGAAGTTACTAACTTTGCAGTAACAATAAAATTTGGAACTGGAGAGTACAAGAATATTAAATGAAAAATTTGGATCTCATAATTTGTCTTCCAATTTTCTTTGCATTCCTCAATATTTCATGATGATTGACTGTAATCCACTGCCTCTTCATTGAAGTATGGTATTTTTCATGTGTGAATCTGTTTATGATGTCAAATTCTTTGCGCAAATACAGCTATCACATCCACTTCCGTTTACATGGATGGATGGAAACTGACAGGTTTGAGAAAGAGTGCTTATTGTTTTGAATCCCTGATATTTTTATGGTGTGGTTTTCATGTGAATTAAACCCTTGGAAAGGAAGCCAAAAATAACTGACTAGTTAATGCTTACATATTTCGATTGTCTGCTGCTTGCATATTTCTCCTTTAATATGTACTGTGTCCTATTGAGTTTCGTTAGTGCTCCTGAGGAATCGTCTGAGAAATAAAAAAATAAACTCAACCCACCAAAGACTTAAAAAATACATAAAGCATTGGTGTTTCCTGTGAAAATTCCTAGATCTAACAATCTCAAGAATCCTACTGCAACCAGCTGAATCTATTTCATCTACTTGTAAATTACATTACACAGTGATTTTCAGATTACTTATGGAAATATTGAAGTAAATTACTGAAGCAGCCTACACTCAATTAAATATGATTTTGAAACAAGGAAACTGAGCAAATAAAAAATACACATACAAGACACCTTTATTTTGGATGAAAGTCCCCGGAAAAACCCAATGCGGGAAAACTGGTGCAACAGATCTGAGGGTTTGTATTATTAAGCAGTAGCAATTTCTAAATACATCATTGAATAACTCAAGGGTTATTCAGTTATAGAGAGAGAAATAGTGGCAGAAAGAATACATCCTCACTCAATCACTAGAAAATCTGGCTGATCCAGACACTGGAAGAGATGCCCTGGAGGTCCCTGCGCTGCTTCTGCGTAGTCACTGTGTCACCCCAGCTATGGATCAATCTGACTCCTGGAATCACAGATCTCAGCCTCATGGTCTCACACCCCGACTCTTGGCTTTTGGAATTGATCCAACAACAAAACCTTGGAACCCTCTCAGCCATTGCGCAACCTCTGCGTAGCCCTGCGTGGCTTTGCGTCAACCTGTTTGGCTTTGTGCTGGCTATGCTGGATGTCTCTCTGCCTCTCTCTGTTGATGATTCTCCAGCTGAGAAAATCACTCTCCTGAAGCTATCTTTGCCCCTCTCTGCGCTGGAATCACTTACATCTGATCTTCGTCTGAGCATTGCTCCGTCAGAAGAATTTGATCTCTAGATTGACTCGGTGTGTCTTTTCAAATGACCTCAAGCCTTCCTTTATAGTCTTCTCGTTGAGACATCAACGACCGAGATTAGATCTCTAATCAACGACTAATATTATAACTTGACCTGAGCTTTGCTTTTTCTAGATCATTCTCACTCTATTTTATCAATACCCTTTAATTATTTAATTTCCCTAAGTTTAGACTTAGGGTCTCCATTAAAATAATTAATTTCTACAATAAAACATATTCCGAGTGAAATTTTTAGAAACGGTTTATGGGTACTTTGGAATACATGTGCCTAAGCCTCTCCCTTAAAGCACTTCGATGCCTACCAAAAATCAACACTCCCTTTTAGCGAGGAAAGTGCTCTAACAACATGCCTGCTGCATACTGCTCTGACCCTGAAGCATTCTCGGTGCTGCTGATGTCAGAGCAGTATGCAACAGGCATGTTGTTAGACCCTGAAGCATTCTCGGTGCTGCTGATGTCTGACAAGATTTTCACCAACCACTGCGCTATTGCTACAACTGTACCGCTACCCCTGACACTGCCACTGCCACTGCTGCATCCGTACTATAACTCTCTCTCAAATGTTGCATCTTCTATGCTGCTAGCAGTGCCACTGCTAACACTGCATTTTGAATGCAACTCAGTTGCTGAGAGAAGCAATTGAAATCACCCAAAAACTGAACAAGCGTGGATGCACTGTGTTGTTGAAGGCTCTGACTACTGATAGCTATTGTGCTTTCCCTTTGAAGCATTGCACTGCTGCTACTTTGCACTGTGCTGATGCTGCATTGCGTCGCTTCTGCTCTAGTTTGCGCTACTCAGAAGTAGGCACTGCTACCCATTGCAACTGTCGCTTCATCACTCCTTGGTTCCCATTGAAAGCTCCTCCATCCCGCTATTGCTGATCATGGGCACTCGTAACAAGGTTGTGATCCAAGAGGTGGGCTCCTCAAGGATGTTGCCCAACTGAAGTTCTTGCGAACTTACAGTTCAATAGCGCCCCATTTCCCTCCTAGAGATGCGTGGGCACTCATGGAAAACTCATCTTGCTCTATGTTCCCGGTTGCAACCTTTGGATCGTGCTTCTCATCCTTGTCCTTTTTCTTCAAAGGACATTGAGATGCAAAGTGGCCCATCTTGCTACATCTGAAAAAATTCACCTTCGAAACATCTCTCTTTTGTTTCCGTCGCCCTTGTTGTCCCTTCGATGCAAGGGTCACATTGTCCTCCTCCTTCGAATTCTTCGATCCTCTCTCGCTACTACCATCAAGTTTGCACTTGACCAGATCTCTTCTTAGCTCCTCCTCCTGAAGAGCTGCCCACATCTCCTCCCAACTAGGAAGCATTGCCGTGCCCAAGATACTTTGGACAAAAACTTGCCAATCCTCATTGACTACGTTAAGGGCGAACCTCACCATAGTTGCAGCAGTTGGGGTGGATCCCACGGCTGTCAGCTGATCACAGATTTCTTGAAGTCTCGTTAAGAATGGATTAATGCGCTTCCCCTTCTGCATTTGGATCATCTAGAGCTTCTGCTCCAAGTACATCTTCGACTGCTTGGAAGTTCCTTCGTATAGTAAGGACAAGGCTACATATCTCCCTGGCTGTGTTCTTGCCAGCTATATGAGATACTGTATGATCCTTGACACCATCAAGGATAAGTCCCTTGACCTTTGCTATATCAGACTTATACTTTTTGTTATGATTCGGATTTGTAGGTACAACAATCACGTTGTCCACAAACGTCTTGAGATCATATTCGTCTAGAAGGAATTTGATCTTTTCCTCCAGATCACGTAGTTGGAGGATCCCTCCAACCGATCTTGATCTCTATGACCGTGAGATGCCATCTCAACTGAAAAATCTATCGAACTGCTCCCTCTTTCTCCTTACTGCGTAGCTTCTAGGCTGGCTTACGCACTCCCTGATGGAGTTGGTAAGTTTGCTGCTCCTTTGTTGCCCAGGAAATGAAAAATGTTGAATTCCTCGGCAAGGAACTCCCGGAGGAAGAATTCCCCATTATTTGCTCTTCTTCTTCATCTAACGCTTCTTTGCCCAGCAATTGCTTGCAGAAAAACTGCATCCCTCTGGCTCTGCGATGCTCCCTTTGCCTCGATAAGATCTCGATCCGGAAGTCTTACCTCTTTGTCGACTCACTCAGAGAGAGACCACCTCGAAAATTCAGCCCTCCTGGCTAGAAATGCGCAATCCCTTTGGGGATTCGATCCGCTGCAGCTGCAACATTTCAGCCTTCACTTCAATGCTAGATCTGCTCTTCCTGTTTCACATCAAATGCTTTGATACCATGTGAAAATTCCTAGATCTAACAATCTTAGGAATCCTACTGCAACCAACTGAATCTACTTCATCTACTTGTAAGTTACATTACACAGTTATTTTTAGATTACTTTTGGAAATATTGAAGTAAATTATTGAAGAAACCTACACTTAATTAAATATGATTATGAAACAAGGACACTAAGCAAAGAAAAATACACGCATAGGACACCTTTATTTTCGACGAAAATGCCCAGAAAAGCCCAATGCGGGAAAATCTGTGCAACATATGTGAGGGTGTGTTAATTAAGCAGTAGCAATTTCTAAATACATCGCTGAATACCTTAAGGGTTATTTAGTTACAAAGAGAGAAATACTGGCAGAAGGAATACTCATAAGTGTTTCAGTTGCAGAGAGGGGAATTTAGGCCAAGGGGATGACCTGATCTCGGGGTCTAGAATACACAAGAGGCAAAGATTTTCTCAAGGACATCACAGAAGGAGAGAGTTGCAGGCATTTTCAGTAGGAAACCCTCAGGGGTTACGTAGAGACCCTTCAGGGGCAGCGTAGTGACTACGTCACCTAGTCTGGGGTAACGCAGTCCCTTCCGGAGCAGCACTGAGGGTTTGAGGGGCCTCAAAGGCTGACGCAGAGGCTTTCAGGGGCAGTGTTGGGGTTTCTAGGCCCTAATCTTGGCTGAGTTCTGTAAATCTCATTTGAGGGTGTGGATCGGTCATTATTTTGGCTTTAGATCAGCCAGTGAGCTGTAGATCTAGTGTTTTCTCTGTCGGGTTTTCCAGATCTGGAACCCAGATTTGTGTATTCAGAAATATTCTTAATAATAAGACCCTCCAGCAGCCAAAGACCGGCTTTCCCACATTGGGATTTTCCGGGGACTATTTGACCAGAAATAACTGTCACTTTGTGAATTTGTGCATGTGCTTATTCTAGATCTGGATTGGTAGAGATTTGTTATGTGTTTTGCTTCGATTTTAACTTGAATATATTCAGTTAATAACTTGTCTAAGTAGGAGGAGCATAACTGGAATAACAGTAATAATTTTTGCATAGAGTGTAAGATTCAGAAATTTCTACATGGTATCAGAGCAATTGCAGATTTAGGAGTGTCTCTAGTAGAAGAGATTGAAGGTTCTAGTTGTAGGAAGCAGCTGGAAAAGCAGCAGAAATGCAAATATGAAGGGACAACGCAGTTTTCAGAGGCATATTCACGCATAGGGAAGGGTGACACTGTCCAACACTGTGTCCTAGCAAGCCCACGTAATTATTGAGCAGAGGTAGCTCAGAAACAAAGCTGGTTCAGTGTGATTCAGATTTGAATCTGTCAGATCTAGAAAAGACTGCTGAAAAGCTGCAGAAGTTTAAAAGAGCTGGTGGGGTTAAAATTCTGAAGTTTTCATATTTTTAGCCTTAGCACAAGTGACAAAAAGCGGGAGGAGATAAGCTTCTCAGGGAGTTTCTTGCCAAAGGAAACTTGCAGTTTGATCAGAGGATCAAAGAAGAAGTTGAATCATAGTTGATTTGGTAGATTTCCAAAGAGGGAAATCAGTTGTCAGAGGGAGCAGAAGGTGCCCATTTCACCAAGGCCCTTGGATCCATTTCTCTAGCAAAGAGAAAAGGAAGTTTCAACACATTCTAAGCAGATAGCTCCTCAAGGACTGCGTGATCAGGATAGGCTCGATGGCCTCTCAAACTTTTCAGTTTGGAAGGCAAGGATCCTGATTGTCCTTGAGGCATACAATCTAAGAGACCATGCAAAACAAACTCTGGCCACACCGACAGATCCGGATCCCCTTCAGAAGCATAAGGAAGCTATTGGGCATGCCAAGCGGCTGATTATGGATGGTATCAGGGACCATATTGTACCACACATAGTTGAGAAGAAGACAACTAACGAGATGTGGAAGGCCTTGACTTCCCTGTATGAGGGAAAATCTGTCCAAAGAAAGATGTTGTTGGAGACCCATATGAGGTCATTCATGATGACCAAGGGAGAAGACATGGAACATTTTCTCTTCAGATTGCAGTCAATCAGGGATCAGTTGACTGCAACAGGTGCAACGATGGATGATGCTATGATAGTTAGGGCTACCCTCAATGCAGTCACGGATGAGTGGGAAACCTTTGTCCAAAGTATCTTGGGCAGAGCGGACCTCCCAGATTGGGACAACTTGTGGTCAATTCTGCGTCAAGAAGAACTCCGCAGGTTCACCAAGAGGCAGCACAGCCCAGGATTGAGCAAAGTGAAGAAGGAAGATGCAGCTTTGGCATCAAAGAAGCAGCCAAAGAAGAAGAAGGATCTTTCAAAGATCAAGTGCTTCCAATGTGGTGAAGTGGGACATTTTGCCAGCCATTATCCTCGGAAGAAAAAGGACAAGGAAGCATCTTCTTCCAAAGCAGTTGTGGCAGATGATGGGTCAGAAGATGATGCAGCCATGAGTACTCATGAACTACGGAGGTGGGGTGACATGGACATGTAGAGGAGCTACATGGAGGAAAGGCGGGATCCTTTAGCAACTCATCTCTTAGATCACAAGCAAGCTACAACAGCCTTAAGACAGTAGCGGGACAAGTGGAGCAGTGGGTGCATAGATCACAGATGAAGCAGACAGAGGCAGATCTAAAGACTGGGAGGAGAAACGCAGAGCAAAGCAGCAACAACGTAGAAGCAGTAGCAGCGCAGAGGCTGATGCGACTTCAGCAGTGCTGCTTACACAATGTAGAGCTGCAACATTGCAGAATGCTTCAGAGGGACAACGCAGTGGCGTAGCAACGTGATAGATTTCAACACAAGGAGCTAATGTGACTTCAGTAGTGCAGAGGGAGTCTGATTACGCAGACAGAGCTGTAGTTGTGCATCGTTCTTTAGATGCCAGCACAGATCTGTAACCTATGGAGCTTCAGTGATGAGGATGCAACCCATCGGACTTGTTTGTCAAAGATTGGGCAAGAGATTCATTTGTTTCTGTCAACAACTGAAGTTGCAGTGCAGCAGAACAGTAGTGGCAATGCTATGAGCAGCACAAATGCAACATATTGAGAGGGAGTTGCAGTGGCAGTGGCAAAGTCATGGGCAACAATACAAAATGGGAGCAGCAGTGCAGAGTTGAGTGGCAGCAGGCCAAGCTTCAACAGCACAGAACTGGTGCCCAAAATCATGTAATGCATAAGTGTTATGTATTGCTAGAGCACACCCTTGATGCTAAGAGGGAGTGTTGAGATTTTGTGTATTTTGGATAGCATCAGTTGTGCTCTAGCTCCCAAATTTTGTTGAGGGACTAGAGTACACTTAATCTACAAGACCCATAAATGGATTTGGGAAATTTCATATGGTTTAGGAGATATTAAATTAATTAATTATTTTAATGTATTTCCTAAGTTAAAACTTAGGGAACTTAAATAATTAAAGTGAATTTAATTAAACATGTGATGAAATTGTCTTAAGTCACACGGATCAAGCTTTCTTTTAATCTTAGCCATTGATTCAAGATCTGATCATGGCCGTTGATTTGTCAACGGGAAAAGTATAAAAGAAAGGTTTGAGGTCATTTGTAAAGACACACAGAGGCAGAGCAGTGAAGCTAAGCTGAGATTCTTGGGCAGGGTTTGCTAAGAATACTCAAGTGTTTCAGCTACAGAGAGGGGAATTTAGGCCAAGGGGATGATCTAATCCCAAGGTCTAGAATACACAAGAGGTAGAGATCAGCTCAAGGACAATACAGAAGGAGAGAGCAGCAGCAGCAGCAAGGACAACGTGATTTTCAGCAGGAAACCCTCAGGGGTTACGTAGAGACCCTTTAGGGGCAGCGTAGTGATTGCGTCACCCAGTCTGGGGTAACGCAGTCCCTTCCGGAGCAACGCTAAGGGTTTGAGGGGCTTTAGAGGCTGACGGAGAGGTTTTCAGGGGCAATGCTGGGGTTTTTAGGTCCTAATCTTGGCTGAGTTCTGGAAATCCCGTTTGAGGGTGTGGAGCAGTCATTATTTTGGCGCTAGATCAGCTAGTGAGTTGTAGATCTAGCGTTTTCTCTGTCGGATTTTCCAAATCTGGAACCCAGATTTGTGTATTCAGAAATATTCTTAATAATAAGACCCTCCAACAACCAAAGACCGGTTTTCTCGCATTGGGTTTTTCCGGGGACTATTTGTCCAGAAATAACTGTGTCACTTTGTCAATGTGTGCATGTGCTTATTCTAGATCTGGATTGGTAGAGATCTGTTATGTGTTTTGCTTCGATTTTAACTTGAATTTATTCAGTTAATAACTTGTCTAAGTAGGAGGAGCATAATCGGATTAACAATAATAATTTCTGCATAGAGTGTAAAATTCATAAATTTCTACAACATATTCCGAGTGGAATTTTTCACAAACGGTTTCTGGGTTCTTTGGAATACATGTGCCTAAGCCTCTCCACAAATTTGGAGACTTAGAGCACTTCTGATGCTACCAAAAATCAACATTTCCTTTGTTGTGTTTGTTTTTTCTCTTTTTCTTTCTTGAATGCTTGTTTTGGCTTAGAACACACAAGTATCAGATGAACAGTGTGCAGTTGGGAGGAAGTTTTATCATAGGATTTTTCTTGTATTGGTTGGGGTTTGCTAGTTGAGTGCTTTGAATTAGCTGGGTCATGAGTTTCTATGGTTTGTTTTAACTCAAGCTTAAATTCATGACTGACCTTTTGAGAATTATAGTTTGGGCAAGAACAACTTCATATGTTAGTGCAAACATGCAAGCAGTAGCTCGAGATATTTTGGAAAAGTAGTTCTATTTTTGGAAATATTTTGCAACTCACTTTACTAGAAAAAGGTGAAAGTCTTATATTTGGCAGTTGACCCTAAAATTGTAATTCATACATGACATAGACTAGGAGAAATCTTAAAAATTGTTAATAGTAAAAACACAGGGCAAAGTAGAGGCTTTCAATGCACATGACCATCTGAGTAGTTGAACAAGAGAGAGAGAGAGAGAGGATTCGGGCGGAGGTGAATTTGGGCAGCAGGCAGCAGTTAGTACAGGCACCACCAAACAGTTCTGTACATTCGTATTTAACAGTTCTGTACAGCCTTATGGATAGGCTGTACAGTATCTCCCATAGGCCGTACAGCAGTTTTATGTTTCTTGTTTTTCCTAGCAGGATGTGCTTTCTCAATCAAGCTGTAGAAGCTTACTTCAGGGTGCTTTTTTGGAATTCATATAGAGCTGCTTTTTTGGGCAGTGTGTGGAGGCTTCCTAATGAGATATTCAAAGGAATGAGAAATTGATTTGAAGGAGTAATTACATGTCCATATGTATGTGACAGTGAAACCAATTTTGATGCTTCTGCTCTTTAATTTCTAGCTATTGTGTGATTGATGGTATGGTCTGACATTTAATTTCAACTTAATTAAATTCAGCTGCCTGCTTGTTTGATTGAGATCATCAGAACATTAGTCACCCAGGGATTGAAATTTTCACATGTTATTAGAGTTTGATCTCTGATTGAAATTCTCGGGGATTTCCAACAATAAATTTATTGCAGGGAAGAAGGACCAATGGTAAGAGACTGGTCTGTAAACTGCCGTGGATTTTCCATTGGAAAGTTTGTGACAACAAATCTGTTAAAACTGTATTTAAAAAATCCTAAATCTACACTATTAGGGTTTTATTTCTCTTTAGATTTCTGCATCTGTAGATTACTGTCAATTGCGTTAGCATGCGAATTAAAATTATGCAGAAAATAGAGAATAGTGAAACCCTTTCGGGAGAAATCCTAGTGGGAAGGTGTAGCTGCTCTGCTCTCTTTCTTTGAATAGAAAATGAATGTGAGCACAAAGAAGTATGGCCTGTGTCTCGTGGACTACTACAATGCACAAATTCTCTCTGTGTGCTGTATCTCTTACCCTCTTAGCTATTTTTACTTATCTATGGAACAAATGCACTCGAAAGAATGGAACCCCTTTTCCTCCTAGTGGCCCAGTTATAACACAATTCGATAGCCTACTAGTGGTTAGAACTTAGGACTAACTATCTCAAGTCTTAACCAGAGTTACAATATGGACTCTTCTAGAGTCTTCTTCATCATAATCATGTGACTAACCCCTTTTCCATGAATAATGGGGGTTGATGTTGTTGAATTTTGTAACTATGGTCGATCTTCATAATTTATATTTTAGCCCTTGTAATGTATAAAAAATTTATAAGACATGTTTTTCATGTCATTTTGACTATTTAGCCCTTGAAAGAATTATTGTAAGACATGTTTTTCATGCTAGATTTAAAAGAGAAAATTTTCAAGTCTGAATTTTGAAAATTTGGCTCTAAAATAGTGAAGTCGGCCCTCCCTCAAGTCCAATCAGCCCAATGAAGAGACACCCATTTTGGACTAGTAATCACTATATAAAGGCATTTGACCTCCTCCACAAAGGCACCATTCGACTTGTCACAAGCAAGACATTTTCTAGGCACCCAAGCAAAAGACAAGAAGAACAAGGACGTAAAGAAGGACGAAGATCTTATCTCTCTCTCTAACTCACATTTGTCTATCTAGACCTCGCATGTGTGACTTTCGGGGTATGCCGAAATTCTGGAAGGTCGAGTTTTCTAGGCATATTCTAGAGGCTGAAATTTGGCATAGGGGAGATCAGATCAAAGTGAGCTTTTGGGCATATTGGGAGGCTTGACTTGAGGGTTGTTGACTAGGTTTGAACATAAGCATTGTTTATTAGTTTGACATCATAGTTGAATAGTAGCATTAGATGTATCTCTTGTTGAATTGAAGAATTTCTCTAAGGAAAAGGTTGTTGGGTTTTTCCCCCAGGTGGGTTTTTCCAGGGTAAATCTTGTGTTCTTCTTGTGCAATGTGATCTCTATTGTCTTTATGGTTGAATTTATGAAGTGTAATTGCTTAATGATAAACAGGAATTGTTAAAAGAAGATATACATCATTAGAAGTAATTATCAATATTTCAGAAATTTTGTGCTTGTATCTACTGCACTCGAAAAATAAACATGGTATCAGAGCTTTGGTAAAGAATAGGACACTGAGATCACTCTTGGAAAACTTTGATAAAAGAAGGAGCATTGAAGAAGACCTCATCTAGATCTATTTGCTTGTATATGACTATTGGTAACTACATGAAGACAAAAAACAAATTGGAAGGAGCTATAAACTTTAGGGCTTGGAAAACAAGGATTGATCTCCTACTTGCAAACAATGATCTTTTAGGCATTGTGAAAGGCAAGGTCACTAAACCCGAAAAGGATGAAGAAAGATTAAAATTTGAGAAAAATGATATTATAGATAGAAGTATCATTATAGATTTCGTCAGAGATCATTTGTTCCCATACATCACAAATCTTGACCCTATAAAGAAAATGTATGTTGCCCTAATTGGATTGTACATATCAACAATATCTGTCAAGCAATAAGTTTGAAGAATGAACTTCGTGGTGTTAGAATGACAAGGAATGATACTATAGCCTCATACTTTATGAGGATTTCTCAATTGAGAGATGGAACTTCAAGCGATTGATGAAATCATTCTTGAAAAGGAGCTAGTGACTACAACACTTAACGGTTTACTTGAATCACGAGACTCATTTGCAGCAGGTATATGTGCCAAAAAAGAAGCTCCAAAGTTTGATGAACTAGAGACCGCATGTACTCAAGAAGAATCAAGGGTCATGTCAAGAGGGAAGATTCAAAGATCCGAAGAAGGCGACTCTCAAGCTTATGCAACACATTTCAAGAAGGGTGGAGGAAGAAAAAAATTTGGTTTCCAAAGAAGAAATGGAGGAAGAAGAAATGAAGGAAGATCTACTCCTCAAAGAAAGAGAGATATGTCAAAGGTTCAATGCTACCATTGTCACAAATTTAGTCACTATAGAAGCAATT
The DNA here is from genome assembly GCA_034641835.2 of Pinus albicaulis. Taxonomy (NCBI): domain Eukaryota; kingdom Viridiplantae; phylum Streptophyta; class Pinopsida; order Pinales; family Pinaceae; genus Pinus; species Pinus albicaulis. The sequence goes on along the minus strand of CM076570.1, from coordinate 723,763,495 downwards.
GTCAAGAAAGATAGAATTATATAAAGAGAAAGGGAAACCAACACGCTACCATGACAGACTTGGATGAATTTCCAAAGAAGTCTGTAATGAAAATCCAGGTAATAAATAGTTCTTCTATTTTTCTGCTCTTAATGGTTCTATTATTAAACAGTGGTGCCTCAAGGCACGTGACAAGAGATTGAGACACCCTCAAAAGTCTAATGGAGAGAAAATTATCACAAAATGTGGAAATTGGAGACAACAACAGTTATGTAGTGAAAGGCATTGGGAAAACGTCCATTGAGCTATAATCAAGTGATAATGTTCATCTTAGCAACATTTTTATGTTATAGGTTTGAAGAAGAATTTGGTTTCTATTTCATGCGTGGAAGACAAAGGAGATAGAATGGAATTTGTTGATGGAAAAGTTCTTGTTTGGCCCAAAGGTTCTAGTATAGATTCCTCTAGAATAATTGGAGTTCGTGAAGGAAGGTTGTATAGATTTTTGAAGCAACCTACTCAAGCACTTGTACATAATTACATTAATCCATGTGAGCTTTGGCATAGAAGATATGCACATCTCCACTATAGAGCTTTGCTTGCCTTAAAACAAATGGTTTCAGGTGTTCTAGATTTGCAGGAAGAACATGAAGGAGTATGTAAAGGATGTGCGCTTGGACAGAACGTTAAGAATCCTTTTCCAAGCAGCGAAAGTAGATCTAGTCTATTTTGATTTATGTTGTCTAATGCCAGTAAAATCTCTTGGAGGATCTTTATACTATATAACCTTTATTGATGATTTCTCTTGCAAGAGGTGGATTTACTTGATGAAGACGAAAGATGAAGTCTTTGACAAGTTCTAGTTATTCAAGGCTGAAGTAAGAAACTTCAAGGGAAAGAAGATCAAGATCCTGAGATCTGATAATGGAGGAGAATATACCTCCAAGGAGCTCATTGCCTTTCGTAAAGAAGTTGGGATTAAGAGGGAGTTGATAGTTCCCTACAATCCACAACAAAATGGAGTTGCAGAAAGAAGGAACACAATTATTGAAAAATCTGTTAAGCGAATGATGCATGATCAAGACTTGCCTATATTTCTTTGGGGTGAACCATCTATGACAATCGTCTACATTCAAAATAGAATTCCTCATAGAATTGTGGAAGACAAGACTCCTAAAAAAGTGTTCACTGGACATAAACCTCAGGTTGGTCATTTGAGAATATTTGGTTGTCCTGTTTATATTCATGTACCTAAAGATAAGAGAAGGAAGTTAGAGCCTTCAAGTGAGAAAGGAATATTTGTTGGATATGGTGAGTCATCAAAGACCTATAGAATATACGTTCCAGGACAAAAACATGTTGAAGTTAGCAGGGATGTGATCGTTGATGAGAATGTGACCTATTGGAAATCCAAAGAAGTCCCTATGGACTCTGATGAGGATGAAGAACATGAAGCTCCCAAGCAAGAAGGTTCCATCATATTCTTCAAAACATCCTATTGATCATCAAGAAGAGCCAGAAGGGCCTAGCGATCCAGTGGACCTAATTATTGTTCCTGAAATCAAGAAGAGACCAACATGGGTTAGATCCACTTTGCAGGAAGCAGAAGGACATGCATCTCCATGTGGCTCCTTTAGGGAAAGTAAGAGACCAAATAGGTATTTTAGTTATGCAACTTTGATGACTAATCTGATTGATTATGAACCTTCCACCTATGAAGAAGCAACTAGCCAGCAAGTTTGGAAGGATGCAATGTTGGAAAAATACGAATCGATTATGAAGAATGATGTTTGGGAGATCGTGCCTAGACTTGAAGGAAAATCAATGGTGACCTCCAAATGGGTATAGAAGATCAAGCATGTAGTGGATGGTAGTATTGACAAGTACAAGACAAGATTTGTGGCTGGAGGGTTTTCCCTGAAAGAGGGAGAGAACTATGATGAGACCTTTGCTCTGGTTTCCAGGTACACTACCATTAGATCTATTATTTCTATTGCTTCTTCTATGGGTTGGCTCCATGTGACTCCTTCAAGGAAAGTAAGAGACCAAAGATGTATTTTAGTTATGCAACTTTGATGACTAATCTGATTGATTCTAAACCTTCCACATATGAAGAAGCAACTAGCCAACAAGTTTGGAAGGATGCAATGTTGGAAGAATACGAATCGATTATGAAGAATGATGTTTGGGAGATCGTGCCTAGACCTGAAGGAAAACCAATGGTGACCTCCAAATGGGTATAGACGATCAAGGATGCAGTGGATGGTAGTATTGACAAATACAAGGCAAGATTTGTGGCTTGAGGGTTCTCCCTGAAAGAGGGAGAGGCCTATGATGAGACCTTTGCTCTGGTTGCCAGTTACACTACCATTAGATCTATTATTTCTATTGCTTCTTTTATGGGTTGGAATTTACATCAGATGGATGTAAAAACTGCTTTTTTGAATGGCTTAATTGAGGAAGAAGAGTACATTGAACAACTTCAAGGTTTTGAGTTCATGGAAGAGAGTCTCACATCTGTAGATTGAAGAAAGCCTTGTATGGGCTTAAGCAAGCACGTAGAGCTTGGTACACTGGAGTTGACAGTTATCTAACAAGACCTGGCTTCTCTAAAAGTGACGCTGATCCAAACTTGTACTTCAAGGTTGAGAAGAATGAACTTGTGATTCTACTATTATATGTTGATGACTTATTTTTGACAGGTCTGGAGCATCTAATTATTTGACGTAAGAGGGAGTCGGCTTTTGACTTTGATATGAAGTATCTTGGGTTAATGCACTACTATTTGGGGCTAGACGTATGGCAGAATCCCGAAAAAATCATTGTTGGTCAAGGAAAATATATTATCAAGATCATGTAGAAATTTAGAATGATGGACTGCAAGTCAATGCCGACTCCCATGGTGACAAATTTGAGAAAGCTAAGAGACTTTGAGTTAGATTTAGTAAATCAATCCATGTACCAAAAACTAATTCGCTTGTTGATGTAATTAGCTAATACAAGGCCAAACTTTTGCTTTTTAGTAAACACGCTATAAGCCAGTTCAAGTTGGAACTGAGACATGATCATTGGATTGTGGCAAAGCATGTATTGAGATATTTGCATGGTATGGTTGATTATGGTTTGAGATGTCTCAATTGGTGATATACAGTTATAGGGATTTACAGATGCAGATTGGGCAGGAAGTGATGAAGACAAAAAGAGTACCTCTGAAAGTTGCTTCAGTTTCAGCTCTGCTATGATTTCGTGGATGAGCAAGATGGAAATATCTGTTGCACTTTGCACTCTTGAGGCAAAATATATTGTAGTTAGCTTGGCTAGTTGTGAAGCAGTGTGGCTTCCAAAGCTACTTGTGGGACTATTTGATCTTGTGCTAGAACCGACTGTGATATATTTTGATAATTAGAGCTGTGTGAAGCTGATAGAGAATTCAGTTTTCCATGACAGGTCAAAGCACATCGAGGTCAAGTACCAATTCATTCATGACATGGTGTAGAAGGGAGTCGTGAAGCTCCAATATGTTTCTATTGATGAGTAGATTGTTGATATTTTTACAAAACCTCTGTCTAGTGTAAAGTTTGTATACTTCAAGGAAAAGCTTGGACTTGTTGAGAATACCCCTCATTGAGAGGGAGTGCTAATGAGATAGCATCGTGGATTGACATTCTCCTTGTGTCATATATGACCAAAATTAGGGCGAATGGTTTGACAAAGGACAAACATTCTTCCCGTGTCTGATATATTGACTAGAATTAGGAAGAATGGTCCTAGAGGCCCAAAATTACTCAGATAGAGTGTGGCCTTTCAACATCAAGCCCATAATTACTTAGATAGAGTGTGGCCTTTGGGGATTCACTTTGTGCAAGGTACCTACCAGAATTATGGCTAATCTACCATGTGTTAGGAGTACCGACCAGAATTACGGTGAGAATGTACCATGTTAGATATCATTTTTAGGATTCAATTGCGTTATGTAAGTCTTTCATCTATGACCATTTCCATGAGAGGTAGTCGTAACTGATTTTTTAATAGTCCACTTAGCACTCATTGCATTGGGTGATGCTCACAGGGGTGAAGAAGTGGGATTGGAACTAGTGAAATGAATCACATAGATTAGATCACTTAGATCTGATTTTCTTCCAAGCACTGCTCCATCAAAAAAATTCGATCTCTAGATCCTCTCGGTGTTATTTACAAATGACCTTCAAGTCTTCCTTTATATCCTTATCGTTGACAACTCAATGACCGAGATTAGATCTCCAATCAACGAATAAGATTATATTAGACTTGATCTGCTTTATCTACAAGATTCACCCACAATTTACATTAATATTGATTTCCTAAGTTAGACTTAGGGTCCTTATTAAAAATAATTAATTTTTCTTATAAAATTGTTTCTCAGTGGAATTTCCCAAAACGATTTCTGGGTTATTTGTAATGCATGTGTCTAAGCCTCTCCACAAAGTTTGAGACTTAGAGCACATCTGATGCTACCAAAAATCAACACTCCCTCTTAGCGAGGAATGTGCTCTAACAGATATGCCCTGCTGCACCCTTCTATGACTCTGAAGCATCTCCCTTTGCACTGCTGATGCTGCCTATCAACCACTGCGCTGCTGCTGCACTGTACTATCGCTGACCTATCCCTCTCAAATGCTGCATCTGCTTCTAGCACTAGCACTACTAACTCTGCACTATAACTTACTTGTTGAGAGAAGCAATCGAAAACATCCAATAATCTGAACAAGTGTTCAGGATGCATCTCAGTGCTGAAAACATTGACTGCCGATAGCTACTGCGTTGTCCCTCTAATGCATTGTGCTGCTATTGCTCTGCACTGCGCTGTTGCTACTCTGCACTACGCTGCGCTACTACAAATTTGCTCTACGCTACTCCAAGGTTGGCACTGTTATCCACTGCCACTGTTGTCCTTGCACTCCTCTGCACTGACTGAAAACTCCTCCAACCTGCTACTATTGATTATGGGCACCCATAGAAAGTTTGTGATTCGAGAGGTGGACTCTTCGCGGATCTTGCCCAACTGCAGTTCTGCTGAACTACAACTTGATGTCGCCCCATCTCCCTCCTGGAGATGCGAGAGCACTCATGGCGTACTCATCTTCATTGATCTTTGCAGTTTCAGCCTTCAGATCATGCTTCCCGTCCTTGTCCTTATGCTTCAAGGACACTGGGAAGCATAGTGACCAAGTTCACCACACTTGAAGCATTTGATCTTCGAGACATCTTTCTTACGTCTTCGTTGCTCCTGCTGCCCTTTGGATGCAAGCACTGCACCTTCCTCCTATTGCTTCACCTCTGATCCACTGCCGCTGCTGCTATCAAGTTTGCACTTGACCAAGTCTCTCCTTAGCTCTTCTTGCTGAAGAGCAACCAACATCGCCACCCAACCTGACAAGGTTGCTCTGCATAGATACTCTGGAAAAATACTTGCCAATCATCAGTGACTACATTCAATGCCAATCTCACCATCATTGTAGGAGAAGGGGTAGACCCTACTGCTGTAAGTTGGTCATGAATCTCCTGAAGTCTCGACATAAATGGATCAATGCGTTCCCCTTTCCGCATCTGTGCCATCCTCAGTTGCTGCTCAAGGTACATCTTTCACTGCTCAGAAGATCCCTCATCTAGTGTGGCCAAGGCTTCCCTCATTTGTCTGGCAGTATCCTTGCTAGCCATATGGGACACAATGTGATCCTTGACTCCATCAAGGATTATCCTTTTCGCCTTCGCCATATCAACCTTGTATTGCTTCAATTGATATGGATATGTAGGGACCAAGGTTACTTGGGAGCGGGAGCGGGAGCGCCATATTCAAAAGCTCCTAGGTCGGGCCATTTCGAGAGACGTTATATATATATATATATATATATATATATATATATATATATATATATATATATATATATATATATAAAAGCATGTAGAATGATGAATTAGACATAAAAAAACATAAAAACATATATTGAATCATATAACATCAATCACCTAGAAGTTATAATCTTCATCAGCTACGTCCACAAGTTAGAACCGTACAACATATTAACTCTTGAGTCTCATGTTTCATCAATCTTAAAGTTTCAAGCTTTCAAAAATCAATATATAACATTTATCATCATTGATTCATTGATCACCATAGTTGTTCTTGTAAGCTAAGTGTAACCATTACAATAAAGAATATTTAACATGAAATGAAATGTTATAAAATGAAATGAAATGCAACAACTTTCAACTTTCATGAAGCATCATATTCATAATTCATAAGTGCTAAACTTCAAACTTAAATTGTCATATATTGTTTACAAAAAATATCATAAGAAATATGAAAGAGTCAAGTTTCAATAGTTATAAAAAGTTTAAAACTATTAGAAAATAGAAAAGATTAGTAAATTGTAAATCTATTTTATCTATTGCTTGGCCTCTTGCCATAAGAAATGTCCAATTTTTTAGCAGCTCGTGGTAATGGTGGTTTTCCAGCAGTCTCCTCCCGCATAGTACCACGACCATAACTAGAAGGCACATGCCCTCCACGTGAGGATGTAGGTGGAGGCTGCTTTAGCAAAGGAACAATAGTTGGAACTCGAACATTGGCACTGACACTGCTACTAGATGGTGGGTGTGGCGATGGCATGGCTGCTGTTGCTTCATCCTCATCTCTCAAAAGTTCTGCTTCCAATTCTTCTAGATGTATAGTGCCTTCCTCCAAATTATCGTCCTCTGGGTTGTTGTCCCAAACTCTATATGATAGATCATCATAAGCTCAATCACAATAATGACTCAACAACCTCAAGTTGTAGTGTACATAAACCAAGCTTTCTGCTCGGTTTTCGTTGAGTTTGTTTCTTCTCACATTATGGATGAAGCTGTAGGTGCTCCAACACCTCTTTGTAGAAGAAGTATTTACAACCTGTGAGAGAACTTTTCAATTTTGGCAAAAGTCCCATGCCGCCATATGCTTCCCACCATGTGAGAGCAACAAATCTGTATCTATCTTCCATTGCATGCAAAAAACCAAACAAATCAGTGCAACTGAAGTATCTGCCTAATTCAAGGCGCAAATTAGCATACTCCTCCCTGTCAAGGAGTGTTAATTTTGGGCAACTAGGTCCAAACTCCATGTTGTACTGCTCAAATGATGATGCCAATATTTTTATTGGATTCCTCTTTCGAAGAGGTGCAAGATTGATCTAAAGATCATCTTGATCGGATGAGCAGAACATTTATTTTGAATTTATTCCACTTCTGTGCAAGGTTGACCAGAATTGTAATTTAGGCTTGAGAGCCCCAACAGATGTGTCACACACCCTCACAGATGGATATATATTGGAGAGACTTGGACATCATTTCATCATCCACTCATCACACACTTCTCTCTTGTGTTTGATTGATTCGATCACTTTTTGGAGGCATTTCTTCTCACACGTGTGGAACAACAGCTAGGGTTTTTGGTACGGATTTGTCTAGAGTTTCAGCGTAGGTTTGACTAGTGTTGACTTTGGTCAACTCTTGGTCCTTTTGACCTCAAACTCCACCAAAACTTCAATTTCTGCAGGCTATATTGTTTGGCACACATATCGAGGTTAGACATTGACTGTTTACTGCTGATGTTTTGCATTGACTAGACAATGTTGACTTTCCTTGACTTTTTTTTGGAGCTATCTTAAGGGTTGTGTGACACATTTGGTTGGTTGACCGTGAGGAGACTTTGCTGGTTGAAGCATCTTGTTGACTTTTGGCTTGTCTTCCATCGATCTATTGGTATGTTCTATCAACATTTTACTTTCATGTTTATATGAGTATCGGGTCCTAGAAGGTTGAAGTAAATTTGCATCAAGCATATAACATCTTCAAAAATTTACATGGTATCAGAGCTCAGATGAAGACAAGGCCCAAGTTTGTGTTGAGAACAATCACCGAAGAAGTAGCATTTGTCAAGGATCCATGGGCACCTCAAATTATAATGGCTTCAAAGCTGATGATAAGTTGACTGTGACTCTCCATTTATCTTAAGGTCAAGTCCTCCATTTGCAAGATGTATTGTATGTACCTGATTTGAAGAAGAACCTTGTGTCTATTTCGGCCATGGAAGACAAAGGTTTCAAGGTGGCATTCATTGATGGAAATGTACCCATATGGAAGAAGAGTTTCAAGGAAGCTCTCACTATTGGTTTTAGTGTTGATACACTCTACCAGGTAGGAGGAAGTCCACTAGGGGCCATGTCATGTGATACAATTTGTCAAACCGAACTATGGCACTAGAGGTTTGGACTCCTTCATTACAAAGCCCTTTCCGAAGCAAGGAAGGTGGTGACAAGAATGCCTGAATTCAAAAATGATCATGAAAGTGTATGTTAGGGTTGTGCCGAAGGAAAGCATACAAGAGGACCTTTCCCCTCAAGTGTCACAAAGACATCTGATGTCTTGCAGTTGATACATTCTGATTTATCTGGTATGTTGCCCATGACATCCTTGGGAGGATGTTCTTATTACATGATGTTCATAGATGACTTCTCTCGCAAGACTTGGATATATTTCTTGAAGAAGAAGGACGAAGTGGTTTCGTACCTTCAAGGCCTTGGTGGAAAATCAAACAGAAAAGAAGATCAACATTTTGAGAACCGACAATGGCACCGAATATGAGTCAAACGAGTTCAACGACTTTTGCAGATACGCTGGCATTAAGAGGGAGACCACAACTGTGTATACTCCTGAGCAAAATTGCATTGCTGAAAGAAATAATAGGACCATTGTGGAAGCTGCCAGTGCCATGTTATGTGACCAAGGTCTTTCGAAGTTTCTATGGGGAGAAGCTGCGAACACTGCTGTGTACGTACAAAATCGATGCCCGCATTCTGCTATGGACTCCAAAACTCCCGAAGAAGTCTTCTCTAGTAAGAAACCTGATGTTTCTCATTTTAGAGTTTTTGGATGTCTTGTTTACTTTCATGTGCCGAAAGAGAAGAGAAGCAAGTTGGATGCTTCTGAAAGAAGGGAATGTTTGTGGGCTACAGTGAAACTTCGAAGGCATATAGAATCTATGTGCCTGGTTAAAAAGAAGTGGAAATATGCCAAGATGTCACCTTCGATGAAGATGCTTCCCTCAGGAAAGTGATAAATCTTCCTAGCTCCAAGAAAGACCATGATGAAAGATCAGGGAAGCAGGAAGAGCCGAATGATGAGATGATGCCCGATGTTGAAGGATCGATGGACCCTATTGATTCGCCTCCTTCAATGAAGAGAAGACCCTCATGGCTCAGGGATACTCTCGAGGATGCTGAGAGACATATGGCTCCAAGGGGGACATTCCGTGAAAGCAAGAAGCCGAATAAATACCAAGGGTATCTAGCAACCATGAGTACAATCGTACAATCTGAGCCTGGATCATTTGAAAAAGACGTAAAGCATCAAGTTTGGAAGGATGCTATGCACGAAGAGTACGAGTCCATTATGAAGAATGATGTCTGAGATGTGGTCCCAAGACCGGAGGACAAAGTTGTTGTCACCTCAAAATGGCTCTATAAGATCAAGCATGGATTTGATGGTAGTGCTAAAAAGTACAAGGCAAGATTTGTTGCCCGAGGCTTCTCTCAAAAGAAAGGCATAGACTATGATGATATATTTGCACTTGTGGCCCTCTATACCACCATCTGACCTATTATTGCCCTTGTTGCCGCGCAAGGATGGAGTCTCCATCAGATGGATGTGAAGACCGCTTTTCTGCATGGATCTATAAAGGAAGAGGTGTATGTGGAGCAACCTCTGGGGTTGGAAGTCCGAGATAGAGACACCCATGTATGCAAGTTGAAGAAAGCCCTCTACGGGTTGAAGCAAACCCCCAAGGCTTGGTACAAGAGTATAGATAGCTACGTGATGAAGTTGGGCTTCACTCGAAGTAATGTTTATCCGGACCTTTACTTCAAGGTTGATAGAGAAAAGCCTCTCATTTTGGTTCTTTATGTGGATGATCTCTTCCTGACAGGTGCTGATCCCCTTATTCATTAGTGCAAGAGGGAGCTCGCTTCCGAGTTCAAGATGAAAGACCTAGGACTGATGCATTACTTCTTAGGCTTGGAGGTTTGACGGAGATTTGGCGAGATTTTCCTCAAGGAATTACGGATTCCCTCAATGCTGCAACGCTGCCTCTACGTGGGACTGCGCTGCCTCTGCTGATCTGCTCTCTGTCTTCTTCGCGATGTATTGCCGACTCGGGAAAATCTCCAACCAGAATTACTCTGCCTCTCAACTGCAATCAAGAATCACTTAGATTTGATTTTCTTCCGGGCACTGCTCCGTGAGAAAATTTCGATCTCTAGATCTTCTCGGTGTTATTTATAGATGACCTTCAAGTCTTCCTTTATAGGCTTCTTGTTGACAAATCAACGGCCGAGATTACATCTCCAATTAACGACTAAAACTATATTAGTCTTGATCTGCTTTATCTAGAAGATTCATCCACAGTGTGCATTAATACTAATTAATTATTTTAATTTCCTAAGTTAGACTTAGTCCTTATTAAAATTAATTATTTTTTCTTATAAAAGTGTTTCTCTGTGGAATTTGCCAAAACAATTTATGGGTTATTTGTAATGCATGTGTCTAAGCCTCTCCACAAAGTTTGAGACTTAGTGCACATCCAATGCTACCAAAAATCAACAATATGGAGAGTTGATCCTGTGCTGGGATAATCTGGCAGTGATACAATAGGTTGCTGTTTCCATGAATCCACATAATGTGACTTGCCTTGAACCATAAATCATACCCAAATGTGGAGCCTGCATGCAGCAACGGGGATCTATCTGTCATGTCGTGGGTTCAACAGGTAGACTCTGGTGGCAATGGTCTGTAGTCATATCTGGGAATGCGTGTCCCTTCTCACCCCATCTGGGGGGAGTGTTATATAATGTTGCAGAGGGAGAACTACACATTCTCTTTGCTTTAGTCATTTCAAAGGCATTGCCAGACTACTGCAGGTATTGAATATAGGCTGGCCTCTGCCAAGGTTTGGTGCTGGAACAAGCAGCAAAGCAGGCTGAAATTTAAAAAATGGCTTCAAGTATGGAAAGCAGGCTCAATATTTTTGTTTTATTTTCATTTTAGTGGCATCCGTCTTTGGATGTCCTTTTTCCTGCTTCTTTATTCACACAGATTCTTGTAATTCTTGGATTCAATTGGACACGATATGTAGCTGTGCATCTAAAGTTTCATTCTAGTTACGATTATGACAGTTTTTGCCATTGTTATTTGGGATCCCTTGCATGCTTAGTTAAAGGGTTGTTATGAAAATATAAGCAAATGAAGTTTATTAGATTAAATGCACTGATAAATTAAGGCTTACTTCAAGTCAATACTACTATAACAAATTCTCTTATAATTGAAATTTTTTCATATGCCTATGCAAATCTCAACATGTTTTAGGATGGTGTCAAGAAATATTTTGAGAAAGTTTATTGGGCAGTCAAGCTGAACATTGAAGTTGCAGGTTGTCTATCACAAAGTCTAGAAATCTTTGATTAAAATACAGATGGAGTTAAAACTATCTTTGTGCATATTTTTTATTCTGGAGAAAAAAATACAGGAGCTCAAGTTCATGGGTCTCAATGTGGGAAGTATAATACAAATGCATGATTTCTGCTGGCAGTATGCATGTGGGATATAGCAACCAGTCTAGCTCTTTTAAACTAATCTCTGCCTTTTGTTTCATGTTCTTCAGGTCATAGCATTAAATCATACACTGGAGGCTGAAGGTGAGCTCTATGTGGATGATGGGAGAAGTTATGATTATAAAAAAGGGGTTTACAGCCATCGGAGATTTGTGTTCTCAAATGGTAGACTTACATCAGTCAACCTTGCGCCTGATAAGTCAGACAAGAAACTGTTCCCATCCAACTGTGTCATAGAGAGAATTATACTGTTGGCATTAAAGTCACAAATCTCAAAGGGAGGAAAAACAGCTGTTGTCGAACCATCAAATCATAGAGTTGACATAGAATCTGGTCCGCTAATGCTGCGAAAAGGATCATATCCTAGTGCAGTGAATGTCCGGAAACCAAATGTGCGGATTGATGAGGATTGGTCGATCAAAATTTTCTAGAGCATTTTCCACAGGCATTTTAATGATTTCAATTATTTTGAGATCAACTAAATTAGTGCTGTTTTCCAATGATGGGAGTGCCAGCAGGTTCTTTTTAATGCCTAAATTGTTTCCTTATCTTTTTGACATGCTACTTTTCTTCTGGTTAAGGAGAGCAGTGCAAGTCTGTTTATGTTATCCACGTGTTCAAAATGCACGTGCCATGCATGGGCAGGGTCAGAACTCGAGCCTTCTCATTTTCATCGCTCTATAATTGTAGTGTTGGTAGGTATTTGAAACTTAGCACTACCAATAGGATCCAATCCCAAATGTGAAATCAGCCTCGATGTGAAATAATTAACATGATCTGAACTGGTAATTCAAGATCTGACACATCCATAACTCGAATTAGATACGAAAATTAAGATGACAATAAATGTGATCCGTACCTTTTAATTAAGAATTGTAGATTTCCAGAGTTGCTCCTGCTTGTTTGTATGATTTCAGGGAAAAACTGCATGTAATTTCAAATTTCTGATGCAAACTTGTTAATTTATTGAAGTGGTTGATGTTTAATTACATGATTGGTTCCTTCTTCTGACTCTTTGGAGTCTAATTGTAAACCAAAGTCGGAATAAACTACCTTGCATATTAGACCATTTGAGCACTTATTTTTCATTCTTACAGGCTTCGCGTTAGGGCACCTTGCACCCACTCCCACTTTTATGAATCTTGGGATTTTGGATCCGTATTGGATTCTTTGATATTCTTATTTTTTATTTTATTATCTATTTATTTATTTTAAAATGTAATTTGGATCAGATCTGTTCTGGTGAAGTGCATCTGGATCCCATTGCCAGAATTGTGGCAGATTTATCCCCTAGCTGCATGTTTTGAACAATTTTTAATATCATAATCTCCAGGAACATTGACGACACCATTTACATAATTATTCGTTAACTTGCTCAAAATTTGAGCGATTTGTTTCCAGGCATTTTAAAGTTTGCATTATATTAGTTGTGATCGTCATGTTTATATCAATATTGTATTTTAGTAGTTTTGTCCAGTGAGTTGTATTTAGTGTAATCTGTGTTGTAGAGAACTATAGCTCTCATCATAAAGGTTAAAGTTCACATGGAATGTCTTTCTGTATCTAATGGATCTCTATATGTATTTAGCCATCTCCACTTATGTATTATCGTAGTTTGGTAATCTGAAGTTCAAGTGCGCACACGGCACAGTTTTTTACTGGTAAGTTTTGTGGCTCCTCTTGAAATCTTCTCACAGTTCTCTATCACGGCCCATTTTATTTTGGTGTTATACCGTAAATATTTGATGACTCAGTCTGCAAGCAATTGCAATGGTTATTTCTTCAACAAACTTGGTGGTTTCGTGTCATTCTGCAATTGGCAATATGACTGAAAGCTAAATAGTTAATTTCTTTTATTTCAGGTTTCATTCTCTCTTTTCTTTTAAATATAAAATTGTTCTAAACACTTATTTATATAAAAAAAAACATTAGGGTTAGCATCCTGATTCTCTGATTCTTAATCTAGGGATGACTCTGGAACCCAAAATGGATTCCTCTGACAGTTCAAGAAATGAATATACTATTTTCCTAGATTTATCATGATGTTTGTCATGGATACGACGACATTGTTTTCATTTATGAGTTTTTATTTGACTTCACATGTATGCATGTATTGAGGAGTCACTACCAAGCTTGTTTTTGTTTATTGCTATGTTGTGGGGATGGAGTAGGGGGACGAGTTTCTGGTATGGCTAGAGCGCTCTAAATTTTTGAAGGGACGTTTAACTAATTTTTATATTTTTTTAAAAATAAAATTGAGTAATTTATCATAAATATGAATGATAAATTAAAATATAAAAATTAGAACTATTACTAATTTTGAAATTCAAATTACAAAATAAAATTTTAAAGTCTAATATTATCTAATCATCATTGTGCATCACAAAAACAAATCTTGTTATCATTGTCACTTGTCAAGAACTTAGGAAGTACTATTAGTTTGCCACAATCTACAATCTATTACTGTTTACATAATCATTCTATGATGCATGATGAATCATTTCAAAATTTATGTAGCAGCTAAACTTTAAAGACTAAAAGTGAAATTTAATAAAACTGCAAGCATGAACAAGTCACTAAAATTTAATTATAAATCCCAAATTAAGAGTCTAGAAATTAAGAACCTTGTTGGACCTGTCATCATCAGTGTAATGTATATCATAATAATTCAAAATAACTATTATTTATAAAGCACAAAGAGTATTACCATCTCATTTATTAACCTTGTAACATTAAGCGTTAAAGATTAATTTTTTAGACTTTAAAGTTTAGTGCTTGGGTTTTAAAATTTATTTTTTTAATTTAAATTGTTTAAAGGTTAATGTGCATGATATCAGGGGACATTCTAAAGTCCCTCAAAAAGCCCCTAATTTTTCGAGGCATGGCTTGGAAGTACCCAAGTCCCCGACCAATCGGGGAAGTTTTCAATGGGTTCCAAAGTACCTAGATCGTCGAGACGAAGGAAATAACATGAATTTTGGTGGGGACGGGTTTTCATTCAGCATAGGTTTATTGTGCCCAATGGGAACAAAGACCAATTGAAACAGTAACTTAGCATTATATATGGACCTTGATATGTAATGCATTTGGGACTAATTTGACATTAATATCATTGTTTGGTTTTCTTGTAAAGCTCAAAGTATTCATTTAATGTTGCAAATATCATTTCACAGAATATATTGCAAAAAATATTTTTGGAAACTATTGGCCTAAAAAACTTGGAAAAATCAGCAAACATGAAAAACATGGAAGAAACAACAGATTGCAGCATTGCTTTGTCTTATGTTGTTTTCTACCTTTCCTTTGGGGCAAAACCAATTTAGTTTTGGTGAAATCAAGGTATTTTTTTCATGCTTACATAGGAAAATGGAAAATACTCTTGGGTGCCTAAATCTTCAGAAATATTTTTTGTTAATATTGGTGTTCTAGGTGTACAAGTGCAATGATGTTTTATGAATGGTAGAGCTGATAGGCTCCGTATGTAGTTTGGATATTGTACAAATTCCTTCTAGAAGAGAAAGGGATACAAAGGCTAATGTTGGCACAGGTGTTGTAGCCTCTTGGAGGCCCAAAACAGAGAATGGCCTTATCCTTGTGCAAAATTACCCATTTTTTCTTTATGGTATATGTCTTAGCACAGGGTTTGATAGGTATCCCTCATGCACGATGGTATCAAGCGGTGTGGAAGTATGATATTCCATTAAATTTGGTTTGTTTTGGGTGGCTAGTAGTTCATGACAGTATACTTGGACAAACTTACTGAAGAGAGGATATGTGGGGTCGGGGAGATATGCCTTGTGCAAGGTAACAATGGAGAATACAAGTCTTTTATTTCTACACTGTCCATTTGCACAAGCGGTTTGGGAGGAGGTCCTCAGCTACATGAGGATTATCTCTGGGTGGGAGGACTCAATGGTGGAGAGATGCATGCAATCTTGGATCAGGGAGCAGAAGGCATACAAGGCCCCCCCACTTTACATATTTTGGGGCATATGAGGGAGAGAAACACATTGATTTTTTAGCATAGAGATCCTGGCGTGCGAGAGACCTATATCAAGATATCCTCATATTTCCTTGAGAAAGGTCTTGTATCAATGGATCATAATACCAATCATATCACGTTAAGGGCAGTGTGGGATAAATTTCTGCCTAGTTTTTTTGATGGGGTTGCATCTGATGGGATATGTGGTTGTGGGATGGTGACCTATCAGGATCCAGATGAATTATATTGCTTCAAATGGTGTAGTGGACAAGGCACAAATACTAGGGAGGAGCTACTAGCCTTATGGGGCATTCTCTTATGTGCTAATTGGATGGGGATTGAAGATATCGATATATTTGGCGACTCCAAGGTCATTATAGACTGGGAAGATAAGCGGGCAACTCTTAACTCCATTGTATGAACAAAACAAAGTCTTTTTTGCCCACCTTTCGAAGGATTTCAATTTCGCACGTTTACAGGGAACAAAACATGGTAGCAGATAGAGTATCGAAGGAAGGGCGTGACATGTCTATGGATCACATACACTACTGGCGGTTTGCTTTTGGGACACCTATTTGGGAGGGATGCATCGATATATAAGGTGCACCATTTATTTTATGTCCATTTTCCTTGTTTTGGATCTATTGGTATACTTCTGTTGGACCCGTCAGTTTTGGTCCTGTAATTTGGAAATACTGTTGTTTGAGTGAGCAGGTACTATAGATTTATGACTTCTGAGGGAGGACTAGTGGAACTGAGGGGCATTGTCCATTTCCACACTGCTGCGAATGTTTTTTTATTTGTTGTTTTTAGGCTTTGATGAGAATATGAAGATGCAGATTTTCAGGTTTTCTATGTGCCTTTTATTGGTATGCTATTATTTATCATAGGTCCAATGTTATGGTATTCTTGAACTGATGAGACTAGGAGTCATGCACAACTCAAATGGTCATACATTTATGGATTTTGTATTGAAAAACTCTTCTACGTTGTTTGATGTAGCTCGTGATATGTAAATACTTTTCTCTAATACAAGTATTGGTTTTTTTCTTCTAAAAAAAGAATGTCCTATAAAGCATTTAAATCAATGTTGAGCATGGCGATTAACAACATCCTCTAAACCTATACTAGCTTTTTCGCCTCCCTAGCTCACAAGTTCCATTTCTCATCGAATTGATGCATTCTTCCTCTCTTAGCCTTGCTCTATATGAATTGCTTGAGGTTCTTGTGAAAATTCTTTGAAATGCAACAACCAGAATTTATTCTTCTAACTGGTTAATTATGCAGTTTATTTGTTATGACAAATAACGAACAAATCACATTGCAAGTCTTCACAATAAAATTACGTTGCCGAAAATAAACTGGAACTAAGAAAATAGTGCACAAAAAAAATGACACCAATGTTTTGGACAAGTGTCCTCAGAAAAATCCAGCTGGGAAAACTGGTGCAGGAGATGAGGGTTTATTGTATTATATGAAACAACAAAATCTGAGTGCAATATTTGGTAACAACACCAACTATCTCTGCAATCCTTGTAGGAATTTACAGGGTAAGTTCCTTAGATCAAACACAAAAGATCACCGCTCACAAATAGATCACAAATCAATACACCAGTATATCACATGGTTAAAACCGTTGAAGAGGGAAAGAGTCCACGGGTCGAGCTAACATGGCCACTTCAGGCAATTTATTAATATAAAAAGAAAAGTTACATATGTTTCTCTCATAAACGGTGGCCAGATAAATGACCCTCCATGCTCTTTAAATAGAGATCATGGACCAATCGGGTGTTAAGCCATGGATCAAGTGTCGTTAATACCAAGGAGAGAGTGAACCATCGGATCACTACAAATTGTGACCATCGAATTATAAGTTACAAATGTACATAGTAAAGAAACACACTTTACCTAACTCTACACTAGACCAAGTTATACTTAACTATTTCCTATGTGTCGGAATATTCTAACATCCCCCCTTAAGAATAACTTGGGATAGGGTTAAAGGAGTTACAAAGGTGACACAAAATAAGCCTATTTCATGTGTCAAAATATCCTAACATCCCCTCTTAAAAACAACTTGGGATAGGATTGAAGGATTTACAAAGGTGACACAATAGGAGAAAGAAGGAGGCATTAGAGCTTATCCCCCCTTAATGATAACTTTCCTGAACTCCAAGCATGGATCGAAGTTTGGTAAATTTCTCTTCTGTGAGAGCCTTTGTAAAGATATCAGCAACTTGATCATTGGTTGAACAATACTATACTTCAAGAACACGATCATGAATTGGCTTTCTGATGAAGTGTATATGAAGCTCAATGTGTTTCATACGCTGATGTTGAACTGGATCTTTGCATAGCTGAATGGCACCCTGATTATCACACCAAAGTGTAGTTGGATGTTATTGATGAAGACCAAATTCAGAGATGATCTGACAAAGCCACATGGCTTCCTTGCTGGCTTCAACGACACCACGATACTCTGCTTCTGTCGAAGAAAGAAAGATGGCACTTTGTTTCTTACAAGACCAAGTAATAAGTCCCGCACCAAGAGTGAATACATATCTTGCAGTAGACTTTCTATCATCAGGGTCACCAGCCCAATCAAAATCAGTGAAACCAATCAACAATGGAGATGCTCCTACACTATAATGAATCTCGTACTGAACTGTACCTTGAATATATCGAAGTACTCTTTTAGCTGCTTTCCAGTGACTTTCATGAGGTTGGTGCATAAACCGAGCAACAAGACCAACGACAAATGAAAGGTCAGGACGAGTATGAGTTAGATACAGAAGTTTACCAACAAGTTGATGGTATAAGGTAGCATCAACTTCAGGGGTAGTGCAAGTGACTAAAAGCTTGACTCCAGACTGAAAGGGAGAAGGGGCTGGCTTACAATCTTCCATGTGAAACTGACATAGAAGATCACAAACATACTTGGACTGTGAGAGGGTAATACCTTCTTTGGATTGCAAGACTTGAAGACCAAGGAAATAATGCAAGTGTCCTAAGTCTGTCATTTCAAACTTCTTTTTGAGGCTACACTTCACATGGTTTATATGGTTGGGATCACTACTAGTAAGGATAAGATCATCAACATAAAGAACAAGGATGGTGAAGGACTTACCCACTTTCACTTACCCACTTTCTTGGTGTAAATAGTGTTGTAAGAATGACACCTAAAAAAACCATTATCTAATAGAAATCTATCCATTTGGCATACCAAGCCCAAGGAGCTTGTTTGAGACCATAGAGAGACTTCCTAAGGCGACAAACAAGGCTAGAGTCGTTTTGGATAAAGCCAGGGGGTTGTTCCTTGTAGATTTCTTCATGCAAATCTCCATGTAAGAAGGTGGATTTAACATCCATATGATGGAATTCCCACTTAAAGGAGACAGCAAGGGAAATACAAGGCAGATAGAATTTTGGCAATAGGGGAGAAGGTTTCAATATAGTCAATGCCTTCAACTTGTGAAAATCCTTTAGCAACAAGACGAGCTTTATGTCTATCCACTTTTCCATCTGGTCCAAACTTTGTTTTGTAAATCCATCTGCATTTGACAAGTTTTCTTCCTCTTGGAAGAGGAACAAGATCCCAAGTATCGTTTGCCAATAAGGAACGATATTCTTCATTCATAGCTTCATCCCAATCTGGATGATCGGAAGCTTCTTCCAAGGTGTCTGAATCATGATTTTCTGGGACTTGAGCCAATAAGGAAGAGGCAATTTCGAACTGAGAACGTGTACGTCGTTGATCTGCAAAGTCACCTGCAAGAGAACCTGCTGCATCTCGAGTAGAGCGGACCCATATGGGAAGCTATGGAGCGAAAGGAATATCTTCAAGAGGTGGAGAAGGATTGTCATCCTCACTGTCATCATCTGAACTAGAAGGAATGCTGTCAAAAATAGAAGAGATAGAGAGAGGTGGCACATATGTCGAATCAGTCCCGCAGGCCAAAGGTGGCACACCCGTCGAACTAGGCTCACAGGCCGATATATTTTCATCAAATTTTACATCTCTTCTAATGATTATATTTTTGGATTTTGGTTGAAGAAGTCTATATCCTTTGACATCTTTAGAATATCCAACAAAAATGCATTTTTCACTCTAAGGTTCTAATGCTTTATGTTTCGCATTTGGAATATGGGCCCAAGCATCACTTCCAAAAACGCGAAAATGACTTACATCTGGTTTGATTGAGCTCCAGGCTTCTTCTAGAGTTACATTCCTAAAAACCTTTGTAGGAGTGCGATTTACTATGTAATTTGCACAGTTAATTGCTTCTGCCCAAAAATTGAGACTAAGTCCTTTAGATTGAAGCATACAATTAGCCATTTCTTTTAAGGTGCGATTATTCCTTTCAGCTACACCATTTTGTTGTGGAGTATATGGAACAATGTGTTGCAATTGAATGCCATGCTCAGTGCAAAAGTTGATAAATTTGTTGTTAACATATTCTCCTCCATTGTTTGATCTTAACTTAAGAATTTGATGTCCAAATTGTTTCTCAACAAAGGCCTTAAAGGCCAAGGACATGTTACAAAATTCACTCTTGAGTTTTAAGAAGTATACCTAAGTGCGTCTGGAAAAATCATCAATGAAAGTTAAAAAGTACTTGCAACCAAAGAAAGAAACAATAGGAAGTGGACCACATAAATCACTGTGCACAAGCTGCAAAGGGGCTGAAGGGTGCCAAGAGGCACGTTTGTCAAAACTATTCTGATGATGTTTTCCGAGTACACATCTGGAGCAAACACCATCTCGACAAGAGTTTGAAGAGAGCGATAGTTTAAGTGACCAAATCGCTCATACCAAAGTTTGCTCACTTCATCATTATGAGCAACAAAAACGGAGAGAAGACATGATGACCCAAAGTTTTCAAACTTATACAACCTTGTGGAATCATAAAAAATGCCAATAGCTAAAATATGTCTAGGATCTTTGAGGTCCTTGATTACAACATCATGAAGTGAGAGTTCTACTGTTTTCCCTTCACCTGAATGAGTTATCTGATAAATAGATAGAAGGTTGCATGACAAGGTAGGAACACATAGTACATCATTAAACTGACCATTATCTAGATGAATGGTTCCAGATCCTACAACACTAAGAGATCTATCATCACCAACATAGATATGTTTGGTGTTACAATCATTTAAAGAAGAAAACATGGCTTTATTTTTGGCCATGTGGTAAGAAGCTCTAGAATCAATGAGCCACTCATGAGAATGA
Organism: Pinus albicaulis; assembly: GCA_034641835.2. Classification (NCBI taxonomy): domain Eukaryota; kingdom Viridiplantae; phylum Streptophyta; class Pinopsida; order Pinales; family Pinaceae; genus Pinus; species Pinus albicaulis. The sequence continues at coordinate 723,742,623 of CM076570.1, read as the reverse complement.
GAAGAAGAAGATACATTTAATGCATAACTAGATGCTTGAAAACCACAAGCAGAAAGTGCCATTCCTGAAGATGAAATTGAAGAGGTCTCCAAATTGATGTGGTGCTTCTTCATCGTTGCTTCCAAGGCTTCCATCTTTTTAAAACATTTGGACTCTACGTGGCCATCACGATTACAAAAGTTGCAATGTCTATCTGTTTTCTTCATTTTGTTTTTAGTTGCCTTATCAGTTTGGTGAGTTGCTTTTTCAATTTGCGGCTGAAATTGCTTAGGACCCTTGTTTGGTTTAGGACCATACTTTTTAGGATAATGATTCTTGGGATTCTTTTGATATGGTTGTTGTTGGACTGCTAAGGCTTTCTTACAAGCGTTTCTAGAAGTAATAAGACCAAGGTGTAAGAGTTTTTCTTGTTCTCTTATCAAAGAATCGCAAAAGGCATCAAAAGAGGGGTTCTTGTAGGCTGTTCCTTGAGAAATGAGGGCTTCTCTAGTGGAATGAAAGGTGGAAACAAATACAGAGTATGCAGGGCCAAGCTTAGTAAGAATGGAATAGATGAGGCTACCATCTCCCTTTTTTACTTACAACCTTCTAAAAGAAGTCTAAGGGTCTTGAATTTGGACAAAAAAATCTTCAATAGAGGAAAAATTATTGGGGTCCAAAGTAAGCAACTCATTTTCAATCTGGTGGGCCCTGATTTCATTTTTGAATACCAAAAACAGTGTTTAGCTTTTTCATAGCTGCATCAGGGGTGTCAATTTCTTGGATATGAAATCAAAGATCTTGAGCAATGGACATTCCTATCAACCCTCGTGCTTGATCATGTTTGTTTTCCCATTTAGCAGCTTTATCTGCATCAGTAGGTTTAGTTTCTTTTCCTGAGACTATTTTATAAAGCCCTTTACTTCTAAGTAAGTCTACCATGTAGGCTAGCCATTGGAAATAATTGGCGTTGTTAAGAATAACCGGGCATGCACTTTCCATTTAAAAAAAAAAAAACTAAAGCTGAAAAGGGATGAAACTAACTGCTCCAATGGATAGATCTCGAAAAATGAGGCTGATTAAAAAAGAAGGCTTGAAAAACGACTTCCTGATGAAGAAGTTATGCCTTGTTGAAAAAAAGAGTTGTAGATGCCGAATAGTTACGGGGACGGTTGAAATTTGATGATGAAGTTCTACTTTAAAAAAAAAAATCCTGCCCCTTTAACAAAAACCTTTTTAGAAAAGAAAGCTTGAGAAAGAGATTTGAACTCAAGACCTCTATTCTCATAAACTAACTTTACACCAAGTGATCTAGTAAAAAGATTTTGTAATTGTTTGAAAGGAGGAAGGGATATTTTTATTTTTATTTTTATTTTTTTTCTCTACTCTTCGGTATGCGTGCTTTTTCCTGCAAAAAAAACACAAAATCCAAGCACAAAAAATAAAAATAATACCCTTATGGTAGAATGTTATATTTTCGGTTAGCCTTACCAACAACTATCCCTTTTTGCTATTTTTGATTTCCTGAGATCGCACAAAGACACAGGGAAAGAGCATACATAGCAAAAAAAATCTCGTCTTCATGATTCTGATTTGCCAAGATCACACATAGCGCAGAGCAAAGGGTATACACAGAGAAGAGAGTATAAATCCGGCAATAGAAAAAATATCAGTTGAAATAAACAGAGGGAACTGAAATAAACAAAATGATTAATAAATATAACTGCAAAACATATACTTCATACCTCCATATCTAAAATGACGTAACTTGGGCAACCGGAGACTTTTTCGCATGAAAAGAAAGGGGTTCCTCACTGTAACAGATGCTCTAGACACAACAGAGCCATTCTCCAAGCCCAAAAAGGTTCAGAAATATTAGATCTAGAAAACAACAGTTGCATGCAGTAAAACCGGCTTCGGATTTGGATGAAAATGGATGCGGCCCTAAAAATAGCTCTGATACCATATAGGAATTTACAGGGTAAGTTTCTTAGATCAAACACCAAAGGTCACCGCTCACAAATAGATCACAAATCAATACACCAGTATATCACATGGTTAAAATCGTCGAAGAAGGAAATAGTCTACGGCTTGAGTCAACGCAGCCACTTCAGGCAATTTATTAATATAAAAAGAAAAGTTACATATTTTCTCTCATAAACGGTTACTGGACAAATGACCCTCCATGCTCTTTAAATAAATATCATGGACCAATCAAGTGCTAAGCCACAGATCAAGTGTCGTTAATACCGAGGAGAGAGTCAACCGTCAGATCACTACAAATCGTGACCGTCAGATTATAAGTTACAAATGTACATAGTAAAGAAACACATTTTACCTTACTCTGCAATAGACCAAGTTATTCTTAACTATTTCCTATGTGTCGGAATATCCTAACATCCCCCCTTAAGAACAACTTGGGATAGGATTGAAGGATTTACAAAGGTGACACAAAATGAGCTTATTTCCTATGTGTCGGAATATCCTAACAATCCTTTGCAGGGAACAACCAATTGTTAAGGAGGTGTTATTTGATACTCCATTGCCACAAAAACACTAACACAAAATTGACGACTCCACTGGTTTTTTTTCTTTATTCTAACAGTGGTTTTGCAGGACCTCCTCTTTGCATAACCACTTTACAAGGTGCTCAACACCTCTCTGGAATTTTTGCAGGACCTTTGGGACTTGTTTTGAGCCAACGATTATGAATTTTCATTTTCTTTGCTCGCCCACGCAGATTTTTCTCTAACACAGACACGCACACGCCTCTGTGTCAGCTAAAGCCACGTGATCGCCAAAGAGCCAAAAATCCAAAAATAGCCTTGTATTTTTTTTTCTTAGGTGATTAGTAGCCTTTAGTGAATTGCCTTCACCTCCGCATTTTTTATGCTCTGTTCAGTTTATCTGTTGCTTTACTAACCTCAATAAGTGGAGCAATTGAAATATTTTTCTTTTCATTAATATTTTTAAATACACACATAGGTTAATTAGGGAGAGGAGTATATGGCCAAATTCCTCATATGTTTTTCAAACTATTTTGCGAAATTTTTTCAGCAAATCACGTAGTGTAATTAGTAAAGGAGTAAGTGACTCATCATTCACAAATCTTGTTACTAAACAAAACTATTTTCCATTTCATTAGTTTTGGGACCAGGGCCAAGTGTTAGTACAAAAATCGAGTAATATCTATTTCCTTTGCGCCTTTAAGCAAACCTCGGTTTGCATATGAACACTTTCTTAAAGCATTTGAGTTTCCCACCTCCTTGTAGTTCCACATATTGTAATAAGAAAAAGTGTAAACTGCCCATTATCCACAGAACATTTCTCTTTTTATGAAATGAACAATCAAACCGTAGTGTAATTAGAAGGATATAGTAAAGGATAATCACATATGCACATCTTATCACACATTGTATGTTCACTTAACCACACACTAAGTATTTGTAAGCTTCGTATAAAAAGACATCTTGTTCACGAAGATTTTTGTACTTAACTTACTTTTGATTACCAACACACACCCCAAGAAAATCTATATAACTAAAAACAACCATAACTTGAACTAACTAACTCTCCCCGCAAGGGTCATAAAAGAATTAATAGTTTAGGTAAGGACCATTGGGAGTAGGCATCCCATAAGTCGCCATGGTCATGATACATCTATGAAACATAGAAGTTTACTTCTAGGGTGTTGTTGTACAGTACAACAACCCTCTCCATTTCAAATTTTTAGAAGAAATATCATTTAGAAATATGTCCCCTTTCTTTTTAAGATAGGAATAAAAAACATAGAGAAAATCCGATTATTTTGAATAAAATAATAAAAACTTCATTGATTAGAAAAGCATATGTCACATATCACAAAACACAAAGTGCTTATAAACAAATGTAGTATTGAAACTTTATGATCCGATGAGATATAAAAACTTTTATCACATCAATATAATACATAAAGTGTTCATATTAAATAAAGTTTGATGTGATACAGTGATCGCAATCGCAAATCGGAGATATCTTAAAATTTCACATTTGTTTTGAAAAACTTCGATGCGATGGAACAAATCGCAATTGCAAATCGCAAAGGTTTTAAGTTGTCACATTTGTTTTGAAAAACTCTGATGCGATGCGATTCATCGCAGTCGCATTTCGGAGGAGCATGACATATATGCTTGTTTTATAAACTCCAATGCGATATAACCCATCGCAAATCGCAAAACAAAAAAGAAAACTCTTCATTTGGTCAATTTCAAAACTCCAATGCGATATGATTCATCGCAATCGCATTTCGGAAGAACAAATATCATATTCACTCATGTTACCAAAATCCCGATGCGATGGACCCCACAGTAATCGCAATCGCAAATCGACAAATATCATTTGCAATGTTATTCATTTGGAAAAAGCCGATGCGATATAACACCATCGCAATCGCAAAATTGGCGGAGATCATGAAATGTTATTGGTTGTCCCTTTTGATAAACTCTGATGCGATCGATACTTAATTTTTACACTGCACATATGTTATTTATTCATCGCAATAGCAAAAAAAAAAAAAAAAAAAAAGGGAAAGTTTTATATTCGCATTTCAAAATTGCTGATCTCCGATTGTACGTTTACTATTAAATAGAAAATCAAACGATTAATGATGATTGATTCTATTTTGAATGCGTGAGTGTGACTCTTAGAGAAGGCATTTAAGTTTAAAACAGAGTTAATAAATGAAAATCAACGAATAGATCTTTTCATACAGTTGTTCCCATTACTTCATTTTTACCGCGTCTAAAAGCTTTTCTCATTTGCAGAACAAGAAAATTCCCAATCATTTCGTTCGCCGAGCAAGTGAGACATTACCAGACGACAAAATGTCTAAAAGATCTAAGAAAGCAAAGGCTGTTATCGCTACAAATTTCACCGCTATTCCCATAATACCAAAAGAAAAACCAGCTAAGCTCAAGCTGGTAATAGATATTTCATGCCAGGGACTTGGCAAAATGACTTGGGAAGATGTATACAACTTAATTGAAAAATAAAACCCTAAAGTCACTAAAGAGAAGGCGACAGTCCCTTATGAAGATGACTCAGATTCTGATTCTGAGACTCCTCTTAAAGCGCTTGCAAATTTGTTCCTTCATAGAATTGCAGCTCGGACAAACATTTTCCCTTACTATGACGTAATTCGGTGGGTAATAGACAATGTCACCATCCAAAACAGGACCTTTGTTTCAGTTGCAGGAACAATGTTTGGGTCTTTCAAAGCAGAGGACATAAAGACAATGTACCATCTTCCAGACCTACAAAAGGTCTACAACAAAGCTTTTATTAAAGATTTTGCTGCAAGTAATGAAACTCAGTCTGAGCCAATTAGAGAATGGAGGAAAGCTCCAGAGAAGCATAAAAATGAATCATTAGGTATGTACTCCGTGGAGTCCCTTTCACCTCCATATTGTTATACCGCCGCAATGAAGTGCAAGCTATTTGGAAATGATAATTCAGCTAGATTTTCAATACAAATGGTACCCTTAATCCATTCTGCTTTGAATTTTGAAATCATGGATTGGGCAGTTATCCTTTCAGATAATATAGCCAATAGAATCCTAGAATATAGAAAGGATAAAAACACTGGAAACACAACCCCGTTTTACTTCTGTCCCTACATTTTAGATGCCCTATGTTTTAACTCTGAATTTCCCATTCTTGGCTGGAAATGGACCCCCAAAGATCTCATTCCTATTCATATTTACCATAAGTTCTTATGGAAGGTGCATTTTAAAAACCATGTTTATAGAATTTGTCACGGTTTCCTCATCCCTGTCTATCAAACCATTTTTAACCAATTCCCTCCCCAGCTTTCTGAAAAATCCAAGACTAATATATCCCAGGTTGGTGACTAGTTTGGAGAAGAGAAATTTACCTATGTCAGAGTATTTGGGAGTATAGTGGAGCCTCATATTTTAGCTCTGTATGTCCCAGACAAATTGTTAGCACAAGAAATCTCCTACCAGTTAACAGTAGAAGGCATGTCAAGGTCTCTCAAGAATAACAAAAAACTAATGTGGCCTACTTTTCCATTTCACTGTGGCCATTATACACTTAATAACTTCACACATGCTAAGAAGGAGGTCATCAAAATAAGGGATCTTAAGCTCTCTACAGTCCCAGGCAAGCAGTACAACCCGAGAAAAGTAGCATTTGATTTCACAACTTTAGTTTCAATTGCTCGGTTTGAGCATGAGCCCGATCAGTTCGACGATTTATTTGTTTATGTTGATAAATTTTCCCAATTCTATAACTTGGCTAAATCCAAGTTTCAGATTGAAGATATGAATAAATTCATGTTGTTTCGAAGTCAGAGACTACTAAAAGCTCCTCTTGACCAATTAAGAATCCATTCACAAGGAGCGGAAAATATAGAAACAGAGCAGAAGGAAAAAGAAGATACAACAAACAAAGCAGAAAAAGAAGCATCTACCAGCAAGGGTAATGTACAGACTGAAAATGTAAGCACAAGTGGAAAGCCTGATGTGCAAAAGGAGAATACTGGCAGCAAAACAGATAAACCTATTGAGAAAGAAAATACAGGCACTAAGGCTAATGTACAGACAGAAAAATATGATATTGGTAATAAGCCAAATAATCAACTTGAAAGATAAAAGACCACTGAGAATGTGGTGGATTCTGCTGAAGTTATTGTTTCTTCCCATTTGCTAAGTCAATATGAGCAATTTGAACAGCAAATAGGATCACAAAATAATCCTCAAGTTGAAATTCTCACAGATCAAGATATGGAAATCATTCTTGAACACCCTACAGAAGAAATTGTGTTGAAAGTAGAAGATATTCCTCCTCTAGATATCTTTTATAGTCCCAAGCATAGGGCTGTTTGTTGAAAATGGCAACAAGAAACAGTGAAGGAGGCCTCCTGAAACATCTTTCCTGATCCTAGTTGGAAAGTGATCACCTAAACTAGGTGGGGACCACACATGTGATTTTTGTCGAAAAGTCTATTTTTATACTATGTCTATTTTTAGACATATGGATCATGGACCGGGAGCTACAGTATGATATTCTTGGAGGACTGGTCATGTTGGTAAAAATAGATGGATCTCTATTTTTAGCATTTAGGTCGAAGTCTATTTTTAGACTGGCGGGCTAAAAATAGAACAGTCAAATATTATTTACCCTTAATAATATTTGGACTCTAAACTTCAGTTTACTCTTTTGGAGCACTTTAGTTTGACCCCCAGAGGTGGGGCATGCAGCTGCCAGAAGGATTTACGCTTTTCCTATGGGTTAGTTGAGCTAATGCATGGTTGACTTCAGTTAGAGCTCAAGTGGCGGAGTTCGGTGGAGTTGATGCGACAGTTGATGGAGATGGTGTTCTGGTTAACTAGTTGAACTAGTTGTATTTAGTTTAACTGGCTAATACACTAGAGATGAGTTGTGTGAATTAAATATTATTTAATTCACAAATTATTAACTCATTATTCAACTAAAGAACACATCGGTTTAACTCAGTGCATGGACATTTCAGTGGCGACAAGTGAAAGAGGTAGATGAAAGGGTTGAGTTAGCTATCAGTTGCGACATTAGTTGTGCATGAGATTTTCACCACACTTGGAGGAAATTACCAATGACAATTGCGCAGTTGGAGCCAGTGAGATTCGAACTTGGATCTCTATTTAGACCAGCCTTGACTGCGCAATAGAGGTAGGGAAATTAGTGGGTGTGTTTTGAACCTGTGACTTGTTCAAAACCAAGCTAGTTATTGTGTAGCTTTGGGAGATAGTACTGAGTACTTGTGAGGAGTTTGTACTATGTATTTGCTGCATGTTCTCTCCATCTAATATACAGAATAGCTGAGGGGTTTTCAGCTATAAGCTTTCCCATACATACTGTGTTAATGTGTGTGATGATTTGATGTGCTATCGCTTCTATTCTTTCTGCATGTGACAATTAATTGTAGAAGAGATTATGTGTTATGCATGCAATTCGAAATTGATGTGTGATCAGGTTAATCTCCATTGAATAAGTGATTTATTCGGCAAATTTCTACACTGTTGTCAGGAAACAGAGGAAGAGAAGAAGAATAGATCAAGAGTCTCTTCCAACATCACAAGTTGAACTGATGAACATTGTCTGGAAAAATACTAAGGTGACTCCTTCAGAGGATCTCACCAAATTGTCACAATATGCAGGCGCCTATAGTGCAGCTACTATAGACAAGGCTTCGGAAGTCACCCAAATGATGAAACAAAAAGAAGTACTGATACCTATGCTGGAGGAACAAGCAAAAGAAAATCAACAAAAGATTATGCAGTTGGAACAGCAGTTGCAAGATGAAAAGCTCAAATCTAAACAGTTGGAAGAGAAACTTGGTATTGAGAAGAAAAAGCTTGATCAACAAGCCTTGAATAAGCAACAGCAGCTAGCTCAAGAGGTGGCAAAACTACAAACCCTACTGCAAAATGAGAAAACTGCTAAGGTTGAGCAAGAGAAAGTATTCCAAGCAAGATTGGACAAATTTAGGGATTATCCTAAATTAGATCAATTTAAAACTGAAGCTCTTAAAACAAACAAATTACTGTCTCAGCAGTTGAATGAACTATGTCAAAAGATGGCACAAACTGAGCCCTTATGTGAAATAGCATCATCTCTTATAGATGAAGGAATCAGCCTCAGGCTCGAATTTGATGATGCAAATGAGAAAATTTATGAATTTCTTTCATGGCAAGACTCAGAGCAGGGAAGGAATGCAAACCTTCCCAGGATTGAAGAAAGGCACAAAGAAATTCTGTTTACTGAATGGGAAAAGCAGTTGATGAAAGGAGAAAGAGCCACATCAAGAGCCAATACTATGATGAATAATATAACACAGTTGGTTAATGATAGCTTATATACCACCAATTTAATTTCAGATTGTATTCCAGTAAAATTACCAAGGGTAAAAGAGACTGATACCAGGTGGAAGCAAGAATTAATCAATAAGAATCAGCAAACTTCAAGGAATTTCATGGGATATCATGTGTACATTCATAATCAAGCCACACAGTCAACAAATGGCAATCAAATTCCTTTCCAATGCCATTAGTTGCATCATTTCAGAGTTTTCTGATGCCACGTATACTGGTCAGTTACATTCGAGGCTAAGTCATCCAGCGGAGGTTAAAGATATGCTCAAAATTTGCCACCTTGGCACATTGAATGCAGGGGAGAATCAATGAATCTGTTTCATTGTAATATCGCAAGTCTATTTCTAGATTTTTGATGATAGATTGTAACAATATTTTTAGTTATTTTGTTTTATTAAGTTCCTATTTAAACCCCTTTCATGCATTTAGAAAAGGGTCCTGAATTTATAATATTTTTGACTTGGATGTTACATTTTTGTACTCCATTGACTATTATATTTTTATAAAGGATCACATCTGGTGGTTTATGCCAAATTACCTCTGAGAATTGCATTTATGTACCTTAGAGTTTGTTTTACATTGAAGCACTGGATCTGGATATTGAATTGCATCAGGAAAATTATCGAAATGAATCTGGTATTTCTGTCGATTTAATGTTATTTTTCTTATGTTATGAGATATTCTCTTTAACTTTGCTATCATTTATATTTACTTGTTTTACAAATATTTCTTTATACATGTCATTTATGAGTGTATAGAAATATTTCATCTTTCACAGTGTATACAAATGATATATAAAATGATGAATACAATGTGTTATTATAACTCTGTTTAATTTCTTAAACATAGTCATAATTATTTGATGATGCATATTTCAGTTAAATTATAGTACATTTTCATGGTTATTGATTTGATTGAAACAATCCTTAAGTTGTATTCATATTTTAAACCCGAGTTAAGTTTTAGAATTATTTATTAGTTATAGATTAAATTAGATAGATTATTTCAGTCATTTTAGTCATTTTAGTTCCATTTTCCACTCATCCAATCATTCCATTACCAACCCATTTAGTTATTAGGAAATTTGTCCTATAAATCCAGTCGGAGCCACCACACCAAACGGAAAAGGAGTTGTCCTAAGGTCCTGACTGGGTGGTTTTCCCCCAATGTTTGAAGCAACGATTTTCGAGGCTTCAACATTTTTGACTCTAGAAGGAGGCTCTAAGCTATGAATGGCAGATAAATCCAAATCTACATGCCATTCTAAAAGTAATTCACCCTCATCACCTTCTTCAATTTCTTCCACATCTCAAATCACCAGGGAAGAAATTGACAGAGATATTCAAACACCCACTACCAAAGTCTCAAACCAATCAGATAATCAACCTTTTGAGTCCCCTAAAATACAAGCTTTAGTTCATAAACTCCAAGGGTTCTCATTGTCATTAGAAGAGTCTGAAATATCTGAAGGTAGTGTTACTTCACAAATTGTTTCTTCCAGACCCCTCACTAGGTCACAGAGTGAAAAACTTGGTATTCCTCCAAAGGAATTTCCTTTACCTAGTAGAGTTAAAACAAGAAAAACCCCATCGGAATCAGAGAGTGATATTATTCTTCATGGAAAATTCAATCATCTGTTTCCCAAACCCCAAGTCAGAAAAGTACAGTTGTCTCAACATCGGCTATTCAAACATCCGCTGCCCAAACATCATCTGTTCCAATATCATCTGCTCAAACAAAATTTGTCCAAACACCAACTGTCTCTTCTAGTCCTTCAACAGTTATCACAACAATGGCACAGAGACCATGGACTAGACCTGGAGCTGTTAATATGCCTGCACCTTTACATGATTTACCAGATCGTCCTGAAAAATGGCTCCCAAAATTTAGTCCTGACCTTGGTATACAAGCAGAAGAACATATCAATAACTTTATGCTTGCTGTAAATTTAAATGCAGTAGAATATGAAGATGTTGTGGTTAGATTATTCCCCTATACTTTGCAAGAGGTAGCAGGATCCTGGTATTTTTCATTACCTTCAAGATCTATTACAAGTTGGGATATTTTCTCAAATCATTTCTTAACCAAATTTGGAGACGACAGATCAATAGCTACCCTAATCAATGATCTCTCCAATCTAAGGACAGAACCCAAGGAACCCATTAAAGATTTTAACTCTCGATTCAATAAACTTTTGAATAAAATCCCTACAGATTCAAAGCCTAGTGTGCAGGTTAGAAGTGAATGGTATTTAATGCTTTGCCCTCAAACATAGCAATTTTTGTAGATAGAGCTGCGAAACCTACTTTAGCTGAGAATATGAAAGAAGTTATTTCAGTTGAAAAACGGATTATTGCTTTAGATAAGAAAAATGCTATTAAGGAAAGAAAATCCAAGAAAGTTAGCTTTAAGGATGATTCTAAGAAGAAGACACCTAGAGACCCATATGACATGGAAGGTTTATAGAAAGTTCTCAAAACCATGTCTAATGAGATGGTGGAGATTAAAAAGCAAGTAGCAGAGACTTCTACCAAAAGACCATTCAAAAACTTCAAGAATACAAGTTGAATCTAAACCTCCCAATTCAATCTCCAATGCAGAATCAGAAGAGAAAGAAGAAGAAAATACTCCTCCAATATCAGATGAAGAGGAAGAAAGAAAGGAAATAGTTGAATTACATGGGATGTGGGATTTCATTCTCCCTAACTTGGATAATGAAATAGAACAAGAAGCCATGCCAGTAAGTGCAAGGAGTAAATCTACAGCGGAGCCTATTCAATCTGTTCCTAAGAAGAAAAGTACAACTCCGACTACCAAAGACAAATCTTCTATAAAGAAATCTTCTCCTTTACCCACTCAAAATTAGCCATCATCTTCTAATCCTCCTACAACTACATCTAAGACTTTGGTGGTATCAGATCGTATGGATTATAACATTGTTGAAGACATGAAGAAGACCAGAGCTAACATTTCCTTACATGAACTCAGCAAACTTAAACATCAACAAAAGCTGCTATTGAAAGAATTAAATGCAACACCTATTGCTCCTCTACCAAGTGGTGTAGTTGCTAAAGCAGCTAAAGGAACAGGTAAGCCACCAGATAAAGTAGATGCCACTGATATTGTTCTTATTGGAGAAAGATCGAATTCTCAGACACCTCCTTTTCTTTTGACTTATAAAATCTACAACAAGAATTTGCATAATTGTTTAATAGATTCAGGAGCATCCTCTAATATAATGCCTACTTCAGTCTGTGAAAAATTGAATATTGAACTACAAAAGTCTGCAGTTCACATTGTTCAATTGGATGGCTCTAAAGTTCAAGTTGTAGGAGAAATCAATTCAGTTACTATTCGATTAGCTTCTGATCCTAGGATTGTCCAAAGAATTGACATTCTGATTGCAGATATTCCTGAATTCTATGGATTAGTCTTAAGCAGGGATTGGTCTGCTAAGCTTAATGGTTATATCGCAACTGATTATTCACATATGTGGCTTCCCTACAAAGGGAAACCAAATCAAATCAAAATTGAGCGAGAAAAACACATGATGCATACTGTGACAGAATTTGAACAAGCAAATGAACCTGTAGCTTTTAATAACAACATTCTTGGAGGTTATTCTGCTAAATCATTCCTTGGGAATTTCACAGCACCACAATCACCCTTTTCTGTAAATACTTTTATTTCTCAAATTGAAAAATTTTCACAATCTGATTCTTCTAGAATTGTTAATGTTTCTGATACATCTGTAGATAAACCTGTAAATAAATCTTTGTTTTGGTCATTATATTTTGATGGATCAAAATCTAGCGATGGTGCAGGAGCAGGATGCATTTTAATTGATCTAGATGGAGAGAAAACTATGCTATAATGTAGATTAGAATTTGAGTGCACAAACAATACTGCAGAATATGAAGCCTTGATCCAAGGGCTTTATAAAGCCATAGGGCTAAATGTCAAATACTTGAAAGTATATGGGGATTCTAAAATTGTCATAAGACAAGTAAGGAATATCATCCATTGTCTATCAGGTCATCTCAAACATTATCAAACCCTTGTACAAGACCTTACCACTCAATTTTTAGCATTTAATATCTCTTCTATTCCTAGACTTCAAAATACATCAGCTGATTTGTTAGCTAATGTTGCATCCAAACTCCTCCCTGCTGAAGATTACAGTCCTGATAGATTTTCAGTCGAATTAATCTTTTGACCATCTGTTCCCGATAATATCACAAACAGGAGAGTATTCTGTCATGATGAAGATATATTAACTTTCTTGACTTCGGAAAAATCTTATGATGAACAAATTATTGATGAAAATTATCACAATTTTCAAAATACCTCAAAAAGTAATGAAAATCCTATTCCTAAATCTGTTGTTAAACTTGAAGACCTATATGATATAAAAGACAGATTCAAGAAAGTTACTAATGCTAAACTTCAAAGTTCTACTTTGAAGTTTGAATTAGTAAATCTTGGCTCTGAGTCTAAACCTCAAAATATTAATCTAGGACTTGAGTTAACTCCAGAGGAAAGAACTGTTTTCATCAAACTTCTGAGTAGGTATAAGGATATTTTTGCTTGGAGTTATGAAAACTTGAAAACTTATGATACTTCTATTATTCAACATACAATTCCAATGCTTTCTGATGTCAAACATGTTCAACGGAAGTTAAGAAAAATTCATCCAAATCTTGAAAGTCAAATCAAGGTAGAACTCAATAAACTTTTAAAGGCCAAAATTATTTTTCCTGTAAGGCATTCTAATTGGGTTTCCAACATGGTACCTGTCAAGAAGAAGAATGGAGATATTAGAATTTGCATTGATTTTAGAAATTTAAACAAGGCATGTCAAAAGGACAATTTCCCATTGCCAACAATGGAACAAATACTTCAAAAAGTAGCTAGTTCTGAGCTCGTGTCTTTTCTTGATGGTTTTTTCACGCTATAACCAAATATTAGTTCATCCAGATGATAGGCTGAAAACCACTTTCAGAACCAAATGGGGAACTTATGCTTATCAGAAAATGTCTTTTGGTTTAATAAATGCAGGAGCTATTTTCCATAGAGCCATGGATATAGCATTTAAGGGTATGATTAATAGATAATTTGTTATTTATCTTGATGACATAACAGTATTTTCAAAGAAAAGAGCCAATCATTTACATGATTTAAAGCAAATATTTGAAAGATGTAGAAGATTTGGTATTTCTTTAAACCCAAAGAAATCCTTCTTTGCTCTCAATGAAGGAAAACTATTAGGGTTTGTTGTGTCAAAAGAAGGTATATATATTGACCCTGACAGAGTGAAAGAAATTTATGATATTTCTTTACCTCATAACAAAAAATCCATGCAATCATTTCTAGGGCAAATCAATTTTGTAAAAAGATTCATTCCTGATTTTTCTCAAATTGTCTTACCTATGCATAATATGATTTAAAAAAATTCAATATTCAAATGGGGGTATAAAGAGAAGAAAGCTTTTGATACAATCAAACGGGAAATCATTAATGCACCTACATTGAATACTCTTGATTTTTCTAAAGATTTTATTCTCTATACCCTAGCTACTGAAACATCCTATGCTGTTGTTTTAATACAACTTAATGATCAAAAAATAGAAGCACCAATTTCTTTCTTTAGCTCAAATCTGCAAAGAGCTGGGCTTAATTATTCCAATGTAGAAAAACAAGCCTTCGCTGTATTTAAATCAATTAAACATTTTAGACCTTTTCTCCTAAAAACACACACAAAAATTATCGTTCCATTTTCTGCAGTGAGACAATTGTTAATTCAAAAAGAAGTAGGAGAAAAGAGAGCTAATTGGGTAACAACTTTGCAAGAATATGATATTGATATTAAACCAGCCAAGATTGTTAGAGGACAAGGTTTTTGCAGATTTTTAGCAAGAGCTCACAACATACCAGAACATCAAGATCAAGATAATGTTGTTCAAGTAAATCAGATAAGTGTTATTGATTCTAAATCTCAATATGTTGATCTTATCTTTTACTTGAAAAATGGGTATGCTCCTTCTAATCTCAGTTATAAGAACAAACATGCTCTAAGGTTAAAAGCTAAACATTATGAAATCATTGATAATATGTTATTCAGAAGGAATTATGATTCAATTCTATTAAAATGTCTTGAAAAGACTGAAGCAAAAAAGGTATTGCAGGAATTACATGATAGACCAGCAGGTGGACATTTTGGAGGTGATACCACAGCTCACAAAATAATCCATGCTGGATATTATTGGCCTACCCTTTTCAAAAATACACATGATTATGTGAGGAAGTGCGAAATTTGTTAAACTACTAGTGGAAGACAAAGGAAGCCAACTTTTCCTTTGCAACCAGTAAACATTGAGCAACCATTTGAGAAATGGGGGCTTGATATTATTGGTGAAATAGTACCTCATTCTTCCAAACAACATTGCTACATCCTTACAGCAACAGATTACTTCACAAAGTGGGTAGAAGCAATTTCTTTAAAGGTAGCCAATTCTGATGCAATTATTGATTTCATCAATCAATTCATCATTACCAGGTTTGGTGTACCTAACGCTCTTGTTTTTTACAATGCATCTTATTTTCTGGAAATAGTGTAGTGGAATTTGCAATCAAAAGAGGTTTCAAATTGAAATATTCAACAAATTATTATCCACAAGGTAATGGTTTAGCTGAATCTACTAACAAAAATCTCATCAAAATTATTAAAAAGACCATTGATCAGAATCAAAATATTTGGCATAAGTCTTTAATCTTTGCACTATGGGTTGATCGTATCACTCATAAAGCTTCAATAGGAACTTCACCTTTCAATATAGTTTATGAAAAAAAAGTTGTGATATCATCAAATCTAGCCCTCCCATCATTAGCTCTAGTGCAATTTATTGAAGAGAATCCTTCATCATCTATTCAGTTGAGATTTGATCAAATTCTTAAATTAGAAGAAGATAGAGAGAAAGCAAAAACTATTCATGAAAAACATCAACAGCTTGTAAATTTTTCTTTTGATTCAAGTTCCACCGGATCCAAAACTTTGTCAATTGGTGACCTTGTTCTGAAATGGGATAAAGCACATGAAGATAAAGGTAAGCATACCAAATTTCAAAAAATGTGGCTTGGACCATTTCAGATTGTTGAAAAGATAGGCTCATATACATTTAGTCTGCAAGATTTAACAGGAAAGAGAGAATCTCTTCCTATAAATGGGCTATTTTAAAGATATCCTTTTCTTAAGGAGGTAACCCCTTCTTATCTGTACATATTCCTTTCTGCAATTTTGTTTATCTTGTAAATAAAGGTTGTTAATAGTCTTTAATTGACTTTTTACTATTTGAAAATATTTTCAGAAAAATACTATAAATACTTATTTTATGTAAATAAGAATTTTTATAGAAATGATTACAGTTTTGGATAGTTTAAAATAAAATGTTAAACTTTGAAAATTTGTTCAAAACATTTGCATTATATTTTGAAACCTTGAGGAAAATGTAAATCATTATAAGTTTATTAAGCAGAGAAAGGTTATCTATAAAAAGTAAATATTTTTCCAAGCTTTGGCATTCAAAAAACTCTGAAAATTGTTATCCATTGATTCTTAAGGATAAAATCATTTCACCCCATCCATTAAAGTCGTGATTTTTTTGAGAATGTAATTCTAAAGAAATTATATGTCAAAATTAAAAGATAAAAGGTCTCATCACAAGCCTCCTTACCATGATCATAAGAAATAATAAAACTGACATTACCAACACTGCATACCAAAACAGGGTAATGGCTTATAATTATAAGACAAGGGGTCTCATCACGAGCCAGCTTGTTCAGTTTGATTACAACTAGTGAATGGCATTGTTATCAACTAGATACCAAACCAAAACAATGGCTTTTAATCTAAAAAATAAATAAAAAGAAGAAAAATATAAGATACAATGTCTTATGAATTTATTTTTAAATAATTATGATCTTAGTTGGATGTGACAATGAAATGATTAATAGTTAAAAGGTAACCCTGTCGATACTATGAATGTTTGCAAGCAGCAGAGGCAATGCCTATGACAATAGAGTAAAACACAAGAGCTAAAGTTGAAAGTAGGGGGTATTATCAACCAATCAAGGCTTAAGAAAACCCAAAAATGTTTTTATTTTTGAGGAATTAGAAAGAAATTGTAAGTGATTTTTTATTCTTTTTCAGAGTTAGATTTTATTTAAAAATTTCTCTAAGATAGTTTTCATTATCTTTGAAACTTTTTACTTACTAGAAATATAGTATTCATTTTATTTTTTTCAGAGATAACTGTTTATTCCAATGAATCGCCAATTGTTGTACAATACAACAACCCTCCCCATTTCAAATTTTTAGAAGAAATATCATTTAAAAACAGGTCCCCTTTATTTTTAAGATAGGAATAAAAGACATAGAGAAAATCCGATTATTTTGAATAAAACAATAAAAAGTTCATTGATTAGAAAAGCATATGTCACATATCACAAAACACAAAGTGCTTATAAACAAATGTAGTATTGAAACTTTCTGATCCGATGAGATATAAAAACTTCTATCACATCAACATAATACATAAAGTGTTCATATTAAATAAAGTTCGATGTGATACAGTAATTGCAATCGCAAATCGGAGATATCTTAAAATTTCACATTTGTTTTGAAAAACTCCAATGTGATGGAACAAATCGCAATCGCAAATCGCAAAGGTTTCAAGTTGTCACATTTGTTTTGAAAAAATCTGATGCGATGTGATTCATCGCAATCGCATTTCGAAGGAGCATGTCATATATGCTTGTTTTATAAACTCTGATGCGATATAACCCATCGCAAATCGCAAAATGAAAAAGCAAACTCTTCATTTGGTCAATTGAAAAACTCCGATGCGATGCGATTCATCGTAATCGCATTTCGAAAGAACAAATATCATATTCACTCATGTTACCAAAATCCCGATGTGATGGACCCCACAATAATCGCAATCGCAAATCGGCGAATATCATTTGCAACTTAATTCATTTGGAAAGAGCTGATGCGATATAACACCATCGCAATCGTAAAATCGGCGGAGATCATGAAATGTTATTGGTTGTCCCTTTTGATAAACTCCGATGCGATCGATACTTAATTTTTACACTGCACATATGTTATTTATTCATCGCAATCGCAAAAAAAATAAAAATGAAAGTTTTATATTTGCATTTCAAATTTGTCGATCTCCGATTGTACGTTTACTATTAAATAGAAAATCAAACGATTAATGATGATTGATTCTATTTTGAATGCGTGAGTGTGACTCTTAGAGAAGGAATTTAAGTTTAAAACAGAGTTAATAAATGAAAATCAACGAATAGATCTTTTCATACAGTTGTTCCCATTACTTCATTTTTACCTGCGTCTAAAAGCTTTTCTCATTTGCAGAACAAGAAAATTCCCAATCCTTTCGTTCGCCGAGCAAGTGAGACATTACCAGACGACAAAATGTCTAAAAGATCTAAGAAAGCAAATGCTGCTACCGCTGCAAGTTTCGCCGCTATTCCCATAATACCAAAAGAAAAACCAGCCAAGCTCAAGCTAGTAACAGATACTCCATGCCAGGGACTTGGAAAAATGACTTGGGAAGATGTATACAACTTAATTGAAAAATAAAACCCTAAATTCACTGAAGAGAAGGCGACAGTCCCTGATGAAGATGACTCAGATTCTGATTCTGAGACTCCTCTTAAAGCGCTTGCAAATTTGTTCCTTCATAGAATTGCCGATCGGGCAAACATTTTCCCTTACTATGATGTAATTCGGTGGGTAATAGACAATGTCACCATTCAAAACAGGACCTTTGTTTCAGCTGCAGGAACAATGTTTGGGTCTTTCAGAGCAAAGGACATAAAGACAATGTACCATCTTCCAGACCCGAAAAAAGGTCTACAACAAAGTTTTTATTAAATATTTTGCTGCAAGTAATGAAACTCAGTCTCAGCCAATCAGAGAATGGAGGAAAGCTCCAGAGAAGCATAAAAATGAATCATTAGGTATGTACTCCGTGGAGTCCCTTTCACCTCCATATTGTTATGACGCCGCAATGATGTGTAGGCTATTTGGAAATGATAATTCAGCTAGATTTTCAATACAAATGGTACCCTTAATCCATTCTGCTTTGAATTTTGAAATCATGGATTGGGCAGTTATCCTTTCAGATAAGATAGCCAATAGAATCCTAGAATATAGAAAGGATAAAAGCACTAGAAACACAACCACGTTTTACTTTTGTGCCTACATTTTAGATGCCCTATGTTTTAACTCTGAATTTCCCATTCTTGGCTGGAAATGGACCCCCAAAGATCTCATTCATATTCATATTTACCATAAGTTATTATGGAAGGTGCATTTTAAAAACCATGTTTATAGAATTTGTCACGATTTCCTCATCCCTGTCTATCAAACCATTTTTAACCAATTCCCTCCCCGACTTTCTGAAAAAAGCCAAGATTGATATATCCCAGGTTGGTGACTGGTTTGGAGAAGAGAAATTTACCTATGTCAGAGTATTTGGGAGTATAGTGGAGCCCCATATTTTACCTTTGTATGTCCCAGGCAAACTGTTAGCACAAGAAATCTCCTACCAATTAACAGTAGAAGGCATGTCAAGGTCTCTCAAGAATAACAAAAAACTAATGTGGCCTACTTTTCCATTTCACTGTGGCCATTATACACTTAATAACTTCACACATGCTAAGAAGGAGGTCATCAAAATAAGGGATCTTAAGCTCTCTACAGTCCCAGGCAAGCAGTACAACCCGAGAAAAGTAGCATTTGATTTCACAACTTCAATTTCAATTGCTCGGTTTGAGCATGAGCCCGATCGGTTCGATGATTTATTTGTTTCTGTTGATAAATTTTCCCAAGTCTATAACTTGGCTAAATCCAAGTTTCATACTGAAGATATGAATAAATTCATGTTGTTTCGAAGTCAGAGACTACTAAAAGATCCTCTTGACCAATTAAGAATCCATTCACAAGGAGCGGAAAATATAGAAACAGAGCAGAAGGAAAAAGAAGATACAACAAACAAAGCATAAAAAGAAGCATCTACCAGCAAGGGTAATGTACAGACTGAAAACATATGCACAAGTGGAAAGCCTGATGTGCAAAAGGAGAATACTGGCAGCAAAACAGATAAACCTATTGAGAAAGAAAATACAGGCAGTGAGGCTAATGTACAGACAGAAAAAGATGATATTGGTAATAAGCCAAATAATCAACTTGAAAGAGAAAAGACTACTGAGAATGTGGTGGATTCTGCTGAAGTTATTGTTTCTTCCCATTTGCTAAGTCAATATGAGCAATTTGAACAGCAAATAGGATCACAAAATAATCCTCAAGTTGAAATTCTGACAGATCAAGATATGGAAATCATTCCTGAACACCCTACAGAAGAAATTGTGTTGAAAGTAGAAGATATTCCTCCTCTAGATATCTTTTATAGTCCTAAGCATAGGGTTGTTGTCAGGAAACATAGGAAGAGAAGAAGAACATATCAAGAGTCTCTTTCAACATCACAAGTTGAACTGATGAACATTGTCTGGAAAAATACTAAGGTGAATCCTTCAGAGGATCTCACCAAATTGTCACAATATGCAGGCGCCTATAGTGCAGCTACTATAGACAAGGCTTCGGAAGTCACCCAAATGATGAAACAAAAAGAAGTACATATAGCTATGCTAGAGGAACAAGCAACAGAAAATCAACAAAATATTATGCAATTGGAACAGCAGTTGCAAGATGAAAAGCTCAAATCTAAACAGTTGGAAGAGCAACTTGATATTGAGAAGAAAAAGGTTGATCAACAAGCCTTGAATAAGCAACAGCAGCTAACTCAAGAGGTGGAAAAACTACAAACCCTACTGCAAAATGAGAAAACTGCTAAGGCTGAGCAAGAGAAAGTATTCAAAGCAAGATTGGACAAATTTAAGGATTATCCTAAATTAGATCAATTTAAAACTGAAGCTCTTGAAACAAACAAATTATTGTCTCAGCAGTTGAATGAACTATGTCAAAAGATGGCACAAATTGAGCCCTTATGTGAAATAGCATCATCTCTTATAGATGAAGGAATCAGCCTCATGCTCGAATTTGATGATGCAGATGAGAAAATTTCTGAATTTCTTTCATGGCAAGACTCAGACCAGGGAAGGAATGCAAACCTTCCCAGGATTGAATAAAGGCACAAAGAAATTCTGTTTACTGAATGGGAAAAGCAGTTGATAAAAGGATAAAGAGCCACATCAAGAGTCAAGACTATGATGAATAATATAACACAATTGGTTAATGATAGCTTATATGCCACCAATTTAATTTTAGATTGTATTCCAGGAAAATTACCAAGGGTAAAAGAGACTGATACCAGGTGGAAGCAGGAATTAATCAATAAGAATCAGCAAATCAGCACACTTCAAGGAATTTCATGGGATATCATGTGTACATTCCTAATCAAGCCACACAGTCAACAAATGGCAATCAAATGCCTTTCCAATGCCATTAGTTGCATCATTCCAGAGTTTTCTGATGCCACGTATACTGGTCAGTTACATTCGAGGCTAAGTCATCCAGCGGAGGTTAAAGATATGCTCAAAATTTGCCACCTTGGCACATTGAATGCAGGGGAGAATCATTGAATTTGTTTCATTGTAATATCGCAAGTCTATTTCTAGATTTTCGATGATAGATTGTAGCAATAGTTTTAGTTATTTTGTTTTATTAAGTTCCTATTTAAACCCCTTTCTTGCATTTAGAAAAGGGTCCTGAATTTATAATATTTTTGACTTGGATGTTACATTTTTGTACTCCATTGACTATTATATTTTTATAAAGGATCACATTTGGTGGTTTATGCCAAATTACCTCTGAGAATTGCATTTATGTACCTTAGAGTTTGTTTTACATTGAAGCACTCGATCTGGATATTAAATTGCATCAGGAAAAGTATCGAGATGATTCTGGTATTTCTATCAATTTAATGTTATTTTTCTTATGTTATGAGATATTCTCTTTAAATTTTCTATCATTTATATGTACTTGTTTTACAAATATTTCTTTATACATATCATTTCTGAGTGTATAGAAATATTCCATCTTCAGTGTATACAAATGATATATAAAATGATGAATACAATGTGTTATTATAACTCTGTTTAATTTCTTAAACATAGTTATCATTATTTGATGCTGCATATTTTAGTTAAATTATAATACATTTTCATGGTTATTGATTTGATTGAAACAATCCCTAAGTCGTATTCATATTTTACACCCGGGTTAAGTTTTAGAATTATTCATCAGTTATAGATTAAATTAGATAGATTATTTCAGTCATTTTAGTTCCATTTTCCACTCATCCAATCATTCCATTACCAATCCATTTAGTTATTAGGAAACTAGTCCTATAAATCCAGTCGGAGCCACCACACCAAACGGAAAAGGAGTTGTCCTAAGGTCCCGACCGGGTGGTTCTCCCCCAATGTTTGAAGCAACGATTTTTGAGGCTTCAACAGGGGCTTAAAATCCTTCAATCATCTCACGGAAAAGAATACTCGAGCATAATAGAGACCCGATTCAGAGGGGGTTCGGCGTAGGTCCAATGTGTGCGGTACTCTTTGGGGCTATTCGACCCATCTAGTACTAGGTATTGGTAACTGACTACCAAAAAGCTAAAGACTTAAATGTTCATGTAGGACGAAGATACTTTAGTGGCCAAAATATAGGGAATCCTTTCCATATAGGTGATGGTGCGAGAAGCACTTGATCCTCATTTTCCATTACCTTGGTTGATTATTTGGCTGCTGGAAGGCGCCGCCAGTTCTTTCAGGACATTGCCCTAGGACTCATCAGAAGACATCTCCGCAAGATCCAATTACTTTGAGAGTGGCAAGGATGATTAAGTCTACATAGGATTTTTTATCATACACAAACAAACAAAAACGATTTCTTACTTGATTGATCACATAGCTTAAATCTAAAAGGAAAATAACCTTTCAATTTTCGCTTTGTTTTATGTATGTGATTATATTGCATCGATATATATCCCCTTCCCTCAAATCTACAAAGTAACTTACACGCTACTCGAAACCATTGGGGACCCCACAGTTCCTCAATGATCTAGACATGTTTTAAACCTCCCCCCATTACTGGGAGGTGCGCCAAGCCTCCCACCATTTGGGCATAGAGGATGTCACACAACCTCCATTATGAGATCTTCCTTTATCGAGGAAAATTTGCTCGGGATCCCCCTAGAAAAATATACCTTTCATGACCCCACAAGGGTCATCAATCACTATCCCTTTGGGGAGCCCACATACCACTCCTCTAGATAGTCCAAGGAGCACCCACTAGGGTAGTTCTCCTCATACTTCCCCATAGAGGATCCCTTTGCATATAGTTGTTCAAAATCGTTTCGCGATGGTGGATAACTTGCAAATGCCTTTTTTAGCTTCTTTAAACCTATCAGATTTAAGTAAGCTAACCAATGACCCAATCATGCATGGAAAAAATTGGCCAACTATTCCCACCAAGCTCCCTTCTGACATTCCATAACTTGAAGGAAAGCAGGGGGAAGACCCTAGAAACCATATCATGAATTTTCAACTGTGGTGTTCGTCGAATAGTATTATTGATACTATTCGGCTATGACTGTTACAATGCACCCTTGCTGGGCCTACAACGAAATGGTACATTGACCAACCTTCTGCATCAGATCGAAGCTTTAATTCTCTAGATACAACATTCCTTACATTCTTCTATCTCCCGATTTGGCACAAATTAGGCCTAAAAATTCTCATCCACTTCAAACAAACACTTGCTACACACATATAAAATCATATCCATGAGTGGCAGAAACGTCGTAGCTTGTGTAAAGCACAATTTGAGGACAAAGTCCTTTTGGAATTGTTTTTTAGATCTCTCACATCGAAAATATAAAAATACATGGAAAACTCTTCCCCGCATAACAAGGAATAAGCCATTAACAAAGCTAAAAAACTAGAGCTTATATATATATATATATATATATATATATATATATATATGTTAAATTTAGATAGACATGGAGTGTTCTATGCTCAATGAAATTTTACTTCAATCTTTCTTAGGCCTGATTCAATTTAGCAATCACATAAACATGAAAGTAAAAAGTTGATAGAACACAATAATAGATCAACAGAAGACAAACCAATAATATAGATCATATTTTACATTTCTTCTTGTCCAACAAAGATATAGGATAGTGTGCGTTACGACAGTCAACAAGATGCATCAGCCAACAAAGCCTTTCTTAGATCAGCCAACCCTCCAAGTGTCACACACACAGGCCTCAAAGACAGCTCATCAAAAGTCAACGTTGGTCAACCAAAAGTCAATGCAAAAAAATCAACAGAAAGTCAATGCTGCAGATTAGGGCCTCGGTCAAACAACTCTTTTTTCCTCGATTTTTGTGCCTAGTTGTACAACCTCAAAAAATCAGATTTTCAATCAACTTTGGAGGTCAAACGGTCAAGGGTTGACCACGGTCAACGCTAGTCAACGCTCAATAAAACAACCCTAAACAGATCCACATATTTTCCCGAGCTTCAGCTCCGCACGTGTGAAGGAAAGAGGCCTCCAAAGGGTATCAAACCAATCATATCACAATGAGAGAATGTGTGATGAGTTGATGATCAAATGACCTTCAAGTCTCTCCAATTTATATCCATCAGTGAGGGTGTGTGACACATCTATTAGGCTTGTCAGCCTACATTACAAATCTAGGCGACCTTGCACATTGTGGAAAACAAAATCAAAAATATATGTTCTGCTCATCTAAACAAGATGGTTTTTAGATCAATCTTGCACCTCTCCGAAAGAGGAATCCAACAAAAATATGACCATCATCACATGAGCAGTACAATATGGAGTTTGGACCTAGTTGCCCAAAATTAACACTCCCTCTCCCTCTTAAAACGAGAAACATTAGGTTTCTTACCAGAGAATACTTCTTCGGAAATTTTGGAGTCTAGAGCGGATTGCGGGTATCTATTTTGAACGTACACATAAGTGTTCGCAACTTCTCCCCATAGAAACTTCAGAAGACCTTGGTCACATAGAATGGCGCGGGAAGCTTCCACAATGGTCCTGTTCTTTCTTTCAGAAAAACTATTTTGCTAAGGAGTATATGCAGTTGTGTTCTCCCTCTTAATGCCAGCTTCTCTGCAAAATTCATTGAATTCATTTGACTCATACTAGTCCCATTTTCGATCCTCAAAACTTTAATTCTATTCTCAGTTTGATTTTCCACCAAGGCCTTGAAGGTACGAAACCATTTGAATGCTTCGTCCTTCTTATTCAAGAAATATATCTAGCTCTTGTGGGAGAAGTCATGTAATAAGAACATCCTCCCAAGGATATCACAGACAGCATACCAGATAAATCAGAATGTATCAACTGCAAGATATCGATTGTATTTGTGACACTTGAGGGGAATGGTCTCCTTGTATGCTTCCCTTCAGCACAACCCTGACATATACCTTCATGATCATCTTTAAATTCGGGCATCCCTGTCACCACCTTCCTTGTTTCGGGAAGGGCTTTGTAATGAAGGTGTGCAAACCTCCAGTGCCATAACTATGATTGATGATTTGTATCACATGACATAGCCCCAAATGGACATCTTCCAACCTAGTATAGTGTATCAACTCTAAAAACAATAGTAAGAGCTTTCTTGAATTTTTTCTTCCAGATGCGTACCTTTCCATCAACGAATACCACCCTGAACCCTTTGTCTTCCATTGTTGAAATAGACACAAGTTTCTTCTTCAAATAAAGTACGTACAACACATCTTGTAAACAGGCGACTTGACCTTGAGATAGATGAAGGGTCATAGTCCTTATCCCTTTCACGGGATAGGTGGCATTATCTCCAAGGATAATTTCTAGATTAGTATCATTCTCAATCAAATCAAAGAGGGCTTCTTTATAACCAGTGAGGTGCCTTGAAGCACCACTATAATGTTGGAAATACTGAGAGGGGGGTGAATCAATATTTCTTTTCAATTGTTAATTTTACCACTTAGATCACTTATATTTAGAACACAAAATGAACAATGATGGAATAGATACTTTTATTAATTTCTTCTTTATAATAAGTAAAGTACGATAATGATATAGGGCTCCAAACCTAGATGAAGACTCCAATATTCCAGGCTCCAACTTGTATTGTGCCAAGCACTAACTTGGTCTTTCCAAGGCTCCAACCTTGTCAATTTGAGGCACCAACATCTAGGGCTCCAACCCTATCTCTGGTACAGGCTCCGACCTGGTTTCTTGAGGACTCCAATCCTCAAGGGCTCCAACTCTATCTTCCAAGGCACCAACCTTGTCTCTATGAGGCTTCAACCTCCAGCTTCAATTCATCAAGATATATCTGGTTATACTTCACAACTCCCATTGTATTCTTCAACGAACCCTGACAATCTTCAACTATCCCCTCACTTAGCATCCATGTCACTTCATCAATGACAACCTTGTTCTTCACATGAAGGTGTCTCCACTGCTATTCATGTCACCCAAACACTTTTTTCTTCAGGGTTACATCATGATGACATCAACAATGCATCATGGTCTTCAGTAGTATCTCCAAGACCAACTTCTATAAGTCTTCTAAATATCTTCAAGTATCCTTCAAGGTGTCTTCAATAGGCAGCCCAAAGGATGTCTTCACAAAGTTTAAACAATGATTTCAATCAAGTAGGTATGCAATGGCTCTGGGAACCAATTATCTCCTCTTGAATTGATCTCTCCAACATGTTTTGAAGATAGTGAAATTTTCTTGTGTTACAAGAATTTTGCCCCTTGATATCAATTGTCGTTAACATTGGGTTTTCCTCCTATCCCGCCTTTCTTCTAACCAAGATATCTTTATATAAATTGGATTATGGTCTGATTTGAAGTCCCAAATATGCTCTCCAATCTCAACTTCGTCTATCCTTTCTATTAAGCTTTGTGAACAAATAACATAGTCAACGTCACTTTCCCCATTCTATGTGTTGCAAATGAAGTTCTCATACCTTTTCCATCTATCTAGACCATTGCAGATAATTAAGTTGAAAATACCACACAACGTAAGCAACTCCTCTCCAAAATGATTGCTAACTTTGTCATCTTCTGAAAATCCCAACCATTGGGGATTCTCCTCTTCAATGAGTCAGATAGGATTGTGATCCTATTTGAAACAAAGAATACTAGCACTTTGGTTTTCTATTCTAGCATTGAAATCTTCCACTAAAAGAACTTCTCCTTGTAGAGAATATGCGACAATATCTTGCTTGAAAGTTGCATATGGATCTTTGTTTTCTAGCCCCTAATTTTTGTAATTTTTTGAGACTTGAGGTGCAAAATAACATGTTGTAATTCTTATGTGGTTCCCGTTCTTTGATATTTTGAACCATAAATATTGTTTATTTGTATATTCTTTCACTAACTGAATGTGTCGACCTTCTTTTTCTTTTACTAAAACCAATATTCCTCTGTACCCTGTGCCATTTTCTGCTGCCTCATTCCATATTGCCAATTTCAAATAACCACCAAACATAGGGGTTTTGAAACCATCATGTTCATAAGATTCCGTGAGTGTTCCGGATTTATGTAGGAACGCAACAGAATACACAAGTAACCATAAATACAAAGGTGCAGCAGAAATAATACTTCATTTCATTAATATCAAAGAAATGAAATTTGCTTACAGACAAAATGGAAATAAACTAGCTGGGCGTTGGTAGCTTATCTATGAGAAGAGATGTGGCGGCTACAAGCCTCTGAACTAAGTTATAATGAGGCTTGAGGGCCTATTTATTATTTAGAAACAATGGAAAACCCTAAACATCCAAAACCCTAACCCGAGGAGATGAATCACCAAAACTATGGGCCCCGTTTGGGTAAATTGGTGTTTCAACTTCCTGGGGACGTAACTTTGGCATACGATCTCCATTTGACGCGCACCATAGCTCATTAGAAAGATTTATCCAAGGACTCACATTGATCCATGACTGATGTTGCTCCCAATTTTCCCAAAAAAAAGTCGTTTAGGGGCTCAAAACGGCTCCAGAAGTTCAGGACCCGAAAAACTGCTAAAAATAGTAAGTTGTGCCGAAACTGAAAAACTAAAAGAGACAATGGTGGGGCCCCAAGTGGAATAGGCGGGTGGCCACCAATATCCACCTGGATCATTCCTTCCCCCTTAGGAAGCAATGGTCCCCATTGCGTTGAGTTCCTCCATGAGATGAGGAAACTTCTGCTGAACTTGGTCCCTTGTGAACCACTTGCCTTGGTGCAGGAGTTTCCCAGCTTTGACAACCCGATACAGTTGGATCTTCTTTTGGCGAGTGTTCTTGATTTGCATGTCCATGATACAATCTGTGGTGGCCTGTTCCATGCAATTTGGGTTTAACTCTGTTGGTGTGAGTTGTTCTACAATGTCAGAGGTGTCCAGTAGAGGTGGGAAGAAGGGAAGAAGGCAGTCCACATTGAATACTAGGTGCAGACCAAGGAATGGTGTAATACTGAGCTCAAAGGCATTGTTCCCTACATCCTTGGTGATGGTGTATGTTGGTCATGAGTTACCATTAGTTATTCTTGGGAAGTTAACTTTTGGATAGACATGTATTGAATGATATGGCAGATGGTGGAACATTTGAAAAAGTTGATTGGTAAGAAAAGATGATGAGACAAGTATTGCGCTCAAAGCAAAACATGCGTATGAGAAAGGTCAAAATACAAGGCAAAATGGGGAACGGTACTTCAAAAAGTGCAAAGATATGGTGCAAAGGATGCAAAGCGAAATAATTTAAAGGTTGGCCGCCTCTCAAATGGGCACGTGAGGGAATTCTCCATACGGGAATTTCCACGGGGGTTGAGAAGCGAAAGGGGGGACAGACCCATACCCCCGCGGAATTCCATTGAAGCGTCATGATGTGGGCCCAAAGTAAAGACCGACGTGGCAGATCACAGCATTGGGATTTTGGTAACGTGGCAAATCGGAACGTGGGACCTAAATACTGGTACGCAGTATATTTAACCTGGCTCACGAATAAGAGGTTTCGAGAATCGTATGGTTCATTGCAGCAGAAAGGTAAGGTATGTCTCTTAGGCTAACTGGTACAGAGGCCCGTACCAGCATTAAACCTGGCACACGGTGTTAACCTATCCCCAGCTGACGCCCAACCCCTACACGCCGCGTGCTCCACTGTCAGTGTCCTTACGACACTTCCCCCGTTTATTTTACCCATCCGTCATTTTACCTCAGAACACTCAATCGTAAAATAACAGTCTTCCCGTAGTTTACTGCAGTAAAAGTCGAAGGTCTTCCAGCTACGGTATAAACTAAGTGGGAAACGGAGCCAAGGTCTACCCAGTCGCTATCAACTCCCCCGCGTCGTTTTCCCGAGTATATTTCCCTATTGCACATGTATTACGTCCCTCATTTGCTCTCTACTTTCCTTTCGTCTTTTAAAAAGTTTTATATGTCAATCATGGGAAGGGGCACGCCCAAGAAAGCTGAACCAGAAACCCCTCAGGTCCGAGAAACCAGAAACCCTCCCAGTTTTGAGCCTTTCATCGACCTACAAGCCGGAATCCATGACCCCCAATACCCTTTTCACATCAGCACCATTAAACCCCATCTTTTTAAGCGACATGTTGAGAATAGAGACTGGTATCGGGTGGTTGTATCTGGTTTATACCATCAAATTACTCCCCAAGTATATTCTGTGGTTGATTTTATTTGCTAGCTCAGAGATTTACGATGAGCAACGAGGCACGTTTTCCTCTCCTCGGGGGAATAAGATTTTTTCTCTTGCCCCTGACATTATCAGGCAAGCCCTTCACTTTCCCACCAGTGTCACTTATATCAGTTTCAGCGAAGTGGCTTTAACCTTCCAGTTCACCAAACTGCCATGGGAGCACCAAAACGACTTCATTTCCTCTATCACCAGCAACCAAGCTACTTCTCTTCCCGCTGTAGACCCTTTCCCGCTGAGTCTGTTCCAAGAGGAAGTGCAGCCCATCCTTGCCCTCATCGGTGGTATTTTAGGTGTAGGCGCTTTGGGGGAAATCACCAGGGTATGTGTTTATTTCTTGTAGTTAATGTCTCAAAGGGGGGTAGTGTTAGACATCCCTGGTTTACTTGCGGCTAACATTCGGACCCAGTTACGGGAGCTTTCAGAAGCCAGTCACTTCCGTTTCTGTTCGATGGTCTTCTATATTTTCTTACATCAGCACGCTGATAAGTTTGAGGGTTTGGGTTTAGATAGGGTATATGACGTGAATTCCCAACCCCGACCAGTTTTTGACTGGAATTGTTCTATATGCCAATTACCTAAGGGGGAGGGTTATTCCAGTTTTGTAAATAATTTCATGTCCATTGCCTATACTATTATCCACGATTCACCCTCACCTAGAGTTTTTCCTGAGATGAAGAGCTGGCTACAAGCCGGAAAATCCCAAAGCACTGGGGACTGGTATCTATTTGACAATTGCACTGAAATTCGGGTCTACGGAGCTGAGGTTTCCCCTTACCGGCTGCCTGTGTTTCCTGTTCGACGAGTATATGCGTTGGAGTACATTCAGCAGACCCTCAAGGCTGACCAACTCCATTTTGTCCCTGCAAAGAAGGGTTTCATCCTGAGACTCCCCATCACAATCGGCCCTTTTGTTGTGAATTCGAGACATGCCCTTCCCATTGTCGAGAAAATGTTGCAAGGCCTGGACCTAAGGCTGGGTAAGGGTTGGGCCTATGATCCTCGAGAAATTATCTCAAACAGAAGGAATAGGAACAGGTCCACACCTTATATACATGAATCAAGGCCTTTCATGGAGTGGAGGGCT
Organism: Pinus albicaulis; assembly: GCA_034641835.2. Lineage (NCBI taxonomy): Eukaryota > Viridiplantae > Streptophyta > Pinopsida > Pinales > Pinaceae > Pinus > Pinus albicaulis. The sequence goes on along the minus strand of CM076570.1, from coordinate 723,711,816 downwards.
AACCTTGAAACTTGGCCTTTGATTTCGCAGATGGAGACAGATTCATCTGCCACAGGGGAAGAAGAGGACGTCAATAAAGGCCAAAGCGGGGAAGCAGCAGGTACTTCAGGAGCAGGTTCTCCCCTTCGCAAAAAGCAGAAAATAGCCTCCAGTGAGGCAGAAGTCATAGGGGAAGAGCAACTGATAGAACCATTTACACCGTATGGTCAGTTGGACAAGAGTAAAGCCGGGATAAAAGTGCTGAGAGACAGCACCACCTCTTCCGATTTCTCGGAAGTCTCACAGGCCATCAGAGATCATACCTCATCAAGGGCAGTTGCAAGGGACCATGCAAATAGGACGATCAGGGATAAGTACAAAGCCGAGCTGGAAGGGTATATAGAGAAATATCACACCAGGGTTTCCGCCACCATGAATGTGGACACAGAACACCTGGTATTATCTATGGTTGAGGCCATCTTGGATCCCAATACATGTACCACTAGTTACCGGGTGCTCGAACATGCAATTGACATGGCTAAGGTGCCAGCAACCGATATGTGTAACCTATTTCAAGTCGTGGGTGATATGTTGAAGGACGAGGTGATGCGGGTCACCATTGCACTGAGAAAGCTAGAGAAAGAGCATGAACAGGTGAGGGCGACCCTAAAGAATGAACAGGCAAACTCTCGCGCCCAGGCAAATCAAGTTCGCAGCCTCCAGGAGTTGATCAAGGGAAAGGATACGGGAGAAACAAACCCGCAGCGCGCTTTGATAGAACGATTGCAGAAGGAGGTCTCGTCACTGAAAGGTAAGGTCAACATACCGGCCTCCCACCATGTGCAAACGGTCGAATTGGCGCAAGCAGAGAAGGAAAAAGCTGAACTGGCTAACACACTGGCAAAGGAGAGGGAGGATAAAGAAAAAATGGCTGAAACAATCGCCACTTTGCAGAATAGGTTGATGGAGCTGCAGAACACATGGGACACGCATAGCTGCGCGCTTGCTACAACTCCACCAGAGACAAGTCCGCTGTTAGAGCAACTGAATGCAACGAAAGCTGCAAATGATATATTAGAAAAGCAAGCATCCATCGCTAGACAGAGGATCACTGATTTGGAAAATCTCCTGGCTGAGAATGGCAGGAGAATAGAGACACTGCAAAAAGAAATCGAGCAGGAAAAGAAGACAAGAGTCGACCAACAGAAAACAATCACTGACCTCAAAGGCCGCATGAAGGGCAATATCACCCTCAGTGAAGCTAGAGGCAAAATCTGGTCAGACATAATCTCAGCGGTGATGAAACAGCGGGGTTTCCTAAGAACGATGGGAGAAAATAAATCTGCTATACGTTATCTCAACAGAAAATTGCAGGAGGCCGACCTCAACTTGTCCATTAGAGCCCTGCACGCCAGAAACTATATTTCATTCTTGAAGGAGCTAGAATCTGATGAGGTGGAGAAGCATGGCATACCAAGTCGATTCATGGAAGTCTTTGAATGTCAGAAAATCATTGACAAGGAGGCAGCCCGAGTTACAGCTTCGAGAGCCCTGCAACAGGTGGTAGCAAACGTGAGTCGTTTCGATGCAGTATGGGGCGAGATTACCATAGCTGGATTTCCATCTTGTTGGGACCCAACCACTCCTTCCGTGCTACGACCGTTGACAGAGTATAAGGCACGCCTACAGGAAGAAAAAGACCGGACGGACATCCTATCGGATAAAACCGCTCGGTTAAAGGCTGAAACAATTGTTTCATCCCTCCGCCAAGAGTTCGCCCTTCTTCACCTTATAAAGCACAAGCTCCCCACCGAGGCAAGTTTCAAGGACCTCACAGAGGCCTATGTCAGGGTGGAAAAATTTGCAGCGACACCTGAACCATCAATAGACAGCCAGCAAAGATGCACTCACTTCGCCAATCAGATCGCCAACTCGTCCGCAGCTGCTCCACCACCAGCATCTGCAACTGCCTCAACCCCTTCACATTTGTGAAACACTGTCAACTCATGATTTGGCCTCAGTGGCCTTTTTACTTTTTACTTAGTTAGCTACTTTTCAAGTTTCAAGTGGCCTTCATGCTCCACTTCAACATTTTACTTTTTACCAGACTGTTGTTTAATATTTTGTTTTGAAAACGGTCGAGTGCCTGACTGTCCATGATGAGAGGCCTTTATTCCTCATCATGAAATTTTGTTATTTTGATAAGGACCTTTAACAATTTTTGATCATGCGAAGAAGATATTTTTCCCAAAAATATCTTCTCGCTCAGTTATGAAGATGTCTATATAAGAGAGATCCAAAGAGAAGAACTGGTTCCAAATTTTTTGAAGAATTGATTGTAAAAGGTCTTGTATGCTTTTTGTGAAAGTTTAGATACAAATTTGAAGAGCCCGTTGGGTTTTCAATGAGAAAGAGTTTTGATCTTTAAGGAGGATTCTGATCTTGGTGCTTTACAGTGTGTACTTCTTTCTTATGTGTTGTAGCTTAGCCATTAATTCCATTTATATCCATTTATCTTGTGTCACATTCTGGAATGCGAGTAGCCCACTGTTTCTGATATAAATTTATCCTTGTTGATACTTATGTCATAAGCTTTTCGGCACTTTAAATATGGCTCAGGTGTGACATATTGTTTCATTTCCAGTTCATCCGCATTTCTGCTATATTGACTGCTAATGAGATGTTATTTACAAATGTTGTCTTCATGTGTGGATTCTTATTCTACCAAGCCCACTACATGCTGGTATATGTTTCTGGATGTTGTTTCAACAGCAGTTAGTATCTTCTTTATTCTACGAATGCAATAGATATTATGTTATTACCAATCTCTGTGAAGTGTTTAGAATCCAGCCCTCTTTGCAGTTAAGCTGCTTTTGAATTGTCTGCTACATTTCGTGTTAGAGTTTCACATCTTGCCTCTGCAATATTACTTTCTCTGTTAGTAACTTTTGGAAGTTTTGGTCCCATTCAAGTTAAATTTCCTATTTACAAAGAAATAGCATGAGAGCTTTGTCTTACTAATTATCCCCTTCATATCATTTTTATCCTTGCTATATAAGATGTCCTAGGCACTGGTCTTTCACAACTCAAGGTTGTCTCTAGGATTGATAACATCTTTTTGGCGTCGTTGCCGGGGAACGAAGATGAGAACAAATTGAAATCCCTGGGCCTCGACAAAACCCTATTCACTCTTCAATTAGGTGAGCATGGAGAGTTGAGAGTTGTATATCCCTCACCTTGGCGACTCCACATTCATTTTTCAGATAAATCTAATTGCAGTCCTGGCTCCTCGGAAGCCACACCTTAGGTCAGATACGTCTCAGCCAAAGACACCCTATGTGTCTGACCCAGCAAGAATCTTACACAGAAGAAATTGGAGGGAGAGACAATTTACCCATACTGAAATCCGACAGTTCTCTTTAGAAGACTTCCCTTCCTCCTCTTCTCAAGTAGCCCAAGTAAAAGGTTCTGACTCCGTTGTGGGAGAAACCGGTTACTACTCAGACCGTTTGCCTCTTGAAAATATCCAATTTAAGGACAAGGCTGAGTCAATAGACACCACTCGTTACACTCTCCACCCCACTCCAGAGGATGAAGAAGTAAAATAAGTCACCGAAGTATCTGTCGTTAATACTCCGCCTTTGTCTCCATCAGCCCAAGCTGTTGTTCACTATATTCCCATCATCATCCATACCTCACTTCTACCTCCCCCTCCGCTTACACATCAAACCCTTCTGTTACCTCCACCTCCTCCTTCAATGGCAAATGTTTTGGGCTTCTTGCTGAATAAATATGCCCCCCTGGCATTACCCCAAGTACTGAACGACCTGCCACAGGATTATCTAAAGATCCTGCCTCGTTTCAATGGAGAAAACGAGATTGAAGCTCAAAGGCACCTTGAGATCTTCTGCTCCTTCGCATAAAATTTCAACGTGGAACATCTTGACGTGGTCCTAAGACTATTTGTGCAATCCCTCGATGGTGAAGCCAGAAAATGGTTCAAGACGTTGGGAGACCGTTCCATAAACACTTGGGAGGCGATCGAAGACACTTTTCTCAAGAAATGGGGAGAGAAGAAAGACCACGGGCATTGTCTGACTGAGTTTAATACACTCAAGAAAAGACACAATGAAGGGGTGGCCGAGTTTATTAATAGATTCAACAAGTTGTACCTGAGCCTTCCCACCGAAATGAAGCCACAACAGACTGCTGCCAAGGTGGTGTTTGTGGCAGCCTTTGACTCTGAATTCGGCTTCTCCCTGAGAGAAAGGAAGCCAGCCACTCTGGATGATGCTCAGACAAATGCACTGGAGCTTGAGGCAAACTTCGCCTCCACTGGTAAATCCAAGGGAAGATCTGAGCAAGATACAAGAAGAAGGGGAAAGGAAGAGGTATCCACCTCGAGCCAAGATAGAGATTCAGCTAATGACAGGATTGAGGAAATGAACAAGATGATCAAGAATCTCTCAAGCAAGCTGGTGAAGCTTGAAATGGAGACAAAGAACTCATCCTCCAAGAACTTCCAAAATGATCCTAACAGGGGCTTTAACCCTCAATACAGAAAGCCACCCTTGCAGATACTGCAAAGGGGACAGAAGGAGCTGCAAGATCAGGTACTACACCCCCTATACTTGGAAGGGCAAGTAGAGGGTTCTACCGAAGACACTGCTTATGAGCAAGAAGAGGCATACCTTGCTTTTTCAAACAGTGATGAAGTTGAATGTCCCTTACATGAAAGTGACGAAGTGGAAGTGCAAGCACACACAGAAGTGAAAGCTAATGAAGGTATCGAAGATCCTGAGATTGATGACTACTGCAAGCAGTTCGTTGATTTCATGCAAGCTCAATTCAATAGAAAGTATGACCTTAGGTCCTCCAGAAAGAGAAATCGCACTCAAGATCAGGAGGAGGACACACCACAAGAAGAGGCACCTGCACGGGAGGAGGCAACTCCTCAAAGGACCCCGGACAAAGGTAAGAGGCCCCTTAATCAATCTTTACAATCTGCTGATCAAATTCCTTCATCTTCGCAAGTGGCTACACCCCCTAGTGTCAAACCAGTCTTAAAAGAAGTCAAACTTTCCCCTCAGAACAAAGATTCCAAAGATAAAGAACCAAAAGAAGTGTCAGCAGAGAAATCCTCCTCTGCTTTCAGTCTACAGAAGGAGCTTGAGAAAGTGAAAATCCCCGTCCCCTTGACCGAATTATTAAAACAACCTGCATATCAATCCCAGGTCACATCCTTTATGCTTCCCCCAAAAGCAATAAACATTCCAAACAGCCTGAACCTTCAGGAAGAAAGACCTATGGTTGTTTTTGGCCCACATGTCGAAGAATTGGATGCTGCCCTCCTCCTTGTTATGTATCTTTAGTAATACATGACCTGCTGCTGCATAATTGCATGTTAGATTCAGGAGCCTCTCATAATCTTTTACCCCTCTCGGTCATGGAGCAACTAGGACTACAGATCACCCGCCCATACAAAGATCTTTATTCATTTGACTCCAAAAGAGTTAAGTGCCTGGGCATGATAAAAGACTTGGTGGTTAACCTGGCTCAGATCCCAACAAAAAGTGTGGTGATGGATATAGTGGTGGCTGACATTCCAGCTCGCTTTGGCATGCTACTGTCAAGATCTTGGGGGACCAAAATTGGTGGATCGATCAAGCTGGACCTAACCTATGCCACTATCCTGGTATTTGGGGGTCAAGAGAGGAGGCTATATAGGGAAACTAGGTTTGTCAAGACAGTTACTAAGGCAGGTGATTCAGTTAATTCTCCGGTTTATAGCAGGGAGGGGGATTTCTCATGTTTAATGCTGGAGGAAGATCGGGAGTACGCACATGAACCATCATTTTTTCAGATCAAGACAGACCAGTCCATAGAAAGCCCTGAATCAGAAATATGGACACTACATTGTGATGGGGCTAACTCCAGGGAAGGTAATGGGGCTGGAGTGCTATTGATTTCTCCTGCAGGCCAATGGGTCCCTTTATCTTTCACTTTGGAGTATGAAGCCACAAACAATGTGGCTGAGTATGAAGCACTTCTTCTAGGGCTGCATACAGCCAGGAGTGTGAACATAAGAAGTCTAAAAGTTCTGGGAGATTCAAAACTGGTGGTCAGACAGGTGAGAAACCAGTGCCAAGCCAAACATCCTAGGCTAAGGGCTTATAGGAATGAAGTTTGGGATCTGATGGAGAATTTCTTCTTGGCATTTAATATCCAGTTCATGCCTCGGGAGCAGAATAGAATGGCAGACTCCCTTGCAGTAGCTGCCAGCACTTTTCGTCCACCTCAGAATCCTCTCTTGAGATATGAAATTGAGGTACGTTATCGGCCATCAATCCCAAACAATATCAAACACTGGCAAGTATTTGAGGATGAGGAGCAGGTGAAGAGATTTTTGGAAACAGTTGGAGAATTTTCCAACATGGAGATTGATAGTGGTGAAGAGGAAGAGACTGATGATGCTTCTGGAGATAAGTGGGAAGAGAAGGTAGTTGGCCACAAATTTCTGCAGTTGAAAGGGAATGTCATTCCCCGAGGGCTAGTGCCCTTAGAAAGGCTTTTTAACAAGAATGATGTTCCAATACAGCCGAACAAAGTGGTGGAGGAGAATCAGGTAGAAGATCTGAATCTTGGCACTGAGGCTGACCCCAAGATCGTGAAGCTGTCCAGGAAGGTCCCGGAAGAATATAAACCGCTTTACCAGAAGTTATTTCAGTCATATAAAGATGTGTTTGCCTGGTCTTACCAAGACTTAAAAACATTTGATGTCAGCATTATGCAGCATAAAATTCCACTGAAGGGAGATGCCAAACCTCATAAGCAGAAGCTTAGGCAGATAAATCCACTGTTGCTACGCTCTATTGAGAAAGAAATTAAGAAACTGCTGAAAGCCAAAATCATTGTACCATTAAGATATTCTGAGTGGGTAGCAAATCTAGTCCCTATACGGAAGAAGAATGGAGAAATAAGGTTATGTGTTGATTTTAGGAATATGAACAGATCATCCTTAAAGGATAATTATCCACTGCCAAAGATGGACCACATCTTGCAGAAAGTGGTAGGAGCATCCCGAATGTCGATGATGGATGGATTCGCTGGGTACAATCAGGTGGCCGTACTACCAGAGGACCAAAAGAAGACTGCCTCTACCACGCCATGGGGGACATTTATGTATGCCAGGATGCCCTTTGGGTTGATTAACGCGGGGGCCACTTTCCAGAGGGCCATGGATATTGCTTTTATCGAAGAGAAGGATAAGTTTGTGGTGGTATACCTGGATGACATTACCGTGTTCTCAAAAGATGATGCAGAACACATTGAACACTTGCGCATAAATTTTGAGAAGTGCAGAAAGTATGGCCTTTCCCTCAATCCACAAAAGTCTTTGTTTGCACTGGAGGAGGGCAAGCTCTTGGGACATATTGTTACCAGAGATGGAGTAAAGATAGATCCTAAGAGAGTGGAAGTCATAAACGGTATTTCCCTCTCCATAAATAAGAAGGAGGTTCAAGTATTCCTAGGTCGTATAAATTTACTGAGAAGATTCATTCCTAACTATGCTGAGATAGTTAGGCACATTACTGATATGCTAAAGAAGAACAACGAGGTTAAGTGGTCACAAGAATCAAGAGAAGCCTTTGTCAGGATCAAGAATGTGTTTGTTGAAGCCCCTGTGCTAGCCGGGCTAGACTATACTAAACCTTTTATGATATTTTCCTTTGCATCACCTCATACAGTAGCAGGAGTTCTGTTGCAGAAAAATGAAGATGGGTATGAGCAGCCTATTGCCTTTTTCAGTCAGGTGCTTTGTGATGCTGAGCTGAAGTATGACATATTGGAAAAGCAGGCATATGCGCTGGTGAAATACCTCAAAGCTTTCCGTATGTATGTCCTCCAGTCCCACATCACTGCATTTGTGCCCACAGCAGCTGTCAAAGATATCCTTGTTCAGGGGGATAGTGAAGGTAAAAGAGGGAAATGGATAGCCAAGATACAGGAGTATGAGCTAGACATCCGCCCTACAAAATTAATCAAGGGGTAGGGGTTAGCCAAAATCTTATTTGAGTCAAATTTCCAGGCTTTGGGTATAAATCTGTCCATGGTGGCAAACGAGGCATCTGAAGGGAAGGAAGAGCCACAGGGAGTAGAGCTAGCTTGCCAGAAGACACACATGAAATACCTCACTAGCTAGTGGTATAAGGAAATAGTGGAATATCTGCTAACACTAAGCTGCCCACCCAGCTGTGAAAAAGCTAAATACAGAGCACTAAGTTTGAAGTCGCAAAAGTACATGGTTGCAAACGGCTTGCTGTATTGGAAAGACCCCTCAGGCATCCTGCTCCTATGCCTGACAGAGGAGGAGGTAGAGGGTATAATGGCTGAGTTTCATGAAGGAATCTGTGGGGGCCATTATAGTTGGAGGGCTACTGCTCATAAGATCCTGAAGGTTGGTTTCTACTGGCCTAAACTGTTTGGAGATGTGTTTACCTGAGTTAGAGCCTGTGAGAAGTGCCAAAAGTTTGCTGAGAGACAGAAGCTGGCACCTCTCCCCATGATACCTATCCACGTAGATGAGCCATTCCAGCAGTGGGGAATTGACTTCATTGGAGAAATACACCCCCCATCCAGCGGACAGCACAAATGGATATTAACCGCCACGGATTATTTCACGAAGTGGGTAGAAGCTATACCTGCCAGAAACGCAACAGACACTGTGGTGATGAAATTCATAGAAGAAAACATCATATCCAGATTTGGTTGCCCTGCTAAGATTGTGACCGACAATGCGCAAGCCTTTAAATCTGCAAAGTTCGTCAACTTCTGTCAACAATACAACATTGCACTAGGCCACTCAACAACCTATTACCCACAGGGAAACAGCCTTGCAGAGTCATCAAACAAAACGCTGGTGAGGGCGCTAAAGAAGGCTATAAATGAAAATCAGAAGAATTGGGATTCCCAGTTAAAATTTTCTCTATGGGCTAACAGGATCACCAGTAAGAGGGCAACTAGGAAATCCCCATACGAACTAGTATATGGGAGGGCGGCAGTTTTCCCTGTGCAGCTAGCATTACCAGTGGCTCGATTCATGCAAGAAAGTCAGGAAGAACCGGATGACGTAACCGGGAGAATCAACCAACTGGTGGAGCTAGAAGAAACGCGGAATCAGGTGAATCAGAGGCTAGTTGAATACCAGGAGAAAATGAAGGATCTCTTCGATCAACATGCCAAAGACAGGAAATTACATGTTGGGGATCTGGTGCTCAGATGGGACATTAGAAGGGCTGATAAAGGTAAACATGGTAAATTTAATCCCCTCTGGTTCGGCCCATTTAAAATTGCAGAAAAAGGAGGCAACAATACCTTCAAACTAGAAAATTTACAGGGAGATCTGCTCGACGCCCTTGTAAACGGTCAGTTTCTCAAGCCTTATTTCCAGTTCTGAGTCAGGCCAAGAGGGCATGATGTATCATATTGTATATTAGTGTCTATTTTCATCTTCGTTTAAATAATGTGTGTGGTTTTGAATCATGAGGAGGAACGGCGTTCACGGAAGATAAACAGGTGGTCTGCAAAGTTCTCGACACGCTCGAGGATGAGCGTGCCGTCCCCAGGTGGAGCCAATGTTGGTCATGAGTTACCATTAGTTATTCTTGGGAATTTAACTTTTGGATAGACATATATTGAATGATATGGCAGATGGTGGAACATTTGAAAAAGTTGATTGGTGAGAAACGATGATGAGACAAGTATTGCGCTCAAAGCAAAACATGCGTACGAGAAAGGTCAAAATACAAGGCAAAAGGGGGAACGGTACTTCAAAAAGTGCAAAGATACGGTGCAAAGGATGCAAAGCGAAATAATTTAAAGGTTGGCCACCTCTCAAATGGGCACGTGAGGGAATTCTCCATATGGGAATTTCCGCGGGGGTTGAGAAGCGAAAGGGGGGACAGACCCATACCCCCGCGGAATTACATTGAAGCGTCATGATGTGGGCCCAAAGTAAAGACCGACGTGGCAGATCACAGCATTGGGATTCTGGTAATGTGGCAAATCGGAACGTGGGCCCTAAAGACTGGTACACAGTATATTTAACCTGGCTCACGAATAAGAGGTTTCGAGAATCGTATGGTTCATTGCAGCAGAAAGGTAAGGTATGTCTCATAGGCTAACTGGTATAGAGGCCCGTACCAGCATTAAACCCGGCACGCGGTGTTCACCTGTCCCCAGCTGACGCCCAACTCCTACACGCCGCGTGCTCCACTGTCAGTGTCCTTACAACACTTTCCCCCGTTTATTTTACCCATCCGTCATTTTACCTCAGAACACTCAGTCGTAAAATAACAGTCTTCCCGTAGTTTACTCCAGTAAAAGTCGCAGGTCTTCCAGCTACAGTATAAACTAAGTGGGAATCGGAGCCAAGGTCTACCCAGTCGCTATCAACTCCCCCGCGTCGTTTTCCCGAGTATATTTCCCTATTGCACAGGTATTCCGTCCCTCATTTTCTCTTTGCTTTCCTTTCGTCTTTTAAAAAGTTGTATATGTCAATCATGGGAAGGGGCACGCCCAAGAAAGCTGAACTAGAAACCCCTCAGGTCCGAGAAACCAGAAACCCTCCCGGTTTTGAGCCTTTCATCGACCTGCAAGTCGGAATCCATGACCCCCAATACCCTTTTCACATCAACACCATTAAACCCCAGCTTTTTAAGCGACATGTTGAGAATAGAGACCGGTACCGGGTGGTTGTATCTGGTTTATACCATCAAATTACTCCCCAAGTCTATTATGTGGTTGATTTTATTTGCTGGCTCAGAGATGTTTACAATGAGCAGCGAGGCACGTTTTCCTCTCCTCAGGGGAATAAGATTTTTTCTCTTGCCCCCGACATTATCAGGCGAGCCCTCCGCTTTCCCACCAGTGCCACTTATATCAGTTTCAGCGAAGTGGCTTTAACCTCCCAGTTCACCAAACTGCCATGGGAGCACCAAAACGACTTCATTTCCTCTATCACCAGCAACCAAGCTACTTCTCTTCCCGCTATAGACCCTTTCCCGCTGAGTCTGTTCCAAGAGGAAGTGCAGCCCATCCTTGCCCTCATCGGTGGTCTTTTAGGTGTAGGCGCTTTGGGGGAAATCACCAGGGTATGTGTTTATTTCTTATGGTTAATGTCTCAAAGGGGGGTAGTGTTAGACATCCCTGGTTTCCTTGCGGCTAACATTCAGACCCAGTTCCGGGAGCTTTCAGAAGCCAGTCACTTCCGTTTCTGTTCGATGGTCTTCTATCTTTTCTTACATCAACACGCTGATAAGTTTGAGGGTTTGGGTTTAGATAGGGTATATGACGTGAATTCCCAACCCCGACCAGTTTTTGACTGGAATTGTTCTGTACGCCAATTACCTAAAGGGGAGGGTTATTCCAGTTTTGTAAATAATTTCATGTCCATTGCCTATACTATTATCCACGATTCACCCTCACCTAGAGATTTTCCTAAGATGAAGAACTGGCTACAAGCCAGAAAATCCCAGAGCACTGGGGACTGGTATCTATTTAACAATTACACTGAAATTCGGGTCTACGGAGCCGAGGTTTCCCCTTACCAGCTGCTTGTGTTTCCTGTTCGACGAGTATATGTGCTAGAGTACATTCGGCAGACCCTCAAGGCTGACCAACTCCATTTTGTCCCTGCAAAGAAGGGTTTCATCCTGAGACTCCCCATCACAATCGGCCCTTTTGTTGTGAATTCGAGACATGCCCTTCCCATTGTCGAGAAAATGTTGCAAGGCCTGGACCTAAGGCTGGGTAAGGGTTGGGCCTATGATCCTCGGGAAATTATCTCAAACAGAAGGAAGAGGAACAGGTCCACACCTTATATACATGAATCAAGGCCTTTCATGAAGTGGAGGGCTAACCTTGAAACTTGGCCTTTGATTTCGCAGATGGAGATAGATTCATCTGCCACAGGGGAAGAAGAGGACGTCAATAAAGGCCAAGGCGGGGAAGCAGCTGGTACTTCAGGAGCAGGTTCTCCCCTTCGCAAAAAGTAAAAAACAGCCTCCAGTGAGGCAGAAGTCATAGGGGAAGAGCAACTGATAGAACCATTTACACCGTATGGTCAGCTGGACAAGAGTAAAGTCGGGATAAAAGTGCTAAGAGACAGCACCACCTCTTTCGATTTCTCGGAAGTCTCACAGGCCATCAGAGATCATACCTCATCAAGGGTAGTTGCAAGGGACCAGGCAAATAGGACGATCAGGGATAAGTACAAAGCTGAGCTGGAAGGGTATATAGAGAAATATCACACCAGGGTTTCCGCCACCATGAATGTGGACACAGAACACCTGGTATTATCTATGGCTGAGGCCATCTTGGATCCCAATACAGGTACCACTAGTTACCGGGTGCTCGAACATGCAATTGACATGGCTAAGGTGCCAGCAACCGATATGTGTAACCTGTTTCAAGTTGTGGGTGATATGTTGAAGGACGAGGTGATGCGGGTCACCATTGCATTGAGAAAGCTAGAGAAAAAGCATGAAAAGGTGAGGGCGACCCTAAAGAATGAACATGCAAACTCTCGCACCCAGGCAAATCAAGTTCGCAGCCTCCAGGAGTTGATCAAGGGAAAGGATACGGGAGAAACAAACCCGCAGCGCGCTTTGATAGAACGATTGCAGAAGGAGGTCTCGTCACTGAAAGGTAAGGTCAACATACCGGCCTCCCACCATGTGTAGACGACTGAATTGGTGCAAGCAGAGAAGGAAAAAGATGAACTGGCTAACACACTGGCAAAGAAGAGGGAAGATAAAGAAAAAATGGCTGAAACAATCGCCACTTTGCAGAATAGGTTGACGGAGTTGCAGAACACATGGGACACGCACAATTGCGCGCCTGCTACAACTCCACCAGAGACAAGTCCGCTGTTAGAGCAACTGAATGCAACGAAAGCTGCAAATGATACATTAGAAAAGCAAGCATCCACTGCTAGACAGAGGATCACTGATTTGGAAAATCTCCTGGCTGAGAATGGCAGGAGAATAGAGACACTGCAGAAAGAGATCGAGCAAGAAAAGAAGACAAGAGCCGACCAGCAGAAAACCATCACTGACCTCAAAAGCCGCGTGAAGGGCAATATCACCCTCAGTGAAGCGAGAGGCATAATCTGGTCGGACATAATCTCAGCGGTGATGAAATAGTGGGGTTTCCTAAGAACGATGGGAGAAAATAAATCTGCTATACCTTATCTCAACAGAAAATTGCAGGAGGCCGACCTCAACTTATCCCTTAGAACCCTGCACGCTAGAAACTATATTTCATTCTTGAAGGAGCTGGAATCTAATGAGGTGGAGAAGCATGGCATACCAAGTCGATTCATGGAAGTCTTTGAATGTCAGAAAATCATTGACAAGGAGGCAGCCCGAGTTACAGCTTCGAGAGCCCTGCAACAGGTGGTAGCAAACGTGGGTCGTTTCGATGCAGTATGGGGCGAGATTACCACAGCTGGATTGCCGTCTTGTTGGGACCCAACCACTCCTTCCGTGCTACGACCGTTGACAGAGTATAAGGCATGCCTACAGGAAGAAAAAGACCGGACGGACATCTTGTCGGATAAAACCGCTCGGTTAAAGGCTGAAACAATTGTTTCATCCCTCCGCCAAGAGTTCGCCCTTCTTCACCTTATAAAGCACAAGCTCCCCACCGAGGCAAGTTTCAAGGACCTCACAGAGGCCTATGTCAGGGTGGAAAAATTCGCAGCGACGCCTGAACCATCAACAGACAGCCATCAAAGATGCACTCACTTCGCCAATCAGATTGTCAGCTTGTCCGCAACTGCTCCACCACCAGCATCTGCAACTGCCTCAACCCCTTCACATCTGTGAAACACTGTCAACTCATGCTTTGGCCTCAGTGGCCTTTTTACTTTTTACTTATTACTTAGTTAGCTACTTTTCAAGTTTCAAGTGGGCTTCATGTTCCACTTCAGCATTTTACTTTTTACCAGACTGTTGTTTAATATTTTGTTTTGAAAACGGCCGAGTGCCTGACTGTCCATGATGAGAGGCCTTTATTCCTCATCATGAAATTTTGTTATTTTGATAAGGACCTTTAACAATTTTTGATCATGCGAAGAAGATATTTTTCCCAAAAATATCTTCTCGCTCAGTTATGAAGATGTCTATATAAGAGAGATCCAAAGAGAAGAACGGGTTCCAAATTTTTTGAAGAATTGACTGTAAAAGAAGGTCTTGTATGCTTTTTGTGAAAGTTTAAATACAAATGTGAAGAGCTTGTTGGGTTTTCAATGAGAAAGAGTTTTGATCTTTAAGGAGGATTCTTATCTTGGTGCTTTACAGTGTGTACTTCTTTCTTATGTGATGTAGCTTAGCCATTAATTCCGTTTATATCCATTTATCTTGTGTCACATTTTGGAATGCGAGTAGCCCACTGTTTCTGATATAAATTTATCCTTGTTGATACTTATGTCATAAGCTTTTCGGCACTTTAAATATGGCTCAGGTGTGACATATTGTTTCATTTCCATTTCATCTGCATTTTTGCTATATTGACTGCTAATGAGATGTTATTTACAAATGTTGTCTTCATGTGTGGATTCTTATTCTACCAAGCCCACTACATGCTGGTATATGTTTCTGGATGTTGTCTCAATAGCAGTTAGTATCTTCTTTATTCTACGAATGCAATAGATACTCTGTTATTACCAATCTCTGTGAAGTGTTTAGAATCAATCCCTCTTTGCAGTTAAGTTGCTTTTGAATTGTCTGCTACATTTCATGTTAGAGTTTCACATCTTGCCTCTGCAATATTACTTTCTCTGTTAGTAACTTCTAGAAGTTTTGGTCCCATTCAAGTTAAATTTCCTATTTACAAAGAAATAGCATGAGAGCTTTGTCTTACTAATTATCCCCTTCATATCATTTTTCTCCTTGCTATATAAGATGTCCTAGGCACTGGTCTTTCACAACTCAAGGCTGTCTCTAGGATTGACAACAGTGTATGACCCATATCGAAGTGGGCGAAGCTTGCAGTGGGGTCCAGTGAAGTGCTCTTTCTGCAAATGTAGCCACACTTTGTCGCCCACCTGGAAGTTGTGTGGCACCCGATGTTGATCATGTCGTTGCTTGTACTTAGCATTGGCTCTGTCCAATATGTCATGAACCTGTTGGCGGATGTGTTGAATGCGCTCGATGAAGTTGTTCGCTTTGTCAGCTTCAGACTGGACATGAGTTGAACCACCCTGAGTAGCAGAAAATGGCATGGCTACGTCAATTGGACACAATGGCTGGAATCCCAAGTCCACCTGAAAGGGGTTGTGGCCGGTTGAGCTGTGGAGAGCCCGGTTATAAATGTGTTGTACATAGGAGAGGCTCTCATCCCATGTGCGTGGATGCTTTGAAATGTACATGCGCAAAATGTGTACAATCATCCTGTTGACGACCTTTGTCTGTCCATCAGTTTGGGGATGGAAAGTTGTGGACTTGGTGAGCTTGGTGTCCAACATTGACCAGAGGTTGGACCAAAATGTGTTGAGGAACCTATTATCGTGATTTGATATGATAGACTATGGGATCCCAAAGTACACCCACACTCGTTCAAAGAAGAGTTTAGTAGTGGCTTCTGCTGTAATATTCTTCCTGCAGGCCGCCATAATGGCCATCTTCGAGAATCTGTCGACGAACATGAAAATACAGTCGTTTCCATGCTTAGTAGAAGGAAGGCCCGACATGTAGTAATCCATGGAGACAAATTCCCAAGGTCGACTAGGGGTAGGTAGCGGAGTATAAAGGCCTTGCTTCTTGATGGTCGGTTTGGAAATGGCGCAAGCAATGCATGATCTGATGTACTTCTCGACATCCTATCGAAGGTTCGGCCCATAGAAATACTTGTGCAGTACTACCACTATTTTCTCGACCCCGAAATGCCTAGCAAATTGACTATAGTGTGCTTCCCATATCATCTTGGCACGCTCGCTTGAAGGAACACAAAGGTGTCCCAAGTGACATAAGAGTGCATCTTGGAGGTGAAAATTTGGAACTTGCGTGCCCCCCAAGGGTGCCTTGTATGTGTGGCCGAATTCTGGATCGCTCTTGTAGAGAAGCGGCCAATCAAAAGTCTCGTGCCTATAAGAGTTGAGAACGGTGGTTAGCGCCACAATCGGTGGTCGGTTGAGGCAATCTGCAACATTATTTGTTCTATCCTTCTTGTACTTGATGTTCAAATGAAATTGTTGCAGATATGTGGACCACTTTTGATGGTGATCGTTCTGCAACTTCCCTTGTGTCTATATGAATTTCAAGGGTCGGTGGTCTTTTTGGATGATTATTTCCTTCCCCAAAATGTAATGTTTCCATTATCGACAAGCCTACACAATGGAATACATTTCTTTGTCATAAGTGGAATACTTGCGAACTATGTCAGACAATGTCTCACTATGATATGCCACTGGATGCCCTTGTTGAGTGAGAACTGCCCCAATAGCATAGTCAGAGGCATCTGTCTCGATCTCAAATGGTTGTTGCAATTCTGGTAATGTGAGTACTGGGGCAGAACAGAGGCGATGTTTCAATTCTACGAACGCCTTCTGTTGAGATTCCGACCAATTTTTTTTTGCTTTTGCTCCTCCCTTGGTGACTCGACTCAAGGGCCAAGTGATATGAGAGAATCCCAACGCGAACCTGTGGTAGAAATTAGCAAGACCTAGAAAGCTGCGAAGCCCTGTTAGAGTGGTTGGGGCTGGCCAATCCCGAATGACTTGGATTTTGGTTGGATCCACATGCACTCCCCTTTCATCAATAATGTATCCCGGATATTGAATCTCGGTCATGCCAAAAGTGCACTTCTCCAAATTGGCACACAACTTGTGTTGTCGTAGTGTTTGGAGGACTTGTCGGATGTGGTGGAGGCACTCTTCCCAAGTATGGATGAAGATCAAAATGTCATCCAAGTATACCACTACAAATGAGTTGGTGAATGGCCACAAGATGTCGTCCATCAACCTCATGAAGGTTGCGGGAGCATTCGTCAACTCGAAAGGCATGACCAACCATCCGAAAAGGCCCTCCTTGGCTTTGAAGGCAATCTTCCACACATCAGAGGGTTCAATTGGTACCTGGTGATACCCAGACTTCAAGTCGAACTTGCTGAAATATTTTGCCCCTTTGAGTTGGTCCAGAAGGTCATCAATCCGTGGGATTGGGTACCTATTCCGGACAATGATCTTGTTCAGCGCCTGATAGTCAATACAAAGTCTCCAAGTCCCATCCTTCTTCTGTACCAACACGATCAGGCTCCAACAAGGCGATGAACTTGGCCAGATGTGACCTTTCTGCAGCAACTCTTGAATCTACCTCTTGATTTCATTGTTCTCCAAAACAGAGCGCTAATAGATCGATCCATTGGGTAGCGATGCACTTAGGGCTAGATCAATGGGGTGCTTCACCTGACAGTGCCCCTGTGGGTGAAGTGAAGATGTCCCCATACTCCTCCACGACCTTGTCCATTTGTTGTTGTCGTGCAAAGGAGCCACGTCTGGAGGTCGTGGCCACAGTCTTCTTCTTTCCCTGGGGGCGAATCATCAGGAAAAAAAATCTTGGTTTGGGAAATGAGCTTACTGCATTGTTTTGCAGTAACCAAAGAGATAGTGGTAGGCGGTGGTACCTCTAGTATCCTGTATAGCTTATTTCCCAAAGTAACAATAACAACGCAAGGCCGAGACTCATACACAGCATGTCGCTTCCACAAGCATGGTTGGCCTAATAATACATCATAAACATCAAGAGGAGCAATGTCACATAATACCTCATCCGTGAAGGGCTCGATGCTATAGTAAAGGCGATACTATTGGCTGATGCAAAGATCCCATCCTTGGTGAAGCCACCCGATGGTGTATGGTTGTGGGTGTGTTGTGGTCGATTGTATGGTTGTGGGTGTGTTCTTTTGGCTCCCATTGTCGAAAATGAACTGTAGCGGGGAACCCTTTACCCACATCTAGGAGTGGAAGAGACGCTCCGCCTCCTTTGGATCTTCCGGTTCCTCCTTCTGGATCTTCACAGTGGCAACCGTGGCGTTGGGCTCTACATCAATAATTTGTTTCCCTTTTTCATTCTCCTTGTCAGGTTCTGATTCAGAGTTGAAGTAGGCATATGATTCAGAAGCCCTCATCTCGGCCACGAGCGACTGTTTGGCCCGACACTCACTTGTGTTGTGAGTGGAGCTCTTGTGGAACTCACACCATTTTCCCGTGTCCTTCTTTGGCTTCGTGGTGTTGTTCTTTGCTTGTGGCTTTGGCAGGTTGTCTTGGGCCACCATGCCTGGACTTTGTCCTTTGTTCTATAGTTTGGGGGCACCTTACCCTTTCTTTTGATTCGCATATCCAAAGTCTCGCTTCTTCTGTTTTAATTTCTACTCAATCTTACCAGCATACCGGTATGTTGTACCAAGCGAGGAGGTGTTGAGGAAGTCCATTTCCTCCTGAATGTATTTGTGCAAACAACTGTGATACTTTAGCACCAAATGTTTCTCCGAACCTTTGGTACCCAACTTTGTGCGTAGGGTATGGAACAGATTCGTCAGCTCATGCACATCTTGATCCCTTTGTTGTTGCAGTTTGGTCCATTGTATGTACTTGACCTCACATCTCCCCACGGGATAGTATTGTTCCTTGATGGCGTCTCGGAAAGAATTCCAAGTGGGTAGGACTGAGAACAGAGAGGGTTTTGTCTCGTCCTTTTTCTCATAGTAGGTTTCCCACCAATCTTTGACATGGGGGGTAGCTTTGAGGAGTGCAAAAATAATCTTCTCCCTGTCGGAAAAGTCATGAACCGAGAAATATCCTTCTAATAGATTCAACCATATATATACGACATTTGCATCTATTTGACCCTCAAATATGGGAATGTCAAATTTTACTTGTACCATAAAGGGAGTCGCGCCTCCAGAGTGGCTGTTGGATGCAGATGCGCCGCCGGTGGGCAGTCGTTGAAGGATCTAGGCAAAGTTATCCATCATCGCGTTCCTTTGTTTTTCGAGGGTCTCCTCGAGCAATATTTTGATAGGATATCCTGCTCCCTCATCTTTCTTTTCATTCCCCATGGGCGATCGTCGAGGTTTGCGAGGTTGATCTTGCAAAGGTTCAGCTAGATCGAGCCCTAGCTCCTTATACCCTGGCCTCGTTGGGGACATGCAAAGAAGGATCGAGAAAAAACAGACCGCTCTGATACCACTGATCCGGATTTATGCAGGAATGCAAAAAAAGACACATGTAACCATAACAATTGCTTCAATAGGAGTAGCCCCTGTTTCACATAACATGATAGACAAGGAACTTCACTTTTAATTTTGAATTTGTTTGTAATCAAACGCTTTTGATTTTTCTCAATTTGTTTCCACTGCATCTCGATTGTGTTGCTCGCCCACAGTTCACAACCATAGAGAATCATCGGAATCACTAGAAGCCCAAAAAGGGTTAGAGTGGCTTTCTAGTCCCACAACTTTGCCTCTCTACACCTGTTTTTAAGAGCATAAAATGGTTTCCAACCCCCTAAAGTTCTTTTCTTTCTACAACCATCCCAGCTTAATTTTTTGTTGAAGTCAATTCCGAGGTATTTGTAGTCTGCAACTTCTTCCAGAATGTTGCCTTCAAAGTAGAACTTATGATGGTTATGCTTTCTTTAGTTAGAGAAAACCACTTCTTTCGTTTTGCTAATATTGACATGCATCCCCACCCTTCTACAAAAATGCTCAAGGGAACTTAAGTGCTCCTGCAAACCAAGAGCCGATTTAGAAATAAATATAAGGTCATCTGCGTACAAAAGAAGCCTTGTAACGAACTTGCCCAAACGGATACCATCACCCCCTTGCGAATTTAAGCACTCTTCAAACTTGTCAATATATAACCCAAAAAGGGTAGGAGACAATGGGCAACCTTGCTTGACCCCGATATCACTTCTAAAACTTTTAGAAATTCCTGCTGAAGTTCTAATTTTGACTTTCACCTCTTCATACAACCTATGCACAGGTACTCTCAAATGCCTGGGAACCCCGAGTTCCTCCATTCTGCCCCAAAGCTTATCCCTAGGAACCGTGTCAAAGGCTTTTCTGAAATCAACAAAGCAACAAAAAACTTCTTCCTTTTTTCCCAAACTTTTTCAATAATGTGCCTTAAATTTATACAATGATCAACTGTGGAATGTTTAGGTCTAAAACTTGGTTGCCCTTTAGCACATTTATCTCTTTCTTCTGCGCACTTACTGATTTTATTTTCTAACATGCATCCAAATAACTTTGAAAACAAGGGGTTTATCATTATGGTTCTATAATTGGAGGGATTATTAACGTCACCACTCTTGAAAAGAGGTATTGCCATACTAGTTGTCCAATTCGTGGGGAACCCTTGCTGTATGATGATGTTGAAATTTTTTGTGATGTGAGGTGAAATAATTTTTAATCCCCACTTTAAATACTATGCTTGGAGTTCATCTAAGTCTTTTGCTTTTCCAGCGCCCAACTTCTTGATATCCATCTCTACCTCTTGCACCGTGAAGAGTTTTGTGTCTGTGTTGACCAAGGGAGGAGGGTCAACATTGGGATCCTGCTCATAAAGTTGTCTTGCATAGTTGAGCCATTTAGAAGCTGTAATGATGTTTTCAGTTTGCACCTTTTTCGGTTGGAGCTCCTTCTAGAATAATTTGGGGTTATTTTTGCCAAGGAAGATTAGTTCTTCTCTCCTTGAAACCATTAAATCAACCTTTTTCTTTCTTACTACCTGCTTGTAAGCTTTGAACTTTATGTTATCCTTGTTTGATTCCTTCCACCTTCTCCTTGCCTTTTTGTATTCCTCGTCAAACCAAGCATTAACCAGAAAGCAATTTGTTTCAGACTTCTTAATTTGTTCTCTTTTGCACTCAACAAGTGCGCTTTGAATTAAATGTGTTAATCTGTGACTATGAATACCATGAAATGAGATTTCCTCCTTCTCGAAGAGCCTCTCTAGCGTTATTTTGAAGGTATTACAATTCTTTGGAGTTAAAAGAATTTCACGCTTTAGGGGATTTTGTTGAACACACTGAGTTTTTGACCCTAATTGCTTCTTTCCGGTCCAAGACAAACTTAAATAAATTGGCTTGTGATCTGATTTCAAGTCCCAAATTTGATCTCCAATCAACACTTCCTCCATTTTCTCACACAAACTATGCGAGCAAATTACATAATCTACTACACTTTCTTTATTGTAAGTATTGCAAGTGAAATTACTGGAATTTTCCCATCTAGTCAAACCATTACAAATGACTAAATCGAAAGCCCCACATAGCGTAAGCAATTGTTCTCCAAAGAGATTGTAGCCTTTATCCTCTGAAATTCGTTTCCATTGATGATTACTCTCTTTTGTAAGCTAGATAGGGTCACAATCTTCTTTACAACAAAAAATGCTAGCTTGTTCACCTGCAGTTCTAACATTGAAATTCACCACTATAAGGACTTCACCTAGCTGAGAATATATTGCAATATCTGTTTTAAGGCTGCAAAGGGATTTTTGTGGTCAAGCCCTCTAATTTTGTAGATTTTTGAAACTTTTGGCACAAAATAGCATGCTGCGATTTTGATGTGATTTCCATTTTCTGATATTTTAAGCTAGACAAATCGCTTATTTGGGTCTTCTTTTTCTAGCTGAATGAAACAACCTTATTTTTCTCTTACCAATACCATGATACCCTTGTGCCCTTTGCCATTCTCTGCTGCCTTGTTCCACACTACTATCTTCCAATACCCTTCAAACAAAGGTGTCTTGCACCCTTCATGCTCATGTGTTTCTATGAGGCAAATTATGTCTCTACCTTCCGCAATAGGCCCTAACCCAGGTCCTCGTCTCCATGGGTAACCCCTGTAGTTCCAACAAACTAATGTTAAGGAAACCTGGGTATGACTTGATTGCTATTTGTTTTGACATGCAAGACTCACAATTGAGTCTTTGTCCCCGCTGGCCCATACTGACCTTGCTTCCTCATTTCTCGCTAAAGAGTTTGCTGCCCCTTCTTTGTTATCGTTTTGCTGCCTTGTTTTGGAAGGAGATCCAAATTGTGTTATCACAACTTTACCTTTATAAATCCATGCTCTTTTTCCCTCATCTCTTGCTGCCCTAACTTTTGTCATTTCGTCCCTCCTTTCCTCTTGTTGTCTTACAGTTAAATTTTCTTCTAGAAAAAACCGAGAACCCCTCAAAAACTTCTTCATGCTTAGAATGATATCTTTATCACGCAAGCTGGGCATGATGACTTTTATGGGCTTGGCTCTCTCACCGTTAAGATTACCTACTCTCCATGCTTAACATATTTGTCCTTGCCATTGGAGCTTGTCTTTCAAGAAATCTCTTGCAAGGTCAAGAGTACATTCATTTTTCCCATAATCTTTCACCCCTTTAATAATTATGTTTGTTGCTCTATCTTGTCTTTCCCTGCTTTCTCTATCTTGCATGTTGTCAACCTGAATGTTTGTTTCTCCTTCCCTCTTAGCAACATTGCTAATAACTTGAGCCCGAGTTTTGGAGAGTTTTGCGGAATCTCCTTTCCTCTCTTCTCTTGATGTCTCTTCATTGTTGTCTATTTGGGCAACTACTTTCCCCTTATTTAGGGATGGTTTCACATTCATCACCACTGTATTCTCCATTGCAAATTTCTTCATGTTTTGCACCTCCGCTTTCATGCGTTGCCTTTATGTTTTCCCTATTTGGAGAGCTTTCTGTAGCAATGATACTTGATCCTTCAGAACTTTGTTGCTTTTTGCTAAAGCCTGGTTTCCAGCTGTTATTACATGGATTGTACAATCTCTTTCCAGCTCTTTAGCTTCTACTACTTCCAACCTCTCTTTTACATTTAACAGTTCTTTCACATAAATATCAGATGACCAAGTGAGAGGTGTGGATGTGGGACTATATAAGGAATAATCATCAATGACTTTTCCTTTTCCTTTGGATTTGTTGCCAGATGCTTGCAAAGATGACTTGCTTGAATGTTGTTTCTTGCGAAGGACCCGAGTACTTTCCCTTCGAGACATTTTTTTCCTTGTTTACTCCCATTTTAGACAAGCTAGTCTCCATTTTAAAATGCCTCGATACTGTTTGGCATTGACCCAAACCCACTTCCTAGTTTTCGCTGATGAGACAATTTTCACTTGCCTTTTATCATTTGTTTCCATGGGTTCTAAAGTTTCTTGTCCCATTATCATGATGATATTAAGGGAAATCAAAGTCTTTGCCCAAAATTGACCCTTTGTTTTATTCTTAACCCTTCAATATCTGTTGGTCTAACCCTCTATTTTATTCTTAACCCTTCACTTGCTGCTTTGCCCACTGTCTCTGTCCTCTGTGATGCTCTCTCCACTACTGTCCTCTGCGCTGCTTTTATGGTGCTCTGAAAAACCTCTCTCTCAAATCATCTCTGTGGTGTAAAATAAAATGCCTCATAGAATATTTTTGCATTAAGAATAGACAAATCACTAGCAATGACTAATAATAATAACAACATTCCACAAACGTATTTGGGAGAATGAGCTAGGGAGAAAGAAAAAATACCATATTGAAGTGTTTAATCCCACTCATAATCATCAACAAAAAACGTACATATGGGCCAATATTTCTCGAAGAGCCAAAATTCTTATTACTCAACTAAGGACTAATTCTCATCAACTTTGTTGTGAAACAAGACTCTAAAATATCCCAAAAGAAGTGTGGGAGGAAGAGTATGTATTCATTGTTATTATGGAAAAGTGGGAATAGAAAAACATTTCATTTTAGAATGTGAGGCCTTCAAAGATAACAGGGTAAGTTATGCAGACATTATGGTAGCTAGCTCTTAGGATAATCTATTTAGCGAGAGGTTTGTCGAGAAAACAAAAAAATATTTCATTTTGGAATGTGAGGTCTTCAAAGACAACAAGGTAAGTTATGCAAATATTGTGACAACTAGCTCTTGGGTTAATCTATTCAGCGAGGCGTTTGTCGAGAAATTAAGAGCATTTATTGTGAGACTTCACACGAAAAGAGTTGAATACAACAACGAAATGGAAAAACAATCCATCCCATAAGCTATCTTTAGCCTCATGAACTAATCCTAACAACTTCTCTTCCCTTTTAACTTAGTTGAAGGGAGTTCTACTTGAATGGTTCATGAGGCACAATACTTGCTAAGGTTTTGCAAATGGGGTAGTAAGTTAAGTGGGCTTGATTGTGGGGAAAACTCTACAGTTAAGCGCATTTGAGCCAGATGCGATCTGAGATGCGTGACCTCCCGGGAAGCCCTGGTTACCGGATGCAAGCTTCGGAAGTGATGATTGACACTATGTGACTCATTTCACTAGTTTCAATCCCATATCTTTACCTCTGTGAGCATCACCCGATGCCATGGGTGCTAAGTGGACTATTAAAAAATTGTGAGCATCACCCAATATAATGGGTGCTAAGTGGACTATTCAGAAATCATGAGAAATTAGTCCTACCTCTCATGAAAATGATTGAATCCCAAAAAAATGATAACTAAGATAATGCACTCCACTCAAAAAAAACACCCCAATACTTATAAGTTATATCTAATATAATGCACTGAGAAAACACCCCATATAGTCTTAATTTTCACTTCACCAGCCCATCCGTTTAATAAATACCGTCAAAACCAATTGGTCAATTTACTTCTAACACCAAGTTTGCCGATATTGAATTTTGCCGAGGGATCGCGGGGGCTACTGATCATCAGCCAAAGCAAACAGGGAAAAACAAGAATCTCATTGAAATTCCACTATAAAATGGCGTAGGATTCTAGATTTCAGCAATCAGTCATGGCGAACTCAAAACGCTGGGTATTGTTGCTGGCTCTCGTAACAATATGCGCAGGAATAGGGAGGGTAAGCTGTTGGAAAAAAGAAGAATTTCGAAACTGTCACCATACTCCGTTCTGCAAGCAAGGACGAGCAAGAAAGCCCGGAACATCGAACCTCAGAGCTATTGATGTCGCTCTGCAAGATGGGCAGCTCACTGCAAAACTCGTTCCCAAAATCCTAAACCCCGAGACGGAGGCCGAAAATGCATTAATTCTCCGCATGTCAGTTTACCCAGATGGCATCCTGAGATTCAAGGTGGACGAGGACGAGGGGAAAGACGGGAAGAGAAAGAGGTTCGAGGTACCTGACGTCTTGGCCGAAGATCTGGACGACCGGCGCCTCTGGCTGCAGAGAATCGAGCATGAGCAGGACGGGGTTTCATCCGTTTATCTCACCACTGGCTACGAGGCCGTGTTGCAGCACGATCCACTTGAAATCTATGTTAGAAGAGGTAAGCATCAACGTCTCGTCTCGTTTAATAGCAAAGGGCTTTTTCATTTTGAGCAACTTAGAGATAAGAATGAGGAAGAGAATTGGGACGAGCAATTTCGCAGCCATACCGATTCCAGACCCCATGGCCCCCAATCTATTAGCCTCGATGTTTCTTTTCATGAGGCCAAACATGTGTATGGGATACCCGAACATGCCACTGGCCTTGCCCTCAAGCCAACTAGAGGTCCTGATGTCGATTCCGAGCCCTACCGCTTATTCAATCTTGATGTCTTTGAATACATTAGCGAATCGCCCTTTGGACTCTACGGTTCCATTCCTTTCATGCTGTCTCACAGCAAGGAATACACAACTGGTTTTTTCTGGCTAAACGCTGCTGAAATGCAAATAGATGTTCTGGCTCCGGGGTGGGATGGAAACTCTGCTTCTGACTCCGATGCCAATGCTGATGGAATCCATACCATGTGGATGGCCGAGAGCGGTATTGTGGATGCATTTTTTTTCATCGGTCCCGGTCCCAAGGATGTTATGAGGCAATACGCGAGTCTTACAGGAACTTCTGCCATGCCACAGCTTTTTGCTACTGCTTATCACCAGTGTCGCTGGAATTACAGAGACGAAGAAGATGTATCCAATGTGGATGCCAAGTTTGACGAGTTTGATATACCTTATGATGTTCTTTGGCTTGACATTGAACACACTGATGGGAAGAGATACTTTACATGGGACAACTTGCTCTTTCCGAATCCAGAAGAGATGCAGAATAAGCTCATGGCAAAAGGCCGGCATATGGTGACTATTGTTGATCCTCATATTAAGAGGGATGACGGTTTTCCGCTGCACAAGGAAGCGACTCAAAAGGGGTATTATGTTAAGGATGCCCATGGTAACGACTACGATGGCTGGTGTTGGCCAGGTGCATCGTCTTATTTGGATATGCTGAATCCAGAAATCAGATCATGGTGGGCTAACAAATTTTCTCTTAGCAGCTATAAGGGTTCAACACCATCGTTGTACATATGGAATGATATGAATGAACCTTCTGTATTCAATGGTCCAGAGGTACGTTATTGTTCTCACAGGCCCATATTATGTGGGGCTTGCAAAATTTAATTTAAGATACACGCTTATGAGCTTTGAAATTTTCAGATGAAATACATTGGAAGGATAGAGTGATCAATATTTGGATTTTGATTTGTTTTCCTTTTATGCTGCAGGCAACGATGCCCAGAGATGCTCTTCACTTTGGAGATGTTGAGCATCGTGACGTTCATAATGCTTATGGATATTTCTTTCATATGGGCACTGCTGATGGTCTCTTGAAACGAGGAGGTGGGAATGACAGGCCATTTGTTTTATCACGAGCATTTTTTGCCGGGAGCCAGAGGGTGGGTCCAGTTTGGACGGGAGACAATACAGCCGATTGGGACCAACTGAAGGTTTCTGTTCCAATGCTGTTAACTCTTGGTCTCACTGGAATGGCCTTTTCTGGTATGTAACTGTTTTTATATATTGCTTTATCCAATCCCGCAGCATTTTATAGAAGGAACCTGATATCTGCTACAATTTTCCTCCAGGTGCCGATGTTGGTGGTTTTTTTGGAAATCCCGAGCCTGAATTACTACTTCGATGGTATCAGTTAGGTGCATATTACCCTTTTTTTAGAGGTCACGCACATCATGACACCAAGAGGAGAGAGCCCTGGCTATTTGGGTAAAATTTATTTACTCTTTCTTATTATGTGTTCTTTTTGTGGCACATTATATGTGTGATTCTATAGTAAGTTCTTCAATGGGTCATGGTTTGACTTTTGTTTTTAGAAGAAATGAAGGATTGGGACTGTTTTTCACATTTCAATCTGCTCAGCTTTGTATATTTTAGTTTCTCGTGTAAACTTTATCACAAAACAATACCTATTTACACTTACCTGGTGTTGATTATTTTTTCCTTATTTATGGTTCTTGCAACAGTTTGCTGTTCACTTGCAACCTCTTAGAAGTGAACAGACTTTTTTCCCCGCAGCAAGTGAATGAACTCGTTGCTGCATCGTCCTGATTCTAGCTAGTTTTCTAATTAATATGAAATTATCTGGTTTGTATCATGTAGTTGGATGTACTGATTGAAAAAAATTACATCCTTATCAATACAGGTATTTTTCTCTAGGATCATAAACTTATATTTCAGTATAAAAAATTATATTTATAAAGAGCATATAGCTCTCTGATGTTCATTATGATCAACAAGCTAGAGTAAAACTCAACTGTCAAAATATCAACAAAAATAAAAAGCTTATAATCATAAACTGCTCTTATATACTGTTATCCACATATCTAAAAAAACAGGGCTTTGAGCCCATTGATCATCAAAGTCAAATTTTGAAAACATTTTATCCAATAAAGATGGATTCATCACAATCTACAATGGAAAGAGAGAAATGCAAGTATATCGGGTATATAGGGATTCCAAAGAAACTGGAAGAGATACCCCAGCTTCCCCTTCATTAAATCTCGTATGTTCCCTCTATAATTTCCAAAGCTTTTTTGGAATGGTTGTCTACTTCCATGTTGATCTCTTTGTAGATGTGTGAAAATGAAATGGCTGAGAAAGAACCTTCTAGTGCCTTTACTTGGTTGAACAATGATCTCAGGATAAGGTCCTCCATCACAGTGGATTGCTCAATCAGTGACTAACTTTGTGCCCTCTATTACCTGGATGTTAGTAAATCTCAACATTATCACCAATGCCTTCCATTCTGCAATGTTATTTGTGCCTTCCCCTAGACTTTCTCGGAAATCCATATTGTGTGATTCTGAAAGGTGGATCACTCCTCCAGCTCCACATAAACCATGCTTGTCTTGGCATGCACCATCAAAAAAGGCCCAGGGCCGTATCTTGTCTATCTCCAGTGCTCTGATCATTCTCGGTCTTTTGATTTTAGGGACCTGTTTGATTCCTTGAAAAACAGAATTGATTTGATGCTGCACTTGAACAGGAGAGGAATTCTTACCTTAAAAAATAATTGCATTTCTGGTTAATCATATGGCCTATGACACTATTTTTTTTTAACACATGGTGAATCAGTAATTCTTTAGAGTAATCTAGGGGAGACCCAGGATCAATCCTCATGGTCGCCAATATAACACCAAGGATATATCCAGCAGCCTGCAAGGCAAATATACCAGATCTTATGATTTAGCAAGAGCCGAGACTCAACGGAAAAGGGGAGTCTACTCCTTGAGCTGAGATCATAGCAAGCCATATACTCAATGAGATTTGAACTGCGGTCTCTTGGGTTTCACCCAAGGAAAATTTCCGTCAAACCACACATCACTGTATATGGCCCATGACACTATTAATGGTACAGTGCTGTACTTCTGGAGGGCTTTTTCATCAAGCCATTTCTTCATGCATTGAAATAGTGAACCCTTATGCCACTTGCCCTTTTCATTTGTCAAACCTAGGATAGATTCCATTACCTCATTGTGTACTCACAAGAAACCAACAAGTGATATGTTGACAAATGTAGCTTGAGTAGGAACTTCTTGCATGGGTTCAGTGTGAACGTGTGTAGGAAGTGGTTCTAAACATTTTATTAGTGACCACTTAGGAAAGAGGGAAACAATTCTATCTTGCAATTAATTTTAAATATAAAAGAAAAAGTGTATGTCAAATTTGAAGTCAACTAGTCGTAGGATTAAATGAAATGTTCTAAAATTTATAGAGACAGAGGCATTAGGGAATTTTGAGGTCTAAAATGGGCCTCTTAAGGAAAATAATAAGACAATAGTAAAAATAATAAAATAAGAGTTGTGAATTTTTAAAAGAAAAGAAAGAAAACTACTTTTTTCTATTGTACTTTTGACTTATTTGAAACACGTTTCATGCATTTTGAATTTTTCTATGTGTGTATCTACTCAAAAGCATAGTTATTAAAACCGGAACCGGTGACCGGACCCGTGGACTTAATGAACCGGGTTTCTAATCGGAACTGGTCTAACCGGGAGCGGTTAGATCTCAATGAACCGGTTTTACAAAAAATACATTAAATAATTATTTTTTAATAAAAAACTATTTTTAAGATTTGCAACCATGATTCCAAGCCAATAGAGACAAAATATGCAAAGTTTGCTCATTTATATACCATGCAAAGGTGAATATATCAAAATGGCACCGAGTGCAATACATATTCGAAAAATACATAAGCAATGAGGCTCCAAATGGCCCATAAAGTCCAAAAACAATGCTACAAGCTATGAGGCCATTGGCCTAATACAAGACTACATATTAGTGATCAACAACATGATCACTCCTCATCATGATCAAAATCATCACCACTACTAGACAAGGGATCATCAACATGAGCTACATAAATAATATGGCTCAGAGTTTGAGGACTCCTAAAACTTCTCTACAACTTTAGTAGTAGTAGTAGTAGCAAAAATAGACATCAAAACTACAAATCATTGAGCAACATGGTCTCTCATGAAACTCATCATTGATTCATTGCTACTAGAAATGGGATCATCAACAAGAGATACATAAACATCATCTAGCTCAAAGTCTTCAGACTTGGATTGCTCAACCTTATAACATGATAGAAATTGAAAAAGTTTAACATGCCTAACAAGTGATTTTGGTTTGAGTGAAGGGTTCATCTCCTCAACCTTAAAATGCGGTAGAAAAAGATTAGCATGCCTAACTAGTTGTTTTCCTTTCAGTGAAGGGTAAATTCTTGTTAAGGCCACGGTAGGGGAGTTCAACAATCAATACCACCAACATCAACAAAGTTCAACAATCAATGCCACTAACATCAAGGTTCTTAAATGACTTCATGCTCTTGATCAAATGCCAATCTCGTACCCTTACACATGATAGAAACAAATGGAAACATTGCAAACCCCCAAACCATGAAACCCTGAAAACCATTAAGTCTGCTGAATTTTGAGTGAAATCTAAAATTCTAGTTTCTCCATATGAAATTCAATGAGGACGAAACCACTCATAAAATCCTGAGTCATTTCATGGTAATGTTAAAAATTGAAGTAAAAGTAAGGAAATGTCACTTTTACTTTAAGAATTTAACATTACCATTAATTGCCAAGAGGATGTGTCAGGAAAATGAGAGGGTAGGCAAAGTCAAGTGAAGCCCCCATTGCCCTCTTGAAATGGGAGCACAAACTTGAGCATGGGACACCTAACCGGCTGGTTAGGTCCGGTTAACCGGGATTTTTTTGTGAGATGCCTCCTTGAACCTGGTTGCATGGCCGGTTCCGCCCAGTGACTTAGCTGACCGGCCGGTTTGACCGGTTACCAGTTCAAACCGGCCGGTTTTGATAACTATGCTCAAAAGTATGTAGAGTGGGTACCCATTGGATGCAGAGTCGAATTCCGCATCCAACGAGTGTACACACTTGAAATTTGAGTAAACCTACAAGGAGATAAGTAAAAAATATGGCTAAAAAAGTAGTTTTCTTCTTTTCCCTCCAAAAATCATCATCTTGAATTCTATTGGTTCTTTTAAAGTTGATTTTGTTAGTACATTTTTCATTTTGAGGCCCATTTTTGACCTGAAAATTCCCCTAATGTTGTAACTTCAAACTTGGATGGTATTCCATTAATGTGTATGCACATTTAGTACAATGGGACGACTCTTGGTTTCATCTTCCAAGATGGTCCTTGACCTTTCATATTCACCCATATTTTCATATTTCTCTTGTTATTTACAATGAGGCATAAATCTCGAAAGATATGTCTTCAACATTAACTCCCTTAAGCCAAAGGGCAAGCATATTTTTTTTTTCTTTATATGTGTGGTTCACGTACATCGGAGATTGGTGATCGCTATATCCACGAAAACTATTTGGGTAGATCCATCCGAAGGGATCACTTCTCGCCGACTCATTAGAAAAGCCTAACCTTGAGGGCTTCGAGGAGAATTGACCCGTGACCTCCCATTAGCAAGGTGCTTTTAGTGGTGGGAACTCAATCAATTGAGCTAACCCTCACAGCTTGTCGAAGTCCAAATGTTGTTTTGAACTTTTCAAACTTTCTCTTTCAAGTGCTTTGGAGAAGATGTCCTCAATTATTTCATTTATGGAACAATGTCTTAAATGAATAATCTTGGCTTCTACATGGGATTGAATCAAATGATATTTTGTGATGATGTGCTTGGTTCGATCACGCAATATGGGAATCTTGGCCAACTTGATTGCAAAATTTTTGTCAACTAGAAGAGGAGTAGAATATACTAGTTTCTCCTGCAAATCTGTAAGTATTTTCCCGAACCACACGATTTCCTTTGTTTCGTTTGCAGTTTTCATGTATTCTGCCTTTGTTGGACTTGATTGTTTGTGTGACCTCAGAGACAGTTGCTGATATAAGACTTATGAACAGCCTAAGGTCAATTCTGCATTTTCTTTATCCCCATCAAAGTTTGAATCAGAATATCCAATCAAGTTTAAGTCATCCACTTAGGAATATTTGAGTCCAAAGACTTGAGTTCCCTTAAGTATTTTAGAACTCTTTTTGTAGAAGATCGATGTCCTTCACAAGGTTTTTGCATAAATCTAGAAAGATCCCCAGCAAGAAATGAAATATTTGGTCTAGTGGTGGTAAGGTACATAAGACTTCCCAGAAGTTATCTGTACTTGGTTGCATCCTCAAATTCATTCTCTTGTTTTGATGTGAGCTTCAAATTTTGTTCCATTGGAGTAGAAAGAGGGTTACATCCTACCATGCCAAACTTGTTCAACAATTTTCCATTGTACTTCTTTTGGGCGATGAATATGCACTTTGGATGTTGAATCATTTCAATGGCCAAGTAGTAGTGAAGATGTCCTAAATTTGTCATCTCAAAGCTCTTCTTTGTTATTTTTCAAGTGCTAGCTTCATATTTAATGTCTCATGCAATTATTTTACCATCATTAATGATTTTACCTAGTACATGAATCTTTCTGTAGTAAATAAAATTTGAATACTACAAACAAAAAATTCTCTGGCACTTTAACTCGATAAATAGGAATAGAAAATATTTCAAAAAAATAACACAAAAAAATAAGACAAGAACGACAACTATTTTTAACCCTTCAATCTCTCTTCATTAAATTTTCTCAGAGAATTTACGGCTCCCGAAAATGGCCCTTTGAAAATACACAGAAAATACAACTAATGGAACAACAAAATCGAACCCTAGAAATTCGTGTTGCACTTTTTGGTTGTCTTTCACAAGTTTGGTTCTCTTGAAGCTGCTCGGCCCCTCCACTAGTGCAGCCTCAATACTCCCATCCTCACACCCGCGACATCACTTCACAAACTTGGCTTTGATGCTCTCAGGCTCTCCAAGGTTGTGGCACACCCCGACTTCATCCTCAAGCGATTCTTGGCCCTCCTCTTATGTCTCCAACTAAAAAATTGTGCTCACTTGAACTCTCATTTGCACATTTTTTATTTATTTCTTGAGCCTGTGAATATCTCGCACACCAAATTTGCACTATGACTTATGCAAATTCTTTAGAAAATCTCTCCTAATCTCTCTTCTGTTGTATCTTCATCCTCTACCCTAGGTTGCTTTCATACTTCTCCATAGGCCAAATCCATAATCTCCAAAGTGATTGAGGGCTAGGATAAATCCTAACTTCTTTGATCAACAATGGAGATTAGATCTAAGTCACTTAAATAATTAGTTATTTATCTTTCGAAAAACATTAGCCCAAAGTCTACATTAATCAAATAATTAATCAATGTACTTTCCTAAGTTAAAACTTAGGAAGGAGACCGTATTAGTTGCTCCTCTCGAACAACAACCTTCTTCTTTAGCATGTAAGACACTCGCATATCCGTAACACCTTCCAAAACTACAATAATATTATTTATCTTTAGAAAAACACTAACCCAGAGTCTACATTAATCAAATACTTAATCAATGTACTTTTCCTAAGTTAAAACTTAGGAAGGAGACCATATTAGTTGCTCCTCTTGAACAACAAATTTCTTCTTCAGCATGTAAGACACTAGCCTATCCAGAAGACCTTCCAAAGCTACAAAAATCAACACTCTCCTAGCAAGGAAGAGATTCTCCACCACCTCCAGCTTGTCTCTGTAGAAAACAAACTTCCCCTTCACTAGGATCTTGGTGAGAATATTTGCCACTTGCTCCTATGTGGAAACGTATTGCAATCTCACAACCTCTTTGGACCCTGTGGATACTTGATTTCTATGTGAATGGACCTGTCATGAAACATTGGATTCTCTGAAAGCTTGATGGAACTTTGATTGTCACAGGGAATCACCATAGGCCCCATTTTAAGACCAAACAACCATGAGAGCATCTCGTGAAGCCATATGGCCTCACAACTCACCAGACTTGTTGCCATTTACTGAGTCTATGTTGAGGTAAGTGCCACTGAGTGTTTTTTCGTGCTAAACTATGACATCACTTCTAATCCCAAGTTGAAACAACATCCTGAAGTAATCTTCTTATCCACCGCACTTCCAGCCCAATTCGAATTTGTATAGCCCTGCAACTGCACTCCACCAAATCTGATATACCTGAGTCCATTCTCCATTGCACCTCGAAGATAACTGAGTACATGCCGCATTGCCACCCTGTTGGTGGAATTATATATATTCTAATTCCACCATTTAATTATCGAATCCAGGATTGTAAGACTTAGAGATGCAAGCACAAGAGATGTAGGATTAGAGCCTATTCTAACCTATGCTAACAACTAACACTAGAAAGAACTAATCACTAAGGATCATAATTTTTCGCTGGACTGTGGGACTCTAATGCTTATTAGGTTTCGAACCACAATCTTTCATTACCAACAGATGATGTTCATGTGGTTTTATTTATGCATCTTATTAGGTCTTCAGACTTCAGTGGTTATAATCCTCTAGTGATGAAAACCCATTAAACATGCTGCAGAAAAGTAAATGCCGACAACTATAAGCAAAAGCGCGCGAGGCAAGTAAAGAAAACAAAGCAATAAACTACAAGAGATGCATTAATAAAATATAAAAAATAAATGTTAAGCAGGTTTAGAGTCATAAATATATATTGCAAGTTCTTATTTGCTGCAGGACTCTTTTACCAAGTGACTTCAAAGCCCTTAATCAATTAAAGAATCTTAAACTGCAAACCATTGATTATTCAGTGTTCAGATGTAGAATATGGTTTCTGGTACCAAGTTACGTACTGAAATTACAGCTCTGGTTACTGGTACTGAATTAAGTACCGAAATTTTGTAAATTAAAATTATAGGTACCAAAATGTACTAAGAAACCAAATTTTAAGTTTGCTTGACTCTTAAGCCTGGAAAATCAATTCAAATTTGATCATTATGCATTTTACTTAACAGATTTGAAGATAGAGCAATAAATCTAATACTATGTGAAATACAAATCTAATAAAAAACTGAAAATAAACATTAGATAATATCTGCAATCAATAAAAAAAAAGTAAAACTGAATGCTACCCTACTCTACGAATAAAAACTAGGGTGTTACCATTGTCGAGGGGCCCTTCCCGACTTGGCAACGTGCCCAACAACTAAATCAGATCAGAACAATGTGCAAAACTGAACAATTATTAAATCTCCATTTACTTCCGGTTACAAATGAAAGCTCAAATCTCAATTACAAAAATTCCATTACATTGTTACAATAATGAATCTTTATTACTATAATTCCTTTTTGCGTTTCATTTTTTTTCTCATCCTCCTTCGCACAGTTGTGTAGATCTGTTTTTATATCATCATAAGACAAAGGAAGCAATGGTCAAAAGACAACATCAACTCCCAAAAACTCTCGCCCCATACTATGATTAAAATATAAAAAATCATTTAATGCAATCTTGTTATGATTTAAAATTATATTGAACCATGCATTGGAGATGGAAACAATGGCACTTGGCATTAGTTTGACTTTATTCCAAGTTTAGACGTAACTACGAATCTTGGACGTAACTGCCTGTAAGTATTCATGCACAGGGGGAGAATTAGGTACCGAATTGTTGAACTAGTACCGAACTGTTGAACTGATACCGAACTGCAAGACTAGAATGAACTAGTATCGAACTGCCAGACTAGACTGAACTGGTACCAAACTGCCAGAACTAAAACAAAGATAGAAATTTTCATAGTTGAACATCCTCCTTGGCCACATAACCACATTAGTAACCCATCATCAATAAAACCATATTAAAGACATGTTTAATCATTAAAAAAATAAGAAATCCATCATAATTAACCACAACGTAGAAGAGGTTCATTTTGCGGAAGTTGATGGTATAATGGCTACGAAAAGTATCATAAATTTGGGAATACGACTCATGAATAGAGACTTTATATACTGAATGCTATGACACATTCAGAGCCCAACATTCTCCCATGCCTAAGATTTTGCATGCCCATATGTAAACACAATATGGACTAGGAAGGGATGGTGGATGATATAAGGTGATGATGAAGATAATGGCTAAATAAATATGGACTTGGAAACTTGTAAGCCCATTATTCATTTTGTGGTTCTTTTCTCAGATAAGCAACAATGACTTCATCCTCTTATTGAGAGCATTCAGATGATGATTTTGCAAATGCTTTATGATGTACAAGGAGAAAACACTATAGATGTAGCTTTGTATTCATGTTCCATGATACTTTTTTCATTGATGATTTTGCAAATGCTTTATGATGTACAAGGAGAAAACACTATAGATGTAGCTTTGTATTCATGTTCCATGATACTTTTTTCATTCTTATGGTCTTACTAGAATATGCGTTAATGGATTTGAAAATGGGGAGTTTAATGGTGGCTTAAGAAAGGTAAAGATTTATGGAATAGGAAGTGGTTAATCATTAAGATTCCTTAAATTTTAATGAGTTAAAGAGTCTTAAACATGTTTTACCTCAAGCATACCTTTTGAATTTTGATTTGTACCACACGCTGTAACGATCACTTGAACAATTTCTTCTTTCAATAACATTCACTTTTCCAATTTATTTTCAATTATTCAATAACAATAAGAAATTGTAGATAGAATAATAAACAATATGCACAATGGAATACAAATAAGATCAATGAGACAAAAAGATTTAGGTCAAAGACTAGGGAAAAACCCCACAAGGGGGAAAACCCACCCAAATTCTTCTTCTATTAGATCAAATGTTCATCAGAGATATATAGTCGAAGCACATCCATCAACAAGTCAAAGGTCAAAGCCTTGACTATCTAAGTCAACAATCCAATAACCAATCAATGTTGAAGATAATGACTAAAGAAATTTGGACTTGGAAACTTGTAAGACCATTATTCATTTTGTGGTTCTTTTCTTAGATAAGCAACAATGACTTCATCCTCTTATTGAGAGCATTCAGATGATGATTTTGCGAATGCTTTATGATGTACAAGGAGAAAACACTATAGATGTAGCTTTGTATTCATGTAACATGATACTTTTTTCATTCTCATGGTCTTACTAGAATATGCATTAAAGGATTTGAAAATGGGGGGTTTAATGGTGGTTTAAAAAAGGTAAAGATTTATGGAATAGGAAGTGGTTAATCATTAAGATTCCTTAAATTTTAATGAGTTAAAGAGTCTTAAAGATGTTTTATCTCAAGCATATCTTTTGAATTTTGATTCGTAGCACAGGCTGTAACAATCACTTAAACAATTTCTTCTTTCAATAGCATTCACTTTTCCAATTTATTTTCAATCACCTAGTAACAATAAGCAATTGTAGATAGAACAATAAACAATATGCACAATGGAATACAAACAAGATCAATGAGACACAAAGATTTAGGTCAAAGACTGTTGAGAATTTGGTAGGGCGATGATTAATACAAATTCTCTCCTTGATAATTAATTGTGAGCTTATTACGTTTACTTATGTCTTCTCTTATTCACTTATTTAGTCTTTCATCAAGTCAATTACCAAAACACAAGAGACACAAATTTAGGCTCTTCGAGGCAGGCTAAAACCTCTCCCTCTTGGAGAGGAAAACCCACGAGAAATTCTTCTTATAGACTTCAAATGACTAGTACCAGGACCATGACACAGACCCTAAACCTTTATATGCCTTCAAGAACTTGTCACTGCTTCTTCAATGGCTCCTTGAGCTTATCCTTCTTTCTTGCACCTTCCTGCTCCGAACAGCACCGTTCAGCACCAACCTTAGAAATCTTGGTCTCTACTAGTGTTCTTCTTCCTTTGTATCTTCACTTAACTCTGCTGAGTGTATCCTTGTCTTATTTTCTTCAATGTTAGACCTCAGCTTAACTCAACCCTTACTTTTGCACAGTCATATAATCTCTTAACACAACTATTTATCTTGCTCTTCAATGCACCATAACCCAGACTTATTTAGCACGATAATATCACTTTAATTCGCACTTTATCACTGTCCCGTAGCTCGCATAAAATCATAGCATGTTTCACAATGGTCACATTTATTACACTCTTGTATGCTGTCCCTGCCTTGCTGTATAATGTTGCTCCATGATCCTTTCTTTATTCCGCAATCCTTTATCTTATATCTCAGACTTATCCGAATTCCACAGAGGCATCTGAATTGTTCCAATCTGCAATTGCAGTCCGGAAAACTCAGAGATGTGCGGATTGTTTTTCCTATCTTTTCTGTGCAGTCTTTTGGGGTATTTATAGTTGTTGTACCCTGTAATAAGTCGACCTAACCATGAATGGTTGTGACTGTTCATGAGCCGATTTTCTAGCATTATTTTCAAGCCGACTTCAGAGGCTTATCTTCCAACATTAATGAGGCTATTTGAGGACTGCTTTGAGCATCCTTCTGGAGCCATTTTCTTCACAGTTTCATGACAAGGTCTCAAGGCATATTCTGTTGAGTAGACTCTTCATATACATGACTCTTAATTACATTTATAACTAGAAGACAAATCCTAATAGACATCAAGAAGAAGTCTATTGACCTAAAATAAAACCTTGCTCATGAAACCCATGAGGCAAGCATACTAAGAACATATTTTATTATCTTTGTCTTCTTTTACATTAATACATAATTACATAATCAATATGAAGACTGATCCTAGTTACGCTTTCAACACTCCCTCTTAATTAGGGAGGTATTCATATAGGTACATGGTCACTTTCAAACTGAAGAATCTCATAAGAAGAATCAGATTAGTAATAACATCTGTATAGCATCATATCAACCATCATTGTCCTAGTGAAGGCCTTGACTAATAGACCCATCTCTCAACGAGACAATTGGCTAGAATGCCGACGAGACACATGACTTATAGACACCATAGTCATTGTCTCTCCAAGGTACATACTCCACCCAGGTGTTCATAAAGTATGACCTTCTTGGACTATTCTTCTCTTGGGTAGCTAGCCCTCAAAGAATATCGGTCCACGACTATTCTTATCTTGAATGCCCTATCTCATTCTCAAAGAGTATCGGATGCCAGATGATTACCCAATCCTCCATTTTGTCTTCCCAGTTGAAGACTAGAATGATGTGTCTATCTCTCCCTCTCAGCCAGGGAGGACCTATTCCACAAGGGAATGTACTCATTCCTATACAAGGAATGTACCTAAGCTCATTCTTAGGAATTACTAAGTTTCTTCCAAGTAAGAAACTTACTACCAGGCTCCCTCTTAACCAGGGACCCATAACAACAATGGTGAGACACCCAGCTGCTCATGAAGAATCCCTGCCCTCGATGTCATGGATTTCGATACTAGGGAATCTTCAACTTTAGCTTCATAAGGCACATATCATCCATCACTTTCATCCATGAGTCATGTCATCTACTAGAAAGTGATTCATCAGTCTTTATCATTTGGTCCACCTTTTATGCCATGCTCCATTCTTTCAAATCATCACCAAGGATCTTACATCCTTCCACATGATTAGTAGCCCTGCACAAATTCATCTAGATAAACATATGAACTTTCAAATCATAAGTTGCCTTAGTGATGATCTTTCACCATGACATCTTCTTGTAGGCATCGACATCCTTTATTCAGATTGACACCTTTCCTAATGATATGTTTTGTCAAGGGTCTTCTTCTTTACCAAACTTCTATCAGAGTCTACATATCCTCCCCAGAGATATTCTAGTCACATCTTCTTGGTTTCCTGATGATAACTGCCTCTTGACATGGTTGCACTTCATGATCTCTTCCTTTCTGCACATCTTCATTCCCAGGAACTTCGAATTTCCAGTTCCTTGTTCATATACAACCATCTCATATTCCATATGAGGATATATTATGTTGATTTCATCTGTTAGGTGCACCGTGAGAGATCCTCCTCCATAGATCATACGTCTAAATATAGAAGTCCATTACCTACAACCATATGACATGACTCCACAACATTTAGTGTCAGCATATAAAGATATATACCTCATAGCTTTTTCCTTTGAGTCATCCTGTAGCATTTTTACTAGAATGAGGAACTTCAATCCATTGACCTGCTTCATCAATATGTCATCACATCCTAATCCCATAATTCTGTAGCATAGAATTCTTTGATGAAACCTTCCTGCTTTTTTTCTAACCAATGAATTGATAGAAAATTTCATTAGAAAATGTGAGCACCTGTTTCCATGATGACCCTTGATTTTGATGACTGCCTTCTATCGGTATTGTTATTAGTGAGGTTTTCCAGGAGCTAATTCACCAAGAGCTCCTACCATGCTTCTATCATGATGCTATTAATATACATTGCTTCCTGTCATACTAACCAACATAAGTCACTTAAAGAAGAAGATGATCTCAATCATAATAGAGATCTTTCGTTTCTTCTTTCTTAGATTTCTTGACATCAGGTTCTACCCTTTCATCTGTGACATGGGCTTCTTCCTTTTTCCTCTTGTCCTTTCCAGATTTAGGACAATCTCTTTTATAATGCCCAAGTTCATTACATCCAAAGCATCATACTTTGTCCATATTTCTTCTTTTATTCTGAGGTCCAAATTTTACGAATCTTCCTCTCTTCCTGGATATGGCTGCAAAGGCTTGATTCCCTTCACTTGATCCTATATCAACATTGGCTTTCAATCTTGTTTCCTTTATTTTACATAGAGACCATAAATCATGGAATGGTGTTGCCTCTTTCTTCCTGTATAAACTTGAAGTGAAGTTTCCCCATTCTTCTGGTAGAGCATTTAACACCATCGTAATCATCTCAGTGTCAGACATTACTTTTCTCAGTTCTTGCTGTTGGTCTCTTATTTCAGAAATCCTCATAAAGTATGAAGTGATTCCTTCTTCTCTTGACAATTTCATTCTGTATAGTTCTTGTCTCAAAGAGATTGCTTCTTCTGCAGTACTTAGAGAATAGCTCCACCAATTTCTCATATATTTCTTTTGTAGACTTCAGTTTTGATACATAGGGAATGAGTGAGTCCTTAATGGATTCTATGAGAATCCTCTGGGCTCTGATTTCTCCTTTCATGTACTTGGCATGAGCTGGAGCATCTTCTTTTGAGGGTTGAATTGTAGATCCTTCGATGTAGTCCATAACTTTGTCTTTAATTAGTTTCAAATCTGTCTGTTTCTTCCATGCACTAAAGTTTGATGACCCAACCAATTTGTTGCTCTTTTTACAATAAGTCATTTTGACAGATTTAAATAAGGTCATAAATACTTACTTGAGTAGAGCGACTTTCTCTTTTTCTCGGCTTCTTTGATAATGATGAAGATAATGAAGTGAACAAAGTTCCTTCTCAAGTTTAATACTACAAAAGACTTGGAATATCAGAATATCCATTGAGGATACAAATATTATATTAAATAGTATGAAGAATGATTGATATGAATGCTACAAAAGAGGCCCGCCTATAGACTGAGGCGGGTGCCTCTTCACGGAAAGTCATGTCCCATTAGACATGCCTCTTCAACCTAATTACTAATTAATTAACGAATCATTATTTACATTATTTTATTCATTACATTGCCTTCCTCCTCAAAAAGCTCTGTCCTCAAAGCTTGTTGATAAAAAAAGGCTTGATCTCTTTTTAGACTTCGACTGTCTTCTCGTCTCGAGATAGTCATCTTTGTTGATACAAGCTGATATGTTCCTCTAAGTGACAAACAAAACTGTCACACTGAGAAGGGATCAGACCATGCTAAATTAATCTTCTGTAGAACCTTTTTATTACTAGAAACTTGTGATGAACAATTATCACTGGACTGAGTTGTGCACACTTCAATATTCTTCAGAACATTCATTTGTTGTTTATGTTCTGAATAGGTAGCTTGATTGAGTTGTCTACTCTTGTGATTCAGATGTCGATAAGGAATTCTATTGATTCGATTTTCCCTTGCCTTGTTTATGTCATCTCCTTGATTTATTTGAAGTACTTGATTTCCTTTACCTATGGACGTTGAATAGCTAACTTTTGGATCTTCACTGGAATCTTTTGTTGCTAGAGCTGCAACTTTTGAGTACATCTTTACTTCAACTAGTTTATTTTCTTTTTGAGTTGTGATATTTACTGAATTGATGTGCATTTCTTCTTCAACTTGAATTTCTATATTTGAAGATTTCGAAGATTCCTTTTCGACAAGTAGTTGCACCTTGTTTTCTAATGACGACTTGTCCTTTTTCAGCTTCTTAATTTGTGTTAGTAATTTTTCGTTGTGGTCCTTGAGGCGAGCAACTTCTTCATTCTTGTTAGTGGTGATTTAGTGGTGATTTTGTCAATTTCCTTTTGCATATTTTGTATCACCTTTTTACCTTCTTGAAAACTACTTTTGAAATTTCTTGTATGTTTTCAGGCGTCACTAAATTTGGCTTCAAGTTAATGTCCTGTAACGTTATTTTCTTTTTTTTGTAGGAGAATGTCAAAAACTTCTTTTTTGTATTTAGGATCAATAAACCTAGGGTTTCCATCCACGGTGAACCCAACACAATGTCACTACCGTTAAATGGTAATGATTGAACAAAGAATTTTGATATGAATGTATAATCTCCAATGTTTAACTATAAACTGGTTATGTCATATATTTTGTTGCCAAAACAGTCTAATTTTTCGATTATATTTGACTCTAGGATCACTAATTGGATTGCGATTTTAGGCGTTATAAAATTTTTATCTTTAGCGGGAGAGATATAAATAGTAATATATTTTCCTGTGAGAGTTCCTTTAAATTTAAATAGCACTTTAGCGTTGGTGGGTAAGGTTTCTAAAAATCTTCCTTTCTTCAATTCTGAATTAAATGCCATTTTGCTTTAGTCAAGGTAAACTTAGGATTTTTTTGTTTGTTAAATGGCCAAGGGCCTAAGTAGCGATATGGAGAAACTCCAAGACTGATAGCGAAACGCCTCAACGGCAACAATGTTGACGAATTTTCGATGGCTAAGGGCTTGGATCGACGAGCATGGCTCTGATACCAAATGAAGTGAACAAAGTTCCTTTTCAAGTTAAATACTTCACAAGACTTGGAATATCAAAATATCCATTGAGGATACAAATATTATATTAAATAGTATGAAGAATGATTGATATGAATGTTACAAATGAGGCCCGCTTATATACCTAGGCTGGTGCCTCTTCACGGAAAGTCATGTCCCATTAGACACGCCTCTTCAAACTAATTACTAATTAACTAACTAATCATTATTTACATTATTTTATTCAGTACATATAGGAACTCCTTTGATTGAGTTCTCCAATGAAGGGATTCTTGAAACCTTGATGATAAAGGATGTTTTCCAAATAAATGATGTCTTTGCCAACAATGTCTTGAATATAACCTTTTGATGACAAAGATTAGCCTTTTGATTAGTGGATACTTTGAAGAATCTTCCTTGCAAACTGATTTAACCTTTTAACCCAAACTTTGATCTTTTCCTCTTTGAGTGTTTTCTTGTCAAGTAGCCCTTGTGTTTAGCACCTTAGCTCTGATTCCATGTTGAGAATTTGGTAGCGCGATGATTAATACAAATTCTTTCCTTGATAATTACTTGTGAGCTTATTACGTTTACTTATATCTTCTCTTATTTGCTTATTTAGTCTTTCATCAAGTCAATTACCAAAACACAAGAGACACATATTTAGGCTCTTCGAGCTAGGGCAAAACCTCTTCCTCTTGAAGAGGAAAACCCACGAGAAATTCTTCTTATAGACTTCAAATGACTAGTACCATGACCATGACACATACCCTAGACCTTTATATGCCTTCAAGAACTTGCTATTGCTTCTTCACTGGCTCCTTGAGCTTATCCTTCTTTCTTCCACTTTCCTGCACCGATCAGCACCAACGTTAGAGAACTTGGTCTCTACTAGTGTTCTTCTTCCTTTGTATCTTCACCTAACTCTGGTGAGTGTATCCTTGTCTTATTTTCTTCAATGTTAGACCTCAACTTAACTTAGCCCTTACTTTTGCACAAAAGCCCTTTAATAGAGTCATATATTCCCTCAACACAGTGATTTATTTTTCTCTTCAATGTACCATAGCCCAAACTTATGTAGCATGATAATATCACTTTAATCCACACTTTATCATAGTCCTGTAGCTCGCATAAAATCATAGAATGTTGCACAATGGTCACAATTATTACGCTTTTGTATGCTGTCCCTGCCTTGCTGTATAATGCTGCTCCACAATCCTTTCTTTATTCCGCAATCCTTTCTCTTATATCTAAGACTTATCCGAATTCCACAGAGGCATCTGAACTATTCCAATTTGCAATTGCAGTCCGTAAACTTCAGAGATGTGCGGATTGTTTTTCCTATCTTTTCTGCGTTGTTGGACCTTGTAATAAGCTGACCTGACGATGAATGGTTGTGACTGTTCATGAGTAGACTTTCCAGCAGTATTTTCAAGCCGACTTGAGAGGCTTATTTTCCAGCGTTAATTAGAGGCTTGTTGAGGACTGCTTTGAGCATCCTTCTGAAGTCATTTTCTTCACGGTTTCATGACAAGGTCTTGAGGCATATTCTGTTGACAAGACTCTTCATATACATGACTCTTAATTACATTTATAACTAGAAGACAAATCCTAATAGACATCAAGAAGAAGTCTATTGACAAGCATACCAAG
The DNA here is from genome assembly GCA_034641835.2 of Pinus albicaulis. Taxonomy (NCBI): domain Eukaryota; kingdom Viridiplantae; phylum Streptophyta; class Pinopsida; order Pinales; family Pinaceae; genus Pinus; species Pinus albicaulis. The sequence continues at coordinate 723,667,450 of CM076570.1, read as the reverse complement.
AACATATTTTATTACCTTTGTCTTCTTAGATTAATACATAATTACATAGTTAATATGAAGACTGATCCTGGTTACACTTTTCAACAAAAACCAGGGATAAACCCCACAACTGGGAAAACCCACCCAGATTCTTCTTCTATTAGATCAAATGTTCATTAGAGATATATAGTCGAAGTACATCCATCAACAAGTCAAAGGTCAAAGCCTTGACTATATAAGTCAACAATCCAATAACCAATCAACGATGAAGATAATGACTAAAGAAATATGGACTTGGAAACTTGTAAGACCATTATTCATTTTGTGGTTCTTTTCTTAGATAAGCAACAATGACTTAATCCTCTTATTGAGAGCATTCAGATGATGATTTTGTGAATGCATTATGATGTACAAGGAGAAAACACTATAGATGTAGCTTTGTATTCATGTACCATGATACTTTTTTCATTCTTATGGTCTTACTAGAATATGCATTAATGGATTTGAAAATGGGGGGTTTAATGGTGGCTTAAAAAAGGTAAAGATTTATGGAATAGGAAGTGGTTAATTATTAAGATTCCTTAAGTTTTAATGAGTTAAAGAGTCTTAAACGTGTTTTATCTCAAGTATATCTTTTGAATTTTGATTTGTACACAGGCTGTAACAATCACTTAAACAATTTTTTCTTTCAATAGCATTCACTTTTCCAATTTATTTTCAATCACCCAATAACAATAAGCAATTGTAGATAGAACAATAATTAATGTGCACAATGGAATACAAACAAGATCAATGAGACACAAAGATTTAGGTCAAAGACTGTTGAGAATTTGGTAGGGCGATGATTAATAGAAATTCTCTCCTTGATAATTACTTGTGAGCTTATTACATTTACTTATGTCTTCTCTTATTCGCTTATTTAGTCTTTCATCAAGTTAATTACCAAAACACATGAGACACAAATTTAGGCTCTTCGAGGTAGGGCAAAACCTCTCCCTCTTGGAGAGGATAACCCACGAGAAATACTTCTTATAGACTTCAAATGACTAGTACCATGACCATGACACATACCCTAGACCTTTATATGCCTTCAAGAACTTGTCATTGCTTCTTCAATGGCTCCTTGAGCTTATCCTTCTTTCTTGCACGTTCTTGCACCGATCAACACTGTTGAACACTAGCCTTATTGTAAATTTTTGTAGATGTTCTATGCTTGATGCAACTTTACTTTTTATCCCCAATATCAAACAACAATCACATAAATAAGAAAGTAAAATGCTGATAGAACATACCAGTAGATCGACAGAAGACAAGCCAAAAATATATGTGTGTAGGTGCATCACGGCGGTCAACAAGATGCTTCAACCAACAAAGTCTCAATACTATCAGCCAACCAGAAGTGTCACACAACCCTCTCGGACAGTGATATCAGTCAACCCAAAGTCAACAAAAGTCAACGTTGCCATAGTCAACGGTCAACGTAAAACAAGAGCAGCAAAGAGTCAACACAGCCTGGTCAAAGTCAATGATCAACCTTGATTTCTGTGCCAGAAAATGCGGACTGTAGAAATTGGAATTTTGACCAAGATTTGGGTCAGTTTGACCATGCATTGACCAAAGTCAACACTGGTCAACTCTGCGCTGAAAACCCTAGGTCGAAAACATAAATTTTCCTTGCTGCGTTTTCCCACGCGTGAGAGAAGAAGAGACTCCAATAGATGATCGAACCAATTAGATGAGGAGAGAGAATGTGATGTGATGGATGAGTGAAAATGACCTCCAATGTTGACCTATTTATATCCATTAGTGAGGTTGTGTGACACAACTGCTTCGGCTTCAAGCCTACATTTCATTTCAGGCCGACCTGCACATATTTTGAAAAAATTCAAAATAAATGTTCTGCTCATCGGATCAAGATGATCTTTAGATCGATCTTGCACCTCTCCGAAAGAGGAATCCAATAAAAATATTGGCATCTTCATCTGAGCATCACAACATGGAGTTTGGACCTAGTTGTCCAAAATTAACACTCTCAACTAGGTAGAACTCCATCCACTTGTGCCATCCAAACATCGTGCGTCATCTCGCTGTGACTTGCTTTGCCGGCTTCTTTATTTCAGAACAAAAGTGGGCCAGTCACAAAGACATCATTCCTGACTGACAGATTTTGCCCAGAGGTCCAAAACCTCTGTAGGACTCAAAAGAGTTACATACCAACCCGAAGTTGGTTTACTTGACCCGAAGTCAGTTGGAGTTTTGAAACCTCACTAGACTTGATCCCAGATCAAGTGGTTGGACACGTGCCATCCTAGACATAGAGAGTACGACAATCTTTGATGCGGCCATCAGTCTTTGCTATTGGTCTCTAGCTTTTCCCACCTCACTGGCCAAATGAGAGGTACTTCCCATGAGTCCGGGACTCAATGGGTAGGATGCATACGGGGCATAGATCATGAGAGGTGAACCAACTCAACATCATAACAGTGGGGCAGAAGCACCACAAGGTTCGGCAAACTTAGCCCCGTGTGTGCTTATAGCTCCGAGATGCTATCCCCAAAGCCCCCTAGAGCTCCAAGAGCTCATCGTCCAACTGGACCCTCAGCATAGGGTCATTCCACTATACCAAGATTCTCACGGAAGGTTAGGAACTTGACCTTCCCCAAGGGCTTTGTGAGAATGTCGGTGACCTGCTCATCAATTCCTATATGATTGAGCCTTACGGCGCCTTGCTGTACCATATCCTAGATAAAGTGGTACCTGATATCAATATGCTTGGATCGATCGTGGAACATGGGATTCTCGGACAACCGAATCCCACTATAGTTATCACAGAGTATCATGGTGGTATCTAGCACATGCCCGAACAACTCACTGAAGAGCTTCCGCAACTAAACTGCTTCACAACAGGCCATACTTGCTGCAATGTATTCGTTCTTTGCGGTGCTCAAAGCCACCGACTTCTACTTCTTGCTCATCCATGATATCGAATCGGACCTAGGTGTGAAGCAGCATCTCAATGTGCTCTTGCGATCCACCACATTGCCAGCCCAATCGGCATTAGTATATCCATGGAGTGTCACGCTCTCGGCAGTGTATCTCAGGCCATGGTTTATCGTGCCCTGATGATATCCCAATAGATTCTTGGCACCAACCCACTGAATGTGATGAGGTTCAACCATATGTTGACTCAAAGTGTTCATTGCAAAACATACGTTCGGACGGGTGTTCACTAAGAACATCAGGGCCCTATGAGTTGACGATACTCAGTAGGATTTGCTATTATGGGCCCAGCAGCACTGCCACTCAGCTTCTTAAAGTTGAACTCCATCGGTGTCGACACAGACTTACAGTCCACCATTCCAAATCTTTCCAGAAGCTTCACAATATATTTTCCTTGAGAAAGTAAAATCTCGCCAGGTCTCTGCCAAACCTCTTGGCCTAGGAAGTAATGCATCAGTCCTAGGTCCTTATCTCGAACTCAACAACGAGCTCCCTCTTACACTGACGAATGAGAGGGCCAACACTAGTTAGGAAGAGGTCGTCCACATACAACACCAGAATGAGAGGCTTTTCTCTATCAACCTTGAAGTAAAGGTTCGGATCAACATTACTATGAGTGAAGCCCAACTTCATCAGGTAGCTATCTATCCTCTCGTACCCATAGAGGGCTTTCTTCAACCTGCAAACATGGGTGTCCCGATCCTGGACTTCGAACCCCAAAGGTTGCTTCACATACACCTCTTCCTTTATCGCACCATGTAGAAATGCGATCTTCACATCCATCTGATGAAGATTCCATCCTTGCATAGCAGCAAGGGCTATGATAGATCAGATGGTGGTATATTGGGCCACAGGTGCAAATATGTCATCTTAGTCTACGCCTTCCTTTTGAGAGAAGCCACGGGCAACAAATCTTGCCTTTAACTTTTCAACACTACCATCAGATCCATGCTTGATCTTATAGAGCCATTTTGAGGTGACAACTGTTTTGTCCTCCGGTCTTGGAACCACTTCCCAGACATCATTTTTCATAATGGATTCATATTCTTCGTGCATAGCATCCTTCTAGACTTGATGCTCTACGACTTCCTCAAAAGATCCAGGTTCAGATTGTACGATTGTACTCACGGCTGCTGGATACCCTTGGTATCTATTCGCTTTCTTGCTTTCATGGAATGTCTCCCTTGGTGCCATATGATTCTCAGCGTCCTTGAGAGTGTCCCTGAGCCATGATGGTCTTTTCCTCATTGAAGGAGGTGGATCAGTAGGGTCCAACGGTCCTTCAACGTCGGGCATCGTCTCATCCTTCGGTTCCTCTTGATTTCTAGGCCTTTCTTAATGATCTTCCTCAGATCTCGGAAGATTGATTACTTTCCTGAGGGAGCCATCTTCGTCAAAGGTAACATCGTGGCATATCTCCACTTCTCTTTCACCAGGCACATAGACTCTATGGGCCTTCGAAGTTTCGCTGTAGCCTGCAAACATTCCCTTCTTTCTAGAAGCATCCAGCTTGCTCCTCTTCTCCTTAGATACATGAAAATAAACAGGACATCCAAAAAGTCTAAAATGTGAGACGTTAGGTTTCGTACCAGTGAAAACCTCTTCGGGAGTTTTGGAGTCCAGAACAGAATGCGGGCATCGGTTTTGTATGTACACAACAGTGTTTGCAGCTTCTCCCCACAGAAACTTCGGAAGACCTTGGTCACATAGCATGGGACGGGCAACTTCCACAATGGTCCCGTTCTTTCTTTCAGCAACGCCATTCTGCTCAGGAGTATAGACAGTTGTGGTCTCCCTCTTGATGCCAACTTCTCTGCAAAAGTTCTTGAACTCATTCATCTCGTATTCAGTGCCATTATTGGTCCTCAATATCTTGATCTTCTTCCCTGTTAGATTTTCCACCAAGGCTTTGAAGGTACAAAACCACATGAAAGCCTCATCCTTCTTCTTCAAGAAGTATATCTAGGTTTTGCGAGAGAAGTCATCTATGAATGCCATATAATAAGAACATCCTCCCAAGGATGTCACGGGCAGTATACCAGACAGATCCGAATGTACCAATTGCAAGACATCAAATGTCTTTGTGACACTTGAGGGGAAAGGTCCACTTGTATGCTTTCCTTCGGCACAGCCCTAACATACACCTTCAGGATCATTTGTGAACTCGGTCATCCCCGTCACCACCTTCCTTCTTTGGGAAGGGCTTTTTAGTGAAGGCGTCCAAACCTCCAGTGCCATAGTTCAGTCTGTCAGATAGTATCACATGTCATCGCTCCCAGTGGACTTCCTCCAACCTGGTAGAGTGTATCAACTCTAAACCCAATCGTGATAGCTTCCTTGAAACTCTTCTTCTAGATACGCACCTTGCCATCAATGAATGCCACATTGAAACCTTTGTCTTCCATGGTTGAAATAGACACAAGGTTCTTCTTCAAATCTTGCAAGCGAAGGACTTGACCTTGAGACAAGTGGAGGGTCACAGTCCTTGTCCCCTTCACGGGATATGTGGCATTATCTCCAAGGATAATTTTTAGATTAACATCCTTCTCAATCATGTCAGAAAGTGCTTCCTTGAACCCAGTGATGTGCCTTGAGGCACCACTATCTATCAACCAAACATCCATAGTGTCGGGTGGAGATGCAGCAGAGAGGGAAAATACAAGAATGAACTCATTTCTTTTGACATCAACAACATTAGATTCCACATACCTAGAATTTCTCGACCTTTTGTAAGGTTGCCCATTTCCACCAGAGGGAGCCTTCCTTTTTCCTTTGAACCTGTTGTTCCTTTGATTGCCATTCCTCCAGTTGTTGTTGTCATCATCATCATCAGGAGAATCTTTCTTGAAAGGGCATTCTCTAGCATAGTGGCCGGTCTTGTGACATGTGTAACATTTACTTTTCTTTCCTTGGGCCCCTGCTCTTCCTTTGTTCCTCAGACCACCAAAGTTCTTCTTAGCACGAGGGAGAAGGCAACATTTCCTTCATTTTCATATTCCTTCATCCTTGTCTCTTCTCGTACGCATCTCGATAGCACTTAGTCAAAATCAGGTATCACATTGTTATTGAGAACGGTAGTATTGAATACATGCCATTCGGATCAGAGACCTCCAAGTGCGGCGAGAACCATCTCTCGATTAGCTATTGTCTCCCCAATAGCCAGAAGATTATTTCTGATTTTGGTCAACTTCAGAAAATAGGATTGAACGGATTCATCCCTGCCTTTCTTCAGATTCTTCGGTTGGTTTTTGAAGAAAAGGAAATGATTTGCATTGTTGGCCTTAAACATGCTGACCAACTTATCATACATCTCCTTGGATGTGCCCAGCTCAGAAATGTAGGCTACCAGACTCTTATGAATTGAATACCGGATCATCAACTTTGCTTTGATTTCCCCCTTCTTATACTTTGACTTGGTGGCAGCAGGTGCAGAGGATGGAGGCTCTTGGATTTTACCCTGCACATAGTCCATGAAATCTTGGTCTTCCAACATAAGATCCAATGTCATCTTCCAGGCATGGAAGTCTTCCTTCCCAGTTAATTTGTCATCAGCTTTAAAGCGATTGTAGTTTGAGGTACCCATGCTCTTCTTCGATGATTGCTACAAACTTAGGCTTTATCTTCATCTCAGCTCTGAAACCATGCAAATTTTGTAGATGTTCTATGCTTGATGCAACTTTACCTTTTATCCCCAATATCAAACAACAATCACATAAACAAGAAAGTAAAATGTTGATAGAACATACTAGTAGATTGACAAAAGACAAGACAAAAATATATGTGTGTAGGTGCGTTACGATGGTCAACAAGATGCTTCATCCAGCAAAGTCTTAATACGCTCAACCAACCAGAAGTGTCACACAACCCTCTCTGACAACAATATCAGTCAACCCAAAGTCAACGAAAGTCAACGCTGTCACAGTCAATAGTCAATGCAAAACACCAACATCAAAAAGTCAACACAACCTGGTCAAAGTCAACAACCAACCTCGATTTTTGTGCCAAAAATATGGGCTGCAAAAATCAGAATTTTGACCAAGATTTGGGTTAGTTTGACCATGTGTTGACCAAAGTCAATGGTGGTCAACTCTGTGCTGAAAACCCTAGGTCGAAAACGCAAATTCTCTTTGCTGCGTTTTCCCACACGTGAGAGAAGAAGAGATTCCCATAGATGATGAACCAATCAGATGAGGAGAGAGAATGTGATGTGATGGATGAGTGAAAATGACCTCCAACGTTGACCTATTTATATCCATCAGTGAGGGTGTATGAAGAATGAGGCCCGCTTATATACCTAGGCAGGTGCCTCTTCACGGAAAGTCATGTCCCATTAGACATGCCTCTTCAACCTAATTAGTAACTAACTAACTAATCATTATTTACATTATTTTATTCATTACATTGCCTTCCTCCTCAAAAAGCTTTGTCCTCAAAGTTTGTTGATGAAAAAAGGCCTGATCTCTTTTCCAACTTCTACCGTCTTCTTGTCTCGGGATAGTCGTCTTTGTTGATACAAGCTGATATGTTCCTCTAAGTGACAAGCAAAACTGTCGCATTGAGAAGGGATTAGACCATCCTAAATTAATCTTCTGTCAAACCTTTTGATTACTGGAAACTTGTGATGAACAATTATCACTGGATTGAGTTGTGTGCACTTCAATATTCTTCAGAACATTTGTTTGTTGTTTATGTTATGAATACATAGCTTGATCGAGTTGTCTACTCTCGTGATTCGGATGTCAATAGGGAATTCTATTGATTCGATTTTCCCTTGTCTTGTTTATGTCATCTCCTTGATTTATTTGAAGTACCTGATATCTTTTAGCTATGGACGTTGAATAGCTAACTTTTGGATCTTCACTCGAATCTTTTGTTGCTGGAGCTGCAACTTCTGAGTACATCTTTACCTAAACTAGTTTATTTTCTTTTTGAGTTGTGATATTTACTGGATCGATGTGCGTTTCTTCTTCAACTTGAATTTCTACATTTGAAGATTTCGATGCCTTTTTGACAAGTTGTTGCACCTTGTTTTCTAAGGACTTATTGTTCTTTTTCAGCATCTTAATTTGCGTTAGTAATGTTTCATTGTGGTCCTTGAGGCGAGCAACTTCTTCATTCTTGCTAGTGGTGATTTTGTCAATTTCCTTTTGCATATTTTGTATCACCTTTTTACCTTTTTGAAAAACTACTTTTGAAATTTCTTGTATGTCTTCAGGCGTCACTAAATTTGGCTTTAAGTTAACGTCTTGTAGCTTTATTTTCTTATTTTTGTAGGAGAATGTCAAATTTTTTTTCTTTTCGTATTTAGGATAAATGAACCTAGGGTTTCCATCCACGGTGAACCCAACACAATGTCACTATCGTTAAATGGTAAGGATTGAACAGAGAATTTCGATATGAATGTATAATCCCCAATGTTTAACTGTAAATTGGTTATGTCGTATATTTTGTTGCCAAAACAGTCAAAATTTTCAATTATATTTGACTTCAAGTTAACGTCCTGTAGCTTTATTTTCTTCTTTTTGTAGGAGAATGTCAAAAACTTATTTTTCGTATTTAGGATAAATGAACCTAGGGTTTCCATCCACGGTGAACCCAATAGAATGTCACTATCGTTAAATGGTAAGGATTGAACAAAGAATTTCGATATGAATGTATAATCCCCAATGTTTAACTGTAAATTGGTTATGTCATATATTTTGTTGCCAAAACAGTCAATTTTTTCGATTATATTTGACTCTGGGATCACTAATTGGTTTGCGATTTTAGGCATTATATAATTTGTATCTTTAGAGGGAGAGATAGAAATAGTAATATCTTTTCCTGCGAGAGTTCCTTTAAATTTAAATAGCACTTTAGCGTTGGTGGGTAAGGTTTCTAAAAATCTTCCTTTCTTCAATTCTGAATTAAATGCCATTTTGCTTGAGTCAAGATAAACATAGGGAATTTTTTATTTATTTTTAATTTTTTAATTTTTTAATTTTTTATGTTTTATATTTTATATTTTTAATTGTTAAATGGCCAAGGGCCTAAATAGTGATATGGAAAAACTCCAAGACTGATAGCGAAACGGCTCAAGAACAAGGTTGACGAATTTTCGATGGCCACGGGCCTGGATCGACAAGCGTGGCTTCTGATACCAAATGAAGTGAACAAAGTTCCTTCTCAAGTTAAATACTCCAGAAGACTTGGAATATCAGAATATCCATTGATGATACAAATATTATATTAGTTAGTGAAGAATGATTGATATGAATGTTACAAATAAGGCCCCGCTTATATACCTAGGCAGGTGCCTCTTCAGGGAAGGTCATGTCCAATTAGACATGCCTCTTCAACCTAATTACTAATTAACTAACTAATCATTATTTACATTATTTTATTCATTACATATAGGAACTCTTTAGATTGAGTTCTCCGATGAAGGGATTCTTGAATCCTTGATGAGGTTATCCTTTTGATTAGTGGATACTTTGAAGAATCTTCCTTGCAAACTGATCTAACCTTTTAACCCAGACTTTGATCTTTGTTTGTTTGAGTGTCTTCTTGTCAAGTAGCCCTTGTGTTTAGCACCTTAGCTCTGATTCCATGTGGAGAATTTGGTAGCACGATGATTCATACAAATTCTCTCCTTGATAATTACTTGTGAGCTTATTACGTTAACTTATGTCTTCTCTTATTCGCTTATTTAGTCTTTCATCAAGTCAATTGCCAAAACACAAGAGCCACATATTTAGGCTCTTCGAGCCAGGGCAAAACCTCTCCCTCTTGGAGAGGAAAACCCACGAGAAATTCTTCTTATAGACTTCAAATGACTAGTACCATCATCTACCATGACCATGACACAGACCCTAGACCTTTATATGCCTTCAAGAACTTGCCACTGCTTCTTCAATGGCTCCTTGAGCTTATCCTTCTTTCTTCCACCTTCCTGCACCGATCAGCACCAGCCTTAGAGAATTCGGTCTCTTTTAGTGTTCTTCTTCCTTTGTATCTAAACTTAACTCTGCTGAGTGTATACTTGTCTTATTTTCTTCAATGTTAGATCTCAGCTTAACTCAGGCCTTAGTTTTGCACAGCAGCCCTTTAATACAGTCATATATTCCCTTATCACAGTTATTTATCTTGCTCTTCAATGCACCATAGCCCAGACTTATTTAGCATGATAATATCACTTTAATCCGCACTTTATCACAGTCCTGTAGCTCACATAAAATCATAGAATGATGCAGAATGGTCACAGTTATTACACTCTTGTATGCTGTCCCTGCCTTGCTGTATAATGCTGCTCCTCAATCCTTTATCTTATATCCCAGACTTATCCGAATTCCACAGAGGCATCCGAACTGTTCCAATCTGCAATTGCAGTCTGGAAAACACAAGAGATGTGCGGATTGTTTTTCCTGTCTTTTCTGCGCAGTCTTCTGGGGTATTTATAGTTGTTGGACCCTGTAATAAGCCGACCTGACCGTGAATGGTTGTGACTGTTCATGAGCTGACTTTCCAGCAGTATTTTCAAGCCGACTTGAGAGGCTTTTCTTGCAGCATTAATTAGGCTATTTGAGGACTGCTTTGAGCATCCTTTTGAAGTCATCTTCTTCACGGTTTCATGACAAGGTCTTGAGGCATATTCTGTTGACTAGACTCTTCATATACATGACTCTTAATTACATTTATAACTAGAAGGCAAATCCTAATAGACATCAAGAAGAAGTGTATTGACCTAAAATAAAACTTTGCTCATGAAACCCATGAGGCAAGCATACCAAGAACATATTTTATTATCTGTCTTCTTTTACATTAATACATAATTACATCGTCAATATGAAGACCGATCCTAGTTACACTTTTCAACAAAGCCCAGGGATAAGCCCCACAACTGGGAAAATCTGGTCAAAGTACCAGTCCTCCAATTTTCAGCCCTGTCAAAGTGCAGTCAACAGCAGTCAATGGCAGCCAGCTCTAACCAGTAAAATTCAACAATAAAAATAGCGTAGAAAAGTTCGGTCTGATCAGCAGTGATTTTGGCCTTGCTTCCGTAGTCAAACCCGGTCAAAACAGTCCACAAATCTGTCAGCAGTTCGTTCAAATTTCAAGGTCAACCTGCGGTCAAACCCTAGCTTCAGACCTGCGGTCAAAGATGGTGAAAGTGCCCAGAAGAGTTTGGTCAACCCCTCAGTCAATGCGGCCTTCCAAAACAGATCAGAATTCGGTCAAACCAAGTCCAAGTCAAGCAAAGTCAAAGCTGGTCAAAGATGCCCAAAACGGAAAGTCAATGGTAGTCAAACAGAAGTCCTACTCCTTTCACATGTGTGAAGTCAACCTGCAATTTTCAGAAGTGTACGAACCAAATGATGAAGAAGAGTTGTGATGTGATGCTTCCAAGTGAAGTCAATGATAATCAGTTTATATGTGATGGAGGAGGGTCAATTTCTCTCTCTAGGCCGACTTGTACTTTTCATGTTGACTTGGACCAGCATAAAAATAATATTTTTCCATGTGCAAATTTGATTTTTCCCAAATATTTTTGACTTGGACAAGATCAGATGTTAGATATGTTGTGTTTAGAATATGGACATGTATGTATGCATAGTGAGTTAGCAAATATAGGCCTGTAGATAATGGGTAATAATTTTTAGGGACCGAGCTAATTCTATAAAGCAAAATTCAATTATAGACTATATAGATTAGAGCATCACCGAAGGTGGTTAATATGAACCATGCAATTCAAACCACTAATGATGATGAAAGAATTAATCACTGATAAAAATTCATGATGTTATTGCTGATTTTTTGCAACTTTAGAGACTGTTCAATTCCTAGAATTGGACCTGAAATTACAGAAACTAATTTCTAGCTATGTTGTCATTTTGAGTCACTTTCAAAGTTTACATAATATGCAATATAGTAATGCATAAAACATCTCATCATTACTCTCAGGGAGCGAAACACTGCCTTGATTCGGGAGGCCATCCATATTCGTTATGCACTGCTTCCATACTATTACACTTTATTTAGAGAGGCTAATGTCAGAGGAGTTCCAGTCATGCGTCCACTGTGGATGGAATTCCCTGGTGACGAATCAGTATTTTCCAATGATGAAGCATTCATGGTTGGAGGAAGTTTGTTGGTCCATGGTATTTACAGTGAGGTAATGCAAATTATTTTTAAAACTGGTTTGACAACGTTTAATAATTGAAAGCTTTGTTATTTGGGTTGGAGACTAGGAGTTCCTTCCCTAACAAAAGTCTGTTATATTCTGGTATTTCAGGGAGCTACTTCAGTGTCAGTCTACTTGCCAGGATCCCAATATTGGTATGACATCAGAACTGGAGCTGTTTATACTGGAGGTAACCACTATAAGTTGGATGTCTCAGATGAAAGCATACCAGCTTTTCAGCAAGGTGGCACAATTATTCCTCGCAAGGACAGGTTTCGCCGCAGCTCCACTCAGATGACTAGTGACCCCTACACCCTAGTATGTGCTTTAAACTATTCTTTTATTTTTTTGTTTGTCGAACAACTGTTAACCTGTATTTGGTTTTACATTATTACAATAGTGGAAACACTTTCTGGTTCAGTTTCTTTGAGAGCATGTTCTGTAGCAAAGGATTGTGATAATTCTTCAGGTACTTCACATGCTAAAAAAGCCTGTGTGAATCCTAACTGTCTATATCAAATGTTTTCTTCATAATTTTTGAAGCATTATTTGAAAATTGTCACCCTTTATGATACCTACTAGTTACTAAAATATGAAAATTATGCCCAAATTAAAAATAATGATATCAGAGTCTTTTGGGAGGCTGGGCTTTACGTCTTACCTTACTTTTTATAGGAAATGTAAATCTATATGATGACTTGAATATAAAATGAATTTCCCACTATTTACCTACTCTGCAAGGTGAAACCTGTCTGGTTCCTTTGTTTTGATCTTATACCCTATTTTCAGGGATGGTATTATTTTTTGGATCATCCACATTTCGTATGAGTAGCCTATATGTTTATGCAGCGTGTTCAGAAATGTTTGAATTGATGAGTTGTCATGTTCTTACTGTAATATATTGGAGGGCATGCTATCTTGGACCCAATATAGTTTTTTGGAGAAGGTAGTGGTGGTCTCGAGTCTGTCCCATTATATAATGGTCTGATGGTTTAGGCTTTAGATATGCATGTAATACTTCATATACATGCTTTAGATATGCATGCTATCATGGACCTAACATGGTTTGTGGGTTAAGGTAGTGGTTGTCTTGATTCTTAAGTCTGTCCCATTATTTAATGGTCTGAGGGTTTAGGTTTATTTTAAGGATCTTAACTATGATTGGAAGATACCTTAAATATTCTTGTGTGCCAAGGACTCTGTCTAACATTTTACCATTTTTCTTTAAATGAGATTTTCTACTATATTTTGTGACTAATTCAAGTACTTTCTCAATTATGCCAACATGCAATTTCTGATACACTTGGCAACTTTGTTAATATGTACAAGATCAACAGACTAGGAAGACTTGAAAACTTATGTGATGTTAATCAATGTTGCTGATATCATGTTGGCAAAAATATTGCCAAGGATCCGGAAAAGAAAAATATTGTAAATATCCCAAAAATATTGCCAAATAACAGTTAAATTAAAAAAATAAAAGATGAGCCAAAAGACCCCCCAAAAAATGACTTAAAGCAGTGTTGCGAACATCTCGATATCATCCCAATTTTATCTCGAAATCACGATTTTTTGGCCTAGCCCATATTTGCCAATTTTTACAGATATTTTCCCGATTTTTACAATTATTTGGCTTTCTGGACCAAGGTTACTTGGGAGCGGGAGCGGGAGCGCCGTTTTTAGAAGCTTTCGGTCCGGAGCGTTTCCGGGAGCGTTTATATATATATATATATATATTTTGATGCATATATGTCAACAAAAAACATGTAGAATGATGAATTAGACATAAAAAACATAAAAACATAGATTGAATCATATAACATCAATCATCTAGAAGTTATAATCTTCATCAACCACGCCCACAAGTTGGAAGCATACAACATATTGACTCTTGAGTCTTGCGAATCATCAATCTGAAGGTTTCAAGCTTTCAAAATTCAATATATGACATTTATCATCATTGATATATAACATTTATCATCATTGATTTCAAATTTCAATATCTAACATTTATCATCATTGATTCATTGATTTCAAAATTCAATATACATTTATCATCATTGATATATAACATTTATCGTCATTGATTCATAGATTTCAAATTTCAATATATAATATTTATCATCATTGATATATATCATTCATCATCATTGATTCATTGATTTCAAAATTCAATATATAACATTTATCATCATTGATATTATATAACATTTATCATCATTGATTCATTGATCACCATATAACTTTCATGAAGCATCGTATTCATAATTCATAATGACTTGTAAACTTATAAATGCCAACTTCAAAGTTTCACCTTTCAAATTCAAACTTCAAACTTAAATTGTCATTAAATATATGAAAGAGTCAAGTTTCAACTGTTCAACTGTCAACAACAAATAGAAAAGACTAGTAAACAAAAAATCTATTTTATCTACTGGTTGGCCCCTTGCCACGCCCACGAGAAATGTCTAATTTGTGTGAGCCACGAGGAAATGGTGGTCTTCTAGTACTCTCAGGAGTACCACAACCATGACTAGAAGGTGGAGGCTGGATCTGCAAAGAAACAATAGTGTGATATCGAGAACGGGCACTGGCATTGGCACCCGCACCCACACTGCTACCAGTAGATGGTGGGACTGGCCCTGTGTGTGGCAGTGCTGCTGATGCTTCATCATCATCCCTAAAAAGTTCTGCTTCCAATTCTTCCATATGTACCGTGCCGTCCTCCAAATTATCATCCTCTGGGTTGTTGTCCCAGACTCTGTATGATTGATCCTCATTTGCCCAATCACAGTAATGGCTCAACAACCTCAAGTTGTAATGCACATAAACCAAGCTTTCAGCTCGGTTTTCATTCAGCCTGTTTCTTCTCACATTGTGTATGAAGTTGTAGGTGCTCCAACACCTCTCTGCAGAAGAAGTGTTCACAACCTGTGAGAGAACTTTTTTAACCAACTTTGGCAAAAGTCCCATGCCGCCATATGCTTCCCACCATGTGAGAGCATCAAATCTGTCCCTGTCTTCCATTGCATGGAAAGAACCAAAGTTAGCAGTGCAACTGAAGTATTTGCCTAATTCAAGGTGCAATCTAGCACACTCCTCCCTGTCAGGTACCAACTTGTCCAATGCCTTCATGTACCCCTCTTGTACTTCTGGATTTGTGTGAGCATAGTTATTAAAACCGGAACCGGTGACCGGACCGGTGGACCTAATGAACTGGGTTTCTAACCGGAACCGGTCTAACCGGGAGCGGTCAAATCTCAATGAACCGGTTTTAAAAAAAAATACATTAAATAATTATTTTTTAATAAAAAAAACTATTTTTAAGATATGCAACCATGATTCCAAGCCAATAGAGACAAAATATGCAAAGTTTGCTCATTTATATACCATGCAAAGGTGAATATATCAAAATGGCACCGAGTGCAATACATATCATCGAAAAATACATAAGCAATGAGGCTCCAAATGGCCCATAAAGTCCAAAAACAATGCTACAAGCTATGAGGACATTGGCCTAATACAAGACTACATATTAGTGATCAACAACATGATCACTCCTCATCATGATCAAAATCATCACCACTACTAGACAAGGGATCATCAACGTGAGCTACATAAATAATATGGCTCAAAGTTTGAGGACTCCTAAAACTCCTCTACAACTTTAGTAGTAGTAGTAGTAGCAAAAATAGACATCAAAACTACAAATCACTAAGCAACATGGTCTCTCATGAAACTCATCATTGATTCATCGCTACTAGAAATGGGATCATCAACAAGAGATACATAAACATCATCTAGCTCAAAGTCTTCAGACTTGGATTGCTCAACCTTACAACATGATAGAAATTGAAAAAGTTTAACATGCCTAACCAATGATTTTGGTTTGAGTGAAGGGTTCATCTCCTTAACCTTAAAATGCGGTAGAAAAAGATTAGCATGCCTAACCAGTTGTTTTCCTTTGATTGAAGGGTACATCAAGGTTCTTAAAGGACTTCATGCTCTTGATCAAATGCTAATATTATACCCTTACACATGATAGAATCAAATGGAAACATTGCAAATTCCCAAAATATGAAACCCTGAAAACCATTAAGTCTGCTGAATTTTGAGTGAAACCTAAAATTCTAGTTTCTCCATATGAAATCCAACGAGGTTGAAACCACTCTTAAACATCCTGAGTCATTTCATGCTAATGTTAAAAATGTAAGTAAAACCATCCTTTTACTTTAAGAATTTAACATTACCATGAAATGTCAATGCTTCCCTTACCTCCACATCAGCCCTAAAACCCATTTCTGGCCGTGCGTGGGTCTGCGTAGGGAAAGCGTAGCTAAATGACCCCCCCCCTATAAACAAATCGTTTTTTTCATTGAAAAAAATATCCCCCCGGCGGGAAGCGTTTTTTGTTCCGGCTCCCGAATGCTCCCCGACCGCTTCCGACGTTCAAAGAATGCTCCCGAAGCGTTTTTTAAACGCCGGAAGCGCTCAGGGAGCGTTCGCTCCCGAGCATTTCCGGAAACGCTCCCGAAAATGCAGGGAGCGTTTTAACAGGTTCGGAAACGTGCTCCCGAAAAACGCTCCCTTCAGGAAGTGTTTTCGGGAGCGCGTTTCCGAATGCTCCCAAAACGCTCCTGCACGGAGCGCGTTTCAGGAGCGGGAACGAGGGGGGGGGGGGAAGAAGCTTCCCCGCAACCCTGTTCTGGACCCTTGCCGATTTTATCCCGATGCTGATGTTCACAACATTGACTTAAAGAGCCACAATCTGCCAGCAGGCGATATTTTCAATCATCGCAGGATATTATTGTGATATTTATGATATCACAATATTGGCGATAATATTGCCATCTGAAAATGTCACGACATTTACCAGCGATAATATTGGGCTGTGAAAAATAACGGAATTTCATGATATTATCACAACACTGATGTTAATAACCTGGAGGTTCTTGCATCTCCAAAAGCAGATCTACTGAAAAATATTTTTGCTTTGCCCTAATACTTAGAAAGCCTCTAAAGGAACTGAATATATAAATGTTAATACAACTAGCATCTATGCTTCTTGGTATTTCTTTATGGACAAGGAAAACAGTGCACACTATGAACTTGTTTTAATAAGAATCATTTTGTACTGGCTGATTTCTTCAAGTACATTTATCTAAAATAGTTGTTATAGAATAAATTGTGGGCTTAACCCTTAAAATAGGCTTTCATCTGCTTTAAGAATAGTCCAATATTTCAAATAATATTTTTGTAGTTAACTTTATCCTTAATAGATTAGTGCACACCCATTTATGATGCTGATATAGTAAGAGCTTGGCTGTTATATCTAGCCTCTGCTGTTTTTATTTCTTCCTTCTAACATTAGATGATCATGCTCTTTCATAGAATCTTCATGTAACAATTATAGTTTACTTATGCTTTCAGAATAGCCCTAGGCACTCCTGCATGTGTTTATTGTTGGTTGTACTTTCATCAGTCCCATTTACCTACCTTTTTGGTCATACAATGGACATAAACATATTTTATATTTACCTTTATCTTATCCTAGCAGATCCTGTGTGTAATGAAAAGAGGTGCATTCAAAGATTTTGCAGATCATGTCCAAAGTTACTGTAATACAAGTGGTAGTGTTCGGGAAGAGCACATTCTTCCTTGTGGGTTTCTTGTGTGAGCTTGATACTTTATTTGATGTTGGGGTTTCTTCACAAAATGTCTTTTCAAGTCAACTATTTGCTCTATTTGCATTTTATTGCATTGGGTCTTGAAGAAGGTTGCTTGGTTCCTTAAATTTTAATGCTTTCTCAGCGAATCCATCTGGTTGAAGATGTGCCATCTCCACTTATAAGCAAGTTTGATTTTCCTGATGCTTTTCAGCTTTTGCTTTTGATTTATTCGAGGATATCTCTTCTGCTGTATGTTTGATCTATTTGGTTAACAATCAGATCTGGACCACAACATTCAGTTTAGCCTTTGGGTATGATCTTGGCAGTGCCATTTACATCCTGTATATCAGGGATGGATTACATTGATGATGGTTTTAGATTTGAAAAGCATTGCTTAATCATATATTCAGCTATTTAGTATTGATAAGTCATATCTGGAAATCCAGTAATGTCACATTTTGTTATAAATTTTGTAATCATCTATTAGGCTCTCATAATGTCCTCTACCCCCATGATATATGTATGCTGTCATAACATTCATTCTGAAATGCTTTTAACCTCTGGGGGTTTCTGGCTGCTTTTTCAGAAGTACAAGTCTATTTTCTGATATTTCTAAAACATTTAACCCATGAGTGGTTCTTGTATAGCAAAGGGATGTTCAATTTATAATATGTACCTAATAATAGGAATTGTAGCGGTTCCTTTTTTATGATGAATGCTTCCCTGTCAATGCTGTAGCAGATTGTCAATTGGCATTCTTGGCTGAGAACTGCCTTCGACCCATATAACCTGTATTGATGTGGCTCACAAGGGACAAACATATCTCTTGGGGGAAACTGAATCCTGGTGGGAGAAATATCACCACCCCTGCTTTACCAACCAGTCAAGTCCCTGCTTACATATGTACCTAGAAGTCTGTATTTTGGTACTCCTATAACATTTAATCCCATGTTGGTTCTTGTATAGGGCAGGGAATTTATAGTGTGTACCTAATAATAAGTTATAACAATTCCTTTTCTACCATGAATGCTGCCCTATCAACACTGTAGGAGACTATCAATTGGCATTCTTGTATAGCCTCTGTTTGATGTGCCCCACAAGGGGCAAACAGTCTCTTGGGGGAATTGAACCCTGGTGGGGGTTATCACCAACCCTGCTTTACCAACCATCCAAGTTCCCTCTCACATATATACCTACTGCGGTTTCTGCTGTTATTTGATCTGTTATCTCAAATGTTTGTCTATGCACTGAACCTCTTTGGCGTGTTGAGAGGATCTGAGGTTTCTGAGTTCTTAATCCTTTGCCATGTGTGAAGTTACTAACTTTGCAGTAACAAGAAAATTTGGAACTGGAGAGTACAAGAATATTAAATGAAAAATTTGGATCTCATAATTTGTCTTCCAATTTTCTTTGCATTCCTCAATCTTTCATGATGATTGACTGTAATCCACTGCCTCTTCATTGAAGTATGGTATTTTTCATGTGTGAATCTGTTTATGATGTCAAATTCTTTGCGCAAATACAGCTATCACATCCACTTCCGTTTACATGGAGGGATGGAAATTGACAGGTTTGAGAAAGAGTGCCTATTGTTTTGAATCCCTGATATTTTTATGGTGTGGTTTTCATGTGAATTAAACCCTTGGAAAGGAAGCCAAAAATAACTGACTAGTTAATGCTTACATATTTTGATTGTCTGCTGCTTGCATATTTCTCCTTTAATATGTACTGTGTCCTATTGAGTTTCGTTAGTGCTCCTGAGGAATCATCTGAGAATTAAAAAAATAAACTCAACCCACCAAAGACTTATTGGGCAAAGACTTAAAAAATACATAAAGCACTGGTGTTTCCTGTGAAAATTCATGGATCTAACAATCTCAAGAATCCTACTGCAACCAGCTGAATCTACTTCATTTACTTGTAAATTACATTACACGGTTATTTTCAGATTACTTATGGAATATTGAAGTAAATTACTGAAGCAGCCTACACTCAATTAAATATGATTCTGAAACAAGGAAACTGAGCAAATAAAAAATACACATATAAGACACCTTTATTTTGGATGAAAGTCCCCGGAAAATCCCAATGCGGGAAAACTGGTGCAGCAGATCTGAGGGTTTGTATTATTAAGCAGTAGCAATTTCTGAATACATCACTGAATAACTCAAGAGTTATTCAGTTATAGAGAGAGAAATAGTGGCAAAAAAAATACATCCTTGCTCAATCACTGGAAAATCCGGTTGATCCAGATGCTGGAAGAGATGCCCCTGGAGGTCCCTGCGCTACCTCTGCGTAGTCATTGCGTCACCCTAGCTATGGATCAATCTGACTCCTGGAATCACAGATCTCAGCCTCATGGTCTCACACCCCAACTCCTAGCTTTTGGAACTGATCTGACAACAAAACCTTGGAACCCTCTCAGCCATTGCGCAACCTCTGCGTAGCCCTGCGTGGCTCTGCGTCAGCCTGTTTGGCTTTGTGCTGGTTATGCTAGATGTCTCTCTGCCTCTCTCTGTTGATGATTCTCCAGCTGAGAAAATCACTCTCTTCGGAAGCTATCTCTGCCCCTCTCTGCGCTGGAATCACTTAGATCTGATCTTTTTTTGAGCATTGCTCCGTCAGAAGAATTTGATCTCTAGATTCACTCAGTGTGTCTTTCCAAATGACCCTTAAGCCTTCCTTTATAGTCTTCTAGTTGAGACATCAACGACCGAGATTAGATCTCTAATCAACAGCTAATATTATAACTTGACTTGAGCTTCACTTTTTCTACATCATTCTCACTCTGTTTTATCAATACCCTTTAATTATTTAATTTCCCTAAGTTTAGACTTAGGGTCCCCATTAAAATAATTAATTTCTACAATAAAACATATTCCGAGTGAAATTTTTAGAAACAGTTTATGGGTTCTTTGGAATACATGTGCCTAAGCCTCTCCACAAATTTGGAGACTTAAAGCACTTTGATGCCTACCAAAAATCAACACTCCCTCTTAGCGAGGAAAGTGCTCTAACAACATGCCTGCTGCATATTGCTCTGACCCTGAAGCATTCTCTGTGCTGCTGATGTCTGACAAGCTGTTCACCAACCACTGCGCTGTTGCTGCAACTGTACTGCTGCCTATGACACTGCCACTGCCATTGCTGCATCCGTACTATAACTCTCTCTCAAATGTTGCATCTTCTATGCTTCTAGCACTGCCACTGCTAACACTGCATTTTCACTGCAACTCAGTTGCTGAGAGAAGCCACTGAAATCACCCAAAAATTGAACAAGCGTGGATGCACCGTGTTGTTGATGGCTCTGACTACTGATAGCTATTGTGTTGTCGCTCTGAAGCATTGCGCCGCTGCTACTCTGCACTGTGCTGCTGCTGCACTGCGTTGCTGCTGCTCTGCTCTGCGCTGCTGCTGCTCTGGTTTGCACTACTCAGAAGTAGGCACTGCTACCCACTGCATCTGTCGCTTCACCACTCCTTGGTTCCCATTGAAAGCTACTCCATCCCGCTACTGCTGATCATGGGCACCTGTAGCAAGGTTGTGATCCAAGAGGTGGGCTCCTCAAGGATGCTGCCCAACTGAAGTTTTTGCGAACTTACAATTCAATAGCGCCCCATTTCCCTCCTAGAGATGCGTGGGCACTCATGGCAAACTCATCTTGCTCGATGTTCGCTGCTGCAACCTTTGGATCGTGCTTCTCATCCTTGTCCTTTTTCTTCAAAGGACACTGAGATGCAAAGTGGCCCATCTCGGCACATCTGAAAAAATTCACCTTCAAAACATCTCTCTTTTGTTTTCGTTGCCCTTGTTGTCCCTTCAATGCGAGGGTCACAGTGTCCTCCTCCTTCGGATTCATCGATCCTCTCCCGCTGCTACCATCAAGTTTGCACTTGACCAGATCTCTTCTCAGCTCCTCCTCCTGAAGAGATGCCCACATCTCCTCCCAACTAGGAAGCGTTGCCGTGCCCAAGATACTTTGGACAAAAACTTGCCAATCCTCATTGACTACGTTAAGGGCCAACCTGACCATAGTTGCAGCAGTTGGGGTGGATCCGACGGCTGTAAGCTGATCACAGATTTCTTGAAGTCTCGTTAAGAATGGAATACGCTTCCCCTTCTGCATTTGGATCATCCGGAGCTTCTGCTCCAAGTACATCTTCCACTGCTTGGAAGTTCCTTCATATAGTAAGGACAAGGCTTCCCATATCTCCCTGGTTGTGTTCTTGCCAGCTATATGAGAGACTGATGCAGGAGCATTAGGCTCAAGAAAATCCTTTGCAATTTAATAGACATAGGGGTCTTGTGGTTTTAAAAATAATATTGGTTTCTCATGTAATTATTAATGTTTTGAGTGATTTTTAATGAGAGATATAAAATGTTGTGAGGAATTTGTAAATGTTCTCGAATAATTGGAGAACATGAGAGAATTAGGATAGTTTAGATTCCATAGGGAATGAGAGATTAAGAATTGATTGTAAATCTCAAGTTAGAATCAGTTTCATGATTTTATGGGATTAAAAAGGATCCTTAGGGATAAAGGATAGATTTTAGGGCTTTGAGGATTTGGAGGATTTTGTTGAGATAATAGAGGATCTGAACCTAAATTGGTTTATCATCTTTTGTATAAATTGTAAAGCCTCAAGGCAAAAGAGCAGACAGTAGTAGAGATTCAGGTTTTAGGCAACAAGGGTTGTTGTTGTAAGCCTACGGGAAAATTTTGATAGGAAGGTCATTGATCAGAATATCAGGCCAGAGAGGAAATATTTTGTAATTGTTTGGTTATTTATATACAAAGAAAATTCAATTCTATTTTGAGTGATTATGTGTGCTTTGATTGGTTGAATTATAGATGTGTGATAAAACTCTGCAGTAAGGGTTTGAAATGGCGGTTCTGCATACCATCAGAGGTTTGATGGAAACCCCGAGATAGGGTTATAATAATGACTGAGTTGAGGTGCATAAAGGGGTTACATATACTTTTGAGAAGACTGGATGAGTTTTCAGTCATCGATCACTGAAAGGATTGATGACATAGAAGCGAAAATGTTTTTGTTTCAATTCGACATTTGGAATTCATCGTGACTTCCCTGAATGATCTGTAAATGATCGAAGATGGTGTCTGTAACCTAATCGGAGGAATTCTGGTGAGGGACAAATCTTACTGTGAGAAAGAGTTAATGGCTGGTAGAATCAGAGTGATTCAGTCAGGAGCGAGCAGAGATATGACAGACATATTCGCATGTCTGATATGAACCCAGGTACTTTAATGTTACAACCAATGACGATTAGAGTGTGAGTCCTGGAGTCGTGTTGAAGCAGAGAATTGTTAATCAGTGAAGAGACAACGGAATTGAAAAGCAAATGAATCGCGTTTGTGTGGAGTATGGAACCATGAGTAGAAGTGGAACTATGAGTTATGGCGCAAGTGAATAGTGAAAACAGTGTTATAAAACCACACATAGTTTTCGCGTGGAGAATAAGAGGTAAGCGGTATTTCTTTGATCGAGCACGATACACCCCGTTGAGCGACACGTGGCATCATAAAATCGCCGATTTCGCATTGTGTTGGGGTGATAAAGTTCTGGGCTTAAAGTTATGCGATATCCGTTGGATATACGCATAAATCAGTTTTGGAGCGCGATGAAAGATCAACCGTCAGATCTATTCGGGGGTTAACGGAAGGGTAAGTTGGTGAATTGTGGGCCCGGAGATAAATTAATGTTTTTGACATTTGAATTGGTGAACATATGTGCGTTGGTTTATGTTTAACCAAAGTATGAAATATGGAATGTTAACATAGCCCGAATGTATATTCGATGAATGGTGGAGAGGTATGTCAATAAAGCTGTGGCCTCGAACATTAATATATGTTGATACATTTGGGTTTTAAACAAAATGAATGAAATGTTCGTGTGGTTCAATATATGAGAATTGGAAAGTATGGACCGATTATATTAATGTCTATTGGCATTCAGATGCGTGAAAGGTCACCATACATGATGGTTGACAAATGGATATTTGACTAAGGTTAAATATATTCGTTCGAATTAAATGAAGTGAATTATATTATTTGGGTTTTTGAACCAAGGTCAAAGTTGGGCATATGAAATATCAAATGGGTATTTTATATGGTAAATAAGAAAGGAAAATGGCTTCCGCTTGTGAATAATGGAAAGGAGAAAACCTTGGATAAAGGAGTTCTATTATATGGGTTTAATCATAGGTTTGATTGAAAAGGTAAGCTTCTGCTTATGAAGTTTAAGCCTGTCTGGGAGTTATTTGAGGTTAGCAAGTTGAACACACATTTTATATGTGTTGATGTGGGTAATTGCAGCTTAGGTTGCATCAGAGACTATATGATCCTTGTCACCATCAAGGATAAGTCCCTTGGCCTTTGCTATATTAGACTTGTACTTTTTGTTCTGATCCGGATTTGTAGGTACAACAACCATGTTGTCGACAAACGTCTTGAGATCATATTCGTCCAGAAGGAATTTGATCCTTTCCTCTAGATCACGTAGTTGGAGGATCCCTCCAACCGATCTTGATCTCTATAGCCGTGAGATGCCATCTCAATCGAAAAAACTATCAAACTGCTCCCTCTTTCAACTTACTACGTAGCTTCTAGGCTGGCTTACGCACTCCCTGATGGAGTTGGTAAGTCTGCTACTCCTCTGTTGCCCAGGAAATGAAAAATGCTAAATTCCTCGGCAAGGAACTCTCGGAGGAAGAATTCCCCATTATGTGCTCTTCTTCTTCGTCTGACGCTTCTTTGCCCAACAACTGCTTGCAGAAAAACTGCGTCCCTCTGGCTCTACGTGAAGGCTCTACGATGCTCCCTCTGCCTCGACAAGATCTTGATCCGGAAGTCTTACCTCTTTGTCGACTCACTCAGAGAGAGACCACCTCGAAAATTCAACCCTCCTGGCTAGAAATGTGCAATCCCTTTGGGGATTCGATCTGCTGTAGCTGCAACAATTCAACCTTCACTTCAGTGCTAGATCTGCTCTCCCTGTTTCACATCAAACGCTTTGATACCATGTGAAAATTTCTAGATCTAACAATCTCAGGAATCCTACTGCAACCCACTGAATCCACTTCATCTACTTGTTATTTTTAGATTACTTCTGGAAATATTGAAGTAAATTATTGAAGAAACCTACACTTAATTAAATATGATTATGAAACAAGGACACTAAGCAAAGAAAAACTACACGCATAGGACACCTTTATTTTGGACGAAAATCCCATGAAAAGTCCAATGTGAGAAAATCTGTGCAACAGATTTGAGGGTTTGTATTATTAAGTAGTAACAATTTCTGAATACATCGCTGAATACCTCAAGGGTTATTTAGTTACAAAGAGAGAAATACTGGTAGAAGGAATACTCATAAGTGTTTCAGCTACAAAGAGGGGAATTTAGGCCAAGGGGATGATTTGATCCCGGGGTCTAGAATACACAAGAGGCAACGATCAGCTCAAGGACATCGCAGAAGGAGAGAGCAGCAGCAACAACAAGGACAACACAGTCCCTCCAAGGATAGCGTGATTTTCAGCAGGAAACCCTTCAGGGGCAGCGTAGTGACTGCGTCACCTAGTCTGGGGTAACACAATCCCTTCTGGAGCAGCGTTGGGGTTTCTAGGCCCTAATCTTGGCTGAGTTCTGTAAATCTCGTTTGAGGGTGTGGATCAGTCATTTTTTTGGCCCTAGGTCAGCCAGTGAACTGTAGATCTAGTGTTTTCTTTGTCGGGTTTTCCAGATCTGGAACCCAGATTTGTGTATTCAGAAATATTCTTAATAATAAGACCCTCCAGCAGCCAGAGACCGGTTTTCCCACATTGGGTTTTTCCGGGGACTATTTGTCTAGAAATAACTGTCTCACTTTGTCAATTTGTGCATGTGCTTATTCTAGATCTGAATTGGTAGAGATCTGTTATGTGTTTTGCTTCGATTTTAGCTTGAATTTATTCAGTTAATAACTTGTCTAAGTAGGAGGAGCATAACCGGATTAACAGTAATAATTTTTGCATAGAGTGTAAGATTTAGAAATTTCTACATGGTATCAGAGTAATTGCAGATCTAGGAGTGTCACCAGCAGAAGAGACTGAAGGTTCTAGCTGTAGGAAGCAGCTGGAAAAGTAGCAAAAATGCAAATCTGAAGGGATAACGCAGTTTTCAGAGGCAGATTCATGCATAGGGAAGGGTGACGCTGTCCAGCGCTATGTCCTAGCAAGCCCACGCAATTACTGAGCATAGGTAGCTCAGAAACAGCGCTGGTCCAGTGTGATTCAGATTTGAATCTGTCAGATCCAGAAAAGACTGCAGAAATTCAAAAGAGCTAGTGGTGTTAAAATTATGAAGTTTTCAGATTTTTAGCCTTAGCACAAGTGACAAAGAGCAGGAGGAGATCAGCTTCTCAGAGAGTTTCTTGCCAAAGGAAACTTGCAGTTTGATCAGAGGATCAAAGAAGACGCTGAATCATAGTTGGTTTGGTAGATTTCCAAGGAGGGAAATCAGTTGTCAGATGGAGCAGAAGGTGCCCGTTTCACCAAGGCCCTTAGATCCATTTCTCTAGCAAAGAGAAAAGGAAGTTCCGACACATTCTGAGCAGATGGCTCCTCATGGACTACATGATCAGGATAGGCTCGATGGCCTCTCAAACTTTTCAGTTTGGAAGGCAAGGATCCTGATTGCCCTTGAGGCATACAATCTAAGAGACCATGCAAAACAAACTCTGGCCACACCGACAGATCCGGTTCTCCTTTGGAAGCATAAGGAAGCTGCTGGGCATGCCAAGCGGCTGATTATGGATGGTATCAGGGACCATATTGTACCACACGTAGCTGAGAAGAAGACAACTAACGAGATGTGGAAGGCCTTGACTTCCCTGTATGAGGGAAAATCTGTCCAAAGAAAGATGCTGTTGGAGACCCATATGAGGTCATTCATGATGACCAAGGGAGAAGACATGGAACATTTTCTCTTCGGATTACAGTCAATCAGGGATCAGTTGACTGCAATGGGTGCAACGGTGGATGATGCTGTGATAGTTAGGGCTGCCCTCAATGCAGTGACGGATGAGTGGGAAACCTTTGTCCAAAGTATCTTGGGCAGAGCGGACCTCCCATATTGGGACAACTTGTGGTCAATTTTGCGTCAAGAAGAACTCCGCAGGTTCACCAAGAGGCAGCACAACCCAGGATTGAGCAAACTTCAAAGTGAAGAAGGAAGATGAGGAAGATGCAGCCTTGGCATCAAAGAAGCAGCCAAAGAAGAAGAAGGATCTTTCAAAGATCAAGTGCTTCCAATGTGGTGAAATGGGACATTTTACCAACCGTTGTCCTCAGAAGAAAAAGGACAAGGAAGCATCTTCTTCCAAAGCAGCTGTGGCAGATGATGGGTCAGAAGATGATGCAACCATGAGTACTCATAAACCATGGAGGTGGGGTGACATGGACATGTAGAGGAGCTACATGGAGGAAAGGCGGGATCCTTGAGCAGCTCATCTCTTGGATCACAAGCGAGCTACAACAACCTTAAGACAAAAGCGGGACAAGTGGAGCAGTGGGTGCATAGATCACATATGAAGCAGGCAGAGGCAGATCTAAAGACTGGGAGGAGAAGCGCAGAGCAAAGCAACAACAACGTAGAAGCAGTAGCAGCGCAGAGTAGTGCTGCTTACACAGTGCAGAGCTGTAGGATTGCAGAAGGCTTTAGAGGGACAACGCAGTGCAGCGGCAACGTGATAGATTTCAGCACAAAGAGCTGATGTGACTTTAGTAGTGCAGAGGGAGTCTGATTACGCAGACAGAGCTGTAGCCGTGCATCGTTCTTTAGATGTCAGCACAGATCTGTAGCCTATGGAGCTTCAGTAATGAGGATGCAGCCCATCGGACTTGTTTGTCAAAGATTGGGTAGGAGATTTAGTTGTTTCTCTCAATAATTGAAGTTGCAGTGCTGTAGAGTAGTAGTGGCAGTGCTATGAGCAGCACAGATGCAACATATTGAGAGGGAGTTGTAGTGGCAGTGGCAGAGTCATGGGTAGCAGCACAAAATGGGAGCAACAGTGCAAAGTTGAGTGGCAGTAGGCCAAGCTTCAACAGCACAGTACCGGTGCCCAAAATCATGTAATGCATAAGTGTGATGTATTGCTAGAGCACACCCTTGATGCTAAGAGGGAGTGTTGAGATTTTGTGTATTTGGGGTAGCATCAGTTGTGCTCTAGCTCCCAAATTTTGTGGTGGGACTAGAGTACACTTGATCTACAAGACCCATAAATGGATTTGGGAAATTTTATCTGGTTTAGGAGATATTAAATTAATTAATTATTTTAATGTATTTCCTAAGTTAAAACTTAGGGAACTTAAATAATTTAAGTGAATTTAATTAAACATGTGATGAAATTGTCTCAAGTCACACGGATCAAGCTTTCTTCTAATCTTAGCCATTGATTCAAGATCTGATCATGGCCGTTGATTTGTCAATGAGAAAAGTATAAAGGAAAGGTTTGGGGTCATTTGTAAAGACACACAAAGGCAGAGCAGTGAAGCTAAGCTGAGATTCTAGTGCAGGGTTTGCTAAGAATACTCAAGTGTTTCAGCTGCAGAGAGGGGAATTTAGGCCAAGGGGATGATCTGATCCCGGGGTCTAGAATACACAAGAGGTAGAGATCAGCTCAAGGACAATGCAGAAGGAGAGAGCAGCAGCAGCAGCAAGGACAGCGCAGTCCCTCCAAGGATAGCGTGATTTTCAGCAGGAAACGCTCAGGGGTTACGCAGAGACCCTTCAGGGGCAACGTAGTGATTGCGTCACCCAGTCTGGGGTAACACAGTCTCTTCCGGAGCATCGCTGAGGGTTTGAGGGGCTTTAGAGGCTGACGCAGAGGCTTTCAGGGGTAGTGCTGGGGTTTTTAGGCCCTAATCTTGGCTGAGGTCTGTAAATCTCGTTTGAGGGTGTGGATCAGTCATTATTTTGACCCTAGATCAGCTAGTGAGCTGTAGATCTAGTGTTTTCTCTGTCGGGTTTTCTAGATTTGGAACCCAAATTTAAGTATTCAGAAATATTCTTAATAATAAGACCCTCCAACAGCCAGAGACTGGTTTTCCCGCATTGGGTTTTTACGGGGACTATTTGTCCAGAAATAACTGTGTCACTTTGTCAATGTGTGCATGTGCTTATTCTAGATTTGGATTGGTAGAGATCTGTTATGTGTTTTGCTTCGATTTTAACTTGAATTTATTCAGTTAATAACTTGTCTAAGTAGGAGGAGCATAACCAGATCAAAGTGAGCTTTTGGGCATATTGGGAGGCTTGACTTGAGGGTTGTTGACTAGGTTTGCACATAAGCATTGTTTATTAGTTTGACCTCATAGTTGAATAGTAGCATTAGATGCATCTCTTGTTGAAATGAAGAATTTCTCTAAGGAAAAGGTTGTTGGGTTTTTCCCCTAGGTGGGTTTTTCCAGGGGTAAATCTTGTGTTCTCCTTGTGCAATGTAAACTCTATTGTCTTTATGGTTGTATTTCTGAAGGGTAATTGCTTAATGATAAGCAGGAATTGTTAAAAGAAGATATACATCATTAGAAGTAATTATCAATATTTCAGAAATTTTGTGCTTGTATCTACTGCACTCGAAAAATAGACATGGTATCAAAGCTTTGGTAAAGAATAGGACATTGAGATCACTTTTGGAAAACTTTGATAAAAGAAAGAGCATTGAAGACCTCATCTAGATATATTTTCTTGTATATGACTATTGGTAACTACAAGAAGGCAGAAAACAAATTGGAAGGAGCTATAAACTTTAGGGCTTGGAAAACAAGGATTGATCTCCTACTTGCAAAGAATTATCTTTTAGGCATTATGAAAGGCAATGTCACTAAACCCGAAAAGGATGAAGAAAGATTAAAATTTGAGAAAAATGATATTATAGATAGAAGTATCATTATAGATTTCGTCAGAGATCATTTGATCCCATACATCACAAATCTTGACCCTTCAAAGAAAATGTATGTTGCCCTAATTGGATTGTACATATCAACAATACCTGTCAAGCAATAAGTTTGAAGATTGAGCTTCGTGGTGTTAGAATGACAAGGAATGATACTATAGCCTCATACTTTATGAGGATTTCTCAATTGAGAGATGAAATTCAAGCGATTGATGAAATCATTCTTGAAAAGGAGCGAGTGACTACAACACTTAATGGTTTACTTGAATCACGAGACTCATTTGCAGTAGGTATATGTGCCAAAAAAGAAGCTCCAAAGTTTGATGAACTATAGACCGCATGTACTCAAGAAGAATGAAGGGTCATGTCAGGAGGGAAGATTCAAAGATCCGAAGAAGGCGGCTCTCAAGCTTATGCAACACGTTTCAAGAAGGGTGGAGAAAGAAAAAAATTTGGTTTCCAAAGAAGAAATGGAGGAAGAAGAAATGAAGGAAGAAGACCTAAAGAAGGAAGATTTACTCCTCAAAGAAAGAGAGATATGTCAAAGGTTCAATGCTACCATTGTCACAAATTTGGTCACTATAGAAGCAATTGTCCTGAAAGATAAAACGATATAAAGAGAAAGGGAAACCAACACGCTACCATGACAGACTTGGATGAACTTCCAAAGAAGTCTATAATGAAAATCCAGGTAATAAAGAGTTCTTCTATTTTTCTGCTCTTACTGGTTCCGTTATTAAACAGTGGTGCCTCAAGGCACGTGACAAGAGATCAAGACACCCTCAAAAGTCTAATGGAGAGAAAATTATCACAAAATGTGGAAATTGGAGACAACAACAGTTATGTAGTCAAAGGCATTGGGAAAACATCCATTGAGCTATAATCAAGTGATAATGTTCATCTTAGCAACATTTTTATGTTCTAGGTTTGAAGAAGAATTTGGTTTCTATTTCATGCTTGGAAGACAAAGGAGATAGAATGGCATTTGTTGATGGAAAAGTTCTTGTTTGGCCCAAAGGCTCTAGTATAGATTCCTCTAGAATAATTGGAGTTCGTGAAGGAAGGTTGTATAGATTTTTGAAGCAACCTACTCAAGCACTTGTACATAATGACATTAATCCATGTGAGCTTTGGCATAGAAGATATGCACATCTCCACTATAGAGCTTTGCTTACCTTAAAACAAATGGTTTCAGGTGTTCTAGATTTGCAGGAAGAACATGAAGGAGGATGTAAAGGATGTGCGCTTGGACAAAACGTTAAGAATCCTTTTCCAAGCAGCGAAAGTAGATCTAGTCTATTTTGATGTATGTCGTCTAATGCCAGTAAAATCTCTTTGAGGATCTTTATACTATGTAACCTTTATTGATGATTTCTCTTGCAAGAGGTGGATTTACTTCATGAAGACGAAAGATGAAGTCTTTGACAAGTTCTAGTTATTCAAGGTTGAAGTAAGAAACTTCAAGGGAAAGAAGATCAAGATCCTGAGATCTGATAATGGAGGAGAATATACCTCCAAGGAGCTCATTGCCTTTCGTAAAAGAAGTTAGGATTAAGAGGGAGTTGATAGTTCCCTACAATCCACAACAAAATGGAGCTGCAGAAAGAAGGAACACAGTTATTGACAAATCTGTTAAGTGAATGATGCACGATCAAGACTTGCCTATATTTCTTTGGGGTGAAGCATCTATGACAACTATCTACATTCAAAATAGAATTCCTCATAGAATTGTGGAAGACAAGAGTCCTAAAGAAGCGTTCACTGGACATAAACCTCAGGTTGGTCATTTGAGAATATTTGGTTGTCCTGTTTATATTCATGTACCTAAAGATAAGAGAAGGAAGTTAGAGTCTTCAAGTGAGAAAGGAATATTTGTTGGATATAGTGAGTCATCAAAGACCTATAGAATATATGTTCCAGGACAAAAACATGTTGAAGTTAGCAGGGATGTGACCGCTGATGAGAATGTGGCCTATTGGAAATCCAAAGAAGTCCCTGTGGACTCTGATGAGGATGAAGAACATGAAGCTCCCAAGCAAGAAGGTTCCATCATATTCTTCAAAACATCCTGTTGATCATTAAGAAGAGCCAGAAGGGCGTAGCGATCCTGTGGACCTAATTATTGTTCCTGAAATCAAGAAGAGACCAACATGGGTTAGATCCACTTTGCAGGAAGTAGAAGGACATGCGTCTCCATGTGGCTCCTTTAGGGAAAGTAAGAGACCAAAGAGGTATTTTAGTTATGCAACTTTGATGACTAATCTGATTGATTATGAACCTTCCACCTATGAAGAAGCAACTAGCCAGCAAGTTTGGAAGGATGCAATGTTGCAAAAATACGAATCGATTATGAAGAATGATGTTTGGGAGATCGTGCCTAGACTTGAAGGAAAATCAATGGTGACCTCCAAATGGGTATAGAAGATCAAGCATGTAGTGGATGGTAGTATTGACAAGTACAAGACAAGATTTGTGGCTGGAGGGTTCTCCCTGAAAGAGGGAGAGAACTATGATGAGACCTTTGCTCTGGTTTCCAGGTACACTACCATTAGATCTATTATTTCTATTGCTTCTTCTATGGGTTGGCTCCATGTGACTCCTTCAAGGAAAGTAAGAGACCAAAGATGTATTTTAGTTATGCAACTTTGATGACTAATCTGATTGATTCTGAACCTTCCACATATGAAGAAGCAACTAGCCATCAAGTTTGGAAGGATGCAATGTTGGAAGAATACAAATCGATTATGAAGAATGATGTTTGGGAGATCGTGCCTAGACCTGAAGGAAAACCAATGGTGACCTCCAAATGGGTATAGAAGATCAAGCATGCTGTGGATGGTAGTATTGACAAATACAAGGCAAGATTTGTGGCTTGAGGGTTCTCCCTGAAAGAGGGAGAGGCCTATGATGAGACCTTTGCTCTGGTTGCCAGTTACACTACCATTAGATCTATTGCTTCTTTTATGGGTTGGAATTTACATCAGATGGATGTAAAAACTGCTTTTTTGAATGGCGTAATTGAGGAAGAAGAGTACATTGAACAACTTCAAGGTTTTGAGTTCATGGAAGAGAGTCTCACATCTGTAGATTGAAGAAAGCCTTGTATGGGCTTAAGCAAGCACATAGAGCTTGGTACACTCGAATTGATAGTTATCTGACAAGACTTGGCTTCTCTAAAAGTGATGCTGATCCATACTTGTACTTCAAGGTTGAGAAGAATGAACTTGTGATTCTACTATTATATGTTGATGACTTATTTTTGACAGGTCTGGAGCATCTAATTATTTGATGTAAGAGGGAGTTGGCTTCTGACTTTGATATGAAGTATCTTGGATTAATGCACTACTATTTGGGGCTAGAAGTATGGCAGAATCCCGAAAAAATCATTGCTGGTCAAGGAAAATATATTATCAAGATCTTGCAGAAATTTAGAATGATGGACTGCAAGTCGATGCCGACTCCCATGGTGACAAATCCGAGAAAGCTAAGAGACTTTGAGTTAGATTTAGGAGATCGATCCATGTACCAGAAACTGGTTGGCTTGTTGATGTAATTGGCTAATACAAGGCCGAACATTTGCTTTGCAGTAAACACTCTATAAGCCATTTCAAGGTGGAATCGAGACATGATCATTGCATTGTGGCAAAGCATGTATTGAGATATTTGCATGGTATGGTTGATTATGATTTGAGATGTCTCAACTGGTGATATACAGTTACAGGGATTTACAGATGCAGATTGGGCAGGAAGTGATGAAGACAAAAAGAGTACCTCTGAAGGTTGCTTCAATTTCGGCTCTGTTATGATTTCGTGGATGAGCAAGACACAAATATCTATTGCACTTTGCACTCTTGAGGTAGAATATATTGCAGCTAGCTTGGCTAGTTGTGAAGCAGTGTGGCTTCCAAAGCTACTTGTGGGACTATTTGATCTTGTGCTAGAACCGACTGTGACATATTTTGATAATTAGAGCTTTGTGAAGCTGATAGAGAATTCAGTTTTCCATGACAGGTCAAAGCACATCGAGGTCAAGTACCAATTCATTCGTGACATGGTGCAGAAGGGAGTCGTGAAGCTCCAATATGTTTCTATTGATGAGCAGATTGTTGATATTTTTACAAAGCCTCTGTCTAGTGTAAAGTTTGTATACTTCAAGGAAAAGCTTGGACTTGTTGAGAATACCCCTCTCATTGAGAGGGAGTGCTGATGAGATAACATCGTGGATTGACATTCTCCTTGTGTCATATATGAACAAAATTAGGGCGAATGGTTCGACAAAGGACAAACATTCTTCTTGCAGATTGTTGATATTTTTACAAAGCCTCTGTCTAGTGTAAAGTTTGTATACTTCAAGGAAAAGCTTGGACTTGTTGAGAATACCCCTCTCATTGAGAGGGAGTGCTGATGAGATAACATCGTGGATTGACATTCTCCTTGTGTCATATATGAACAAAATTAGGGCGAATGGTTCGACAAAGGACAAACATTCTTCTTGTGTCTAATATATTGACTAGAATTAGGAAGAATGGTCCTAGAGGCCCAAAATTACTCAGATAGAGTGTGGCCTTTCAACATCAAGCCCATAATTACTTAGATCGAGTGTGGCCTTTGGGGATTCACTTTGTGTAAGGTACCTACCAGAATTATGGCTAATCTACCATGTGTTAGGAGTACCGACCAGAATTACGGTGAGAATGCATCATGTTAGATATCATTTTTGGGATTCAATTGCGTTAAGTAAGTCATTCATCTATGACAATTTCCGTGAGAGATAGTTGTAACTGATTTTTGAATTGTCAACTTAGCACTCATTGCATCGGGTGATGCTCACAGGGGTGAAGAAGTGTGATTGGAACTAGTGAAATGAATCACATAGCGTCAATCATCACTTCCGGGACTTGCACCCGGTAACCATGACTTCCTTGGAGGTCACCCATCCCAGATCGCCTCTGGCTCAAGCGTGCTTAACTTTGGAGTTTTCCCCACAATCAAGCCCACTTAGCTTGCTACCCCATTTTCAAAACCTTAACAAGTATTGTGCCTCATGAACCATTCAAGTAGAGCACCCTTCACTCTTTGTATTTAAGTATTGAGGGGTTTTCGAAGTGCATTATATTAGATATCGTTTTTGGCATTCAACTGCGTTAAGTAAGTCATTCATCTATGACCATTTCCATGAGAGGTAGTCGTAACTGACTAATTTATCATGATTTTTGAATAGTCCACTTGGCACTCATTGCACTAGGTTATGCTCATAGGGGTGAAGAAGTGGACTAAGTGTACTATTCAAAAATCATGAGAAATTTGTCAGTTGCGACTACCTCCCATGGAAAATGGTCATAGATGAATGACTTACTTAACGCAGTTGAATCCCAAAAATGATATCTAATATAATGCACTGCGAAAATCCCTCAATAGTTAAATGCACCATGTGTTAGAGGTATTGACCACACTATTGATGCTGATGATCTACCATGCGTCAAAGTTATTTGACCAGAATTATGGTAGCTGAATGAGATATTATTGATGATTTGCTATAACCTTTACTTATAGAAATTTGTTCACAAGAACAACATTTGTCTAGTCAATATTAATACCTCCCTAGCTAAGAGGGAGTCTTGAATTTTATAACTATGGTCGGTCTTCATAGTTTATATTTTAGCCCTTGTAATGTATAAAGAATTTGTAAGACATGTTCTTCTTGCCATTTTGATTATTTAACCCTTGAAAGAATTATTGTAAGACATGTTCTTCATGTTGGATTTAAAAGAGAATTTCGAAATTTGAATATTGAATATTGAATTTTTGGCTTCAAAATAGTCAAGTCGGCCTAGTGAAGAGACACACCCATTCTGGACAGGCAGGCCACTATATAAAGGCATTTGACCTCCTCCACAAAGGCACCATTCAACAGCTCACAAGAAAGACAGTTTCTGGGCACCCAAGCGAAGGACAAGAAGAACAAGGACGAAAATAAGGACAAAAATCTTATCTCTCTAACTCACATTTCTCTCTCTAGACCTCGCATGTGTGACTTTTTGAGTAGTAGTTTTTGGGTAGGCCGAAATTCTAGAAGGTCGAGTTTTTTGGGCATATTCTGGACGCTGAAATTTGACCTAGGGCAGATCAGATTAGAGTGAGTTGCTGGGCATATTGGAGGCTTTACTTGAGTGTTGTTGACCACGTTTAACCATAAGCATGGTTGATTAGTTTGACCTCATAGTTGAGTAGTAGCATTAGATGTAACTCTTTTTGAACTGAAGAATTTCTCTAAGGAAAAGGTTGCTAGGTTTTAACCCTAAGTGGGTTTTCCCAGGGTAAATTTTGTGTTCTCTTTGTGCATTGTGATCTCCACTATCCTTCTGAAGTGTAATTGCTTAATGATAAATTGGAAATTTTAAAAGAAGATCTATATCATTAGAAGTAATTATCAATATTTTAGAAATATTGTGCTTGTACCTATTGCACTTGAAAAACCAAGAGACGTGGCATCCTCTTGAATTATGGTGGTGAAAACATGAAGGTCAACTTCTGAGTGGCATAAATTTTGCATATGGACTTCGATTGCCCTGATTATTGCGTCGTTGGAAAGGTCTCTGTGTGTTGAATATGAAAAAAAGGTGTGACGCTATAGCTGCAAAGTTTTACTCCCAAAAAAAAATCGTTTGATGCCTCAAAATGCTCTCAGAAGGTTTTAAACCCCATTTTTCCAAACACGGCCCCACCGATAAAAATGGTCTTGTGAACTTGTTCCTCCAACTTTTCCACTTTGAAAGCATCGAGATGGATGACAAATGAAACTCCTGATTTTACTCAAGTCCAATCTTGGATCAAAGAATATTGAAACTTTATTTTCTGATTTGTGTGTTTATGCTATAGATCTCAGAGATGGAAGTAGTGGGCCTCTAGTTTGAGGAGATTGGATGGTGTCTTTATCTTCTTAACATGGAATTTGAGGGTTACGCTCTTGCTAAAAGAGAATCATCTTTGGAATATTGTGAATGATGCTGTGGCTTTGCCTATAGATCCATAGCAATTGGCAGTTCACAACAAGAAGTAAAGGCCAACTTGATGATCTTGGATGCCATAGAAGACCATATGATTCCTCATGTATTCGAGAAGAATATGGCGAAGGAGATGTTTGAAGCCCTGGTTAGAATTTTTGAGTCGGAACATAAATAGGAAGATGACTTTGTAGAGTGAAATTAGAGGCATTGGGATGACTAGATCATACATAGTCCACATTTACCTTATGAAGATCACACAGATTTGTGATCAACCTACGGCGGTTGGGGAGAAGGTTGCAGATGACATGGCACTAAATAGTTCCCTAGCGTCATGGGAACCTTTTGTCAAAGGTATTTGTGCTCAGGATACATTCTTGACTTTGAAAGGCTTTGGGATGACTATATCTAGGAGGAGACTTGGATGGAGTCAAATGCAACAAGAAAAGGGTGGTGATGAGAACGTAGCTTTGATTGGTCAGTCAAATAAGGGAATAGGCAAAGGATCTACAAGAGTAAGGGAAAGTATGAGTAGTCAACTTTACAGCCAAGAAAGGACTTGAGTAAAATCAGGAGTTTCGTTTGTCATAAGCACGATCATTATGCATCGCACATTCTAGAGAAAAAGAAGGGTAAAGCAACTCAACATCTGGAAATCTAGCCTCCCTCACCAGCAATTCGGCTCCCCTCTTTTCCCTTGTACGACCCTTGAGCACTTGAGAAATTCAGCCTCTGGATGTTTTGGCCCTCCTTTTCAGCTGACTCAGCCTCTCCCTTTACTAGCTTCGGCTTCTCTGAAATTTCTACAAAAATTACATGCCGCAATTTTCCTCACTTATCTTAATCTAATCGAGCCTCTCGCTCTTGAGAAAATTGTTTTTTCAATAATAGCATGGCTTCACCTCTCCCTTAGGTTTACTTGAGAAATTCAGCCTCTGGATGTTTTGGCCCTCCTTTTCAGCTGACTCAGCCTCTCCCTTTACTAGCTTCGGCTTCTCTGAAATTTCTACAAAAATTACATGCCGCAATTTTCCTCACTTATCTTAATCTAATCGAGCCTCTCGCTCTTGAGAAAATTGTTTTTTCAATAATAGCATGGCTTCACCTCTCCCTTAGGTTTATTCTATAATTTTATTAAGCCAAAATCCCTGACTCTAATCTCCTAAGTGATCAATCGCTATGATTAAATCCTAAGCCTCACTTGAGATCAACGGTTGAGATTATATCTAAGTCACTTAATAATTTTATTATTTTATCCTTGGAACTTTGGTCTAATAGTTATTGTACTTTTCCTAAGTTAACCTTGGGAAATAAATCATAAATCACTTACTCCACCATGCGAGCACCTAAAGAGGCAATTAAATATCTTCTACATGCTAAGACACCAAGCCAATATAGAAGAGCTTCCGATGCTACAAAATCAACAAATCTAGGCAGCAGCCAGCAGTTAGTACAGGCGTCAAGCAGTTCCATAGTCATGTGGATAGGGGGTGCAACAGTTTTCTGTTGTTCCTGGTTATTTTCTAGTAGGCTGTACAAGTTCAATTCAGGCTGTTTTTTGGTATCTGTGCAGTGCTGTTTTTTTGGGCAACGTATGGAAGTTTCCTTGTAAATTTTTTGAAGGAATGAAAAGATGATTTGAAGGAGTAATTAGCTGTGTGTGCTTGAGAAATTAGTTTTTGTGCTTCTGCTGTTTAATTTATTATCATTTATGTGATTGATGCTATGGTCTGAAATTTAATTTCAGCATTAGTGGAGGTTTCTTTGTACGTTTTTTGAAGTAATGAAAAACTGATTTGGGGTAATTACCTGTATGTGCATGTGTGTTTTAAATTAATTTTATGCTTCTGCTGTTTAATTTCTAGTTATTGTGTGATTGACTCTATGGTTTGAAATTTAACTGCGGCATTTGCTTAGATTCAATGATCTACATGTTTGATTTAGATCATAATGTCATCATTCACCTAGGGCTTTAAGTTTTCATATAGCCTTTATTAAGATCTTAGGCTTTTATTACATACTCAGTAAACTAAAGAACATATAGCCACTTTGAAAAGCTTTGCCCACAAATCTTGGCATTGACATTTCAATTGCATAAATTTAATGTCTCAGACACAATGCACTGCAGCGATTGGAGTTGATACTGAGGTGGGACACCAACTTGGTGTTGGAAACGACATTATTTGGTGGAATCAGTGGATGTACAGAGCATCTGTGGAAGTTGCATTTGCATTTTGGGCAACTTCCCTGTGCAAAAACAGAGTCTGGCAGTAGACGGGGTATAGCATGATTAAGCAAATCATGTAAACATCGTGGATAATATATATGCGAACGGTGTTCATATAGCACCTAAGTTTTTTCATTTGCCTGTATAGCTACTGTAATAACCTTCTTAAGGAATCCCAGGCCTGGACTTTGGACGTCTGACCTGATTTCATATCTCAACATAAAACCTGCAGATGGATTGAATGGGTTGTCTGGGACCTTGGTTGGCAGGGTTGAGTAGGTTGAATCAGCACCTGCAAAACAAGGCTGTCTGTATTCATCATGTCTTGTTCTTTGTATAGTGCTGGGACAACTTTTTAATGCTTCTTGTTGTCCTCAGTGATAACCAGAAGTTTTGCTTTCTTTTATTTCATCTTCTGAATCTGCTTTTGGTTCTTGTGTCAGATTGGACGTTTTGTAAAGCCCT
This sequence comes from Pinus albicaulis, assembly GCA_034641835.2. NCBI lineage: Eukaryota > Viridiplantae > Streptophyta > Pinopsida > Pinales > Pinaceae > Pinus > Pinus albicaulis. Next base: position 723,627,992 of record CM076570.1, on the reverse strand, counting down.
TCCTCTTTGACACTGAGATTGAATGGACTGTTGGTCAGCCCCCTTTTCATGGTTGTTGCAAGAGTGAATATATAATTTCAATCTTTTATCTTGGTCGACCTCCAATTAGTCATCTTGTAGTGGTGCATTCTGTTATTGGTAATCTTTGCCTTTTTTTGGTGGGCTGGCTAAAATTATCATATCGAGGGAGCACTTTATACTTTGGTTCTCATGTATAGAACGTCCATTTACTACCTTTTTATCACTGGTCAATGGTGAGCTATGGAGGAAATTTCTCACGTCGTTGAATGCCTTGTCAAATTGGCATTCCAAGGTGTCCCTGCCCTTTGGAAAATATGGATTGTATGCAGTTTCTTCCAATATATCCAACAGTCGAACTTTGACACACCTTTTAATGGCTAAATCTTTAATTTGTCCAAAAATTGAGAGGTTATAGAGTTGTAATAATTTGACATTGATAAAATTTTAGACCCCACAATGACAAGCCACACTCTTAATCCCATTGCTCTTTCATAAGTTTTTGTTTGTCAGCACAAAATATGCTCTTGAAAAGGATAAAAATAGGGCCTTAAGTAATAATAGTGAATGGGTTTTTCAAATATTTCAAAACTATTAACAAGTGGTTAGCTTTAAAAAACAATTCCCTTTCACATAAAAGATCCCCACTCTTTTAAATTGGATTCTAGACAATGGAGCCTTGAAAATAAAGGACTTACTTAAAAATAGACAATACCAGCTTCTGTTGTATTTCTTTTTGCTTCCTTTTTAATAATAATAATATTCATCAAAAACAACAACTAAAAGTACGTGAAGATTCATCTAGAGGCAGAAGTGAAAAATGTCATGTCTAGAAGCAGAAGAGAAAAATGCTGAAAATTAAAAAATGGATCTGCTCAGAAAATTTTAGATCGATCTGACAACATTTCTGCTTAGGAACAGGAGCTGAGGTTAGAGTTGGAATTTGATGTGTCTGTTGGAGAAGAAAATGATCGAAGTGATAATATCTCACTCATGGTGTGATTGCAAACTGACAATTTCAATATTTACCCAGATTTCAATGTTGTAAAAACATTTGTATGGATAGTGTCATGTAATTTTTTTTGTAAGCTAGAATTTCTATTAATTATGATTCATGAATATAAAATATTATACAAAATCTCCAATGCTGCTGGCTTGGCACTTTTAAACCAGATCAGAGGCATTGGAATAGGTCCTTTGCCTAAAGAGTCTGTGCTATGTTCATAATAACAATAAATTTGGAAAAGTCCAAAAATAACTTCTGATAGCCCATAAAGAGATAGAGCTGAGTGACCTATCTACTGGAAGCAAAATAACTATAAGCCTAGTCACCCATGACACTAATCTATATAATGAAAATTGGCACTTGGTGGAGGGGTTGACAAACCTGAAGCTGATGCCTTTAAGCCGAACCTGGAAGTGTGATGGACTGGACCTTGTTGAGCAGAACCTGGCAGCCTGGAACTGATGTCTTTAAGCTGCAACTGAATTTCGTTTAATTGCAGCTAGATTTCCCCTTTTGGCCTCGTCGTGATCCATAAATACTCTCCCAACAACTGTTTTGAGATGCCAATACAAATCAACACTCTTCCAATATTTCATGCATTGGGCTCTCGAATTCCTTGTGGCTGGAATCCAGTTGCCCAGCTCTTCATCAATATCCCAGTTTGGAATGGTGCCCTGCTTCTACCTCTTCTCATTCTCCACACTTTTAATTTCCTCACAAATGTGTGGGGGAACCTGCACCCAGAAGACATTGGCCACCTCATGAGCCTGGAGCTGAACTCGAGAAGTGGAAGAACTTGTTTGAGCTCCACGGGAACCAACAGAGCTTGGCCGGCTCCAATGACTAGGACGCAAAGCTTTTCCCTGAGGCATGGCGACTCAAGCAGAGACAGATCGAAATCACAACAGATACATCACAATTAGAAGGTAGAAAGGTGTGCGAACTATCAGAGTAGAGGGGATTCGTGAGACTGTGTGTGGCCAGTCTCTCCAAATATGATAAACCCTTGGCCTCATTGAGAACCCACACACTAAAATGAACCAACATTCCTTCCTTGCTTTGTCATGAAAACCAGAACCTGCATTGAGTGCCCACTCATCCATTCCATGCGAGTGAATGATTGTGGTAACTGATGTGTGAAAATTTGAAGATCTAGATCTGGAATCACTACTGCAACTATCAGAACTACTTCTCCCACTTGCAAATCTGGTTTAACAAGTTATTATAAGATTACTTCTTAAAATATCGAAGTAGTTACTGAAGCAGCCTTCACCTATTAAAATACATTTGTGAAAACAGAAGTTTGAGCAAGAAAAATAATGCAAACACACGACACTGTTATTTTTGGACAAACGTCCCCGGAATAACCCAATGCGGGAAAACTGGTGCACCAGATCTGATAGTTTAAACTTTATATATTATGCAGTAATTTTCTGAATACAAATCTGGGATGCCTTTCTGCCATCTGGCAATCCCTGCAGAGAATATGACTGACAAAGAGTTAGTGAGAGAAATCTCACACTGAAATCTAGAAAACCCAACTGACCAACAAACCTTGGATGGCAAGCCCTCCACTACGTTGTGCAGTCTTTGCATCACTCTTCATGGCGACTGCGTGGCTTCTGCGTAGCTGGTCTTTCGCTGGCTGGATTTGCCTTTCTGGTCCCTTTTGGTCTCACACCCTAGCTTTCCGGCACTGGATCTGGCTGACCCTCAGCTGAATTACGGATTCCCTCAAGGCTGCAGCGCTGCCTCTACATAGTTGCTACGCTGCCTCTGTTGATCTACTCTGTCTTCTTTGCCATGTATTCCCGACTCAGGAAAATCGCCAATCGGAATTACTCTGCCCCTCAACTGCAATCAAGAATCACTTAAATCTGATTTTCTTCCAAGCACTGCTCCATCAAAAAAACTCGATCTCTAGATCCTCTCGATGTTATTTGCAAATGACCGACCTTCAAGTCTTCTTTTATAGCCTTCTCGTTGACAAATCAATGACTGAGATTAGATCTCCAATCAACAAATAAGATTATATTAGACTTGATCTGCTTTATCTAGAAGATTCACCCACAATTTACATTAATATTGATTAATTATTTTAATTTCTTAAGTTAGACTTAGGGTCCTTATTAAAAATAATTAATTTTTCTTATAAAACTGTTTCTCGGTGGAATTTCCCAAAACGATTTCTGGGTTACTTGTAATGCATGTGTCTAAGCCTCTCCACAAAGTTTGAGACTAAGAGCACATCTGATGCTACCAAAAATCAACACTCCCTCTTAGCGAGGAAAGTGCTCTAATAGATATGCCCTGCTGCACCTTGCTGTGACTCTGAAGCATCTCCCTTTGCGCCACTGATGCTGCCTATCAACCACTGCGCTACTGCTGCACTGTACTACTGCTGACCCTGCCATGATCAACACTGCATCCATACTACAACTCCCTCTCAAACGTTGCAGCTATTGCTAGCACTGGCACTACTAACTCTGCACTGCAACTTAGCTGTTGAGAGAAGCAATTGAAAATGTCCAATAATCTGAACAAGTGTTCAGGATGCATCTCGGTGCTGAAAACATTGACTGCTGATAGCACTGCGTTGTCCCTCTAATGCACTGCGCTGCACTGCTGCAACTTTGCTCTGCGCTACTCCAAGGTTGGCATTGTTATCCACTGCCATTGTTGTCCCTGCACTCCTTTGCACCCATTGAAAACTCCAACCTGCTACCACTAATTATGGGCACCCATAGAAAGTTTGTGATTCGAGAGGTGGACTCCTCCAGGATCCTGCCCAACTGCAGTTCTGCTGAACTATAACTCGATGTCGCCCCATCTCCCTCCTGGAGATGCAAGAGCACTCATGGCGTACTCATCTTCATTGATCTTCGCAGTTGCAGCCTTCAGATCTTGCTTCCCGTCCTTGTCTTTATGCTTCAAGGACACTTGGAAGCGTAGTGACCAAGTTCACCACACTTGAAGCATTTGATCTTCGAGACGTCTTTCTTACGTTTCCGCTGCTCCTGCTGCCCTTTGGATGCGAGCGCTGCATCTTCCTCCTCCTACTTCACCTTCGATCCATTGCCACTGCTGCTATCAAGTTTGCACTTGACCAAGTCTCTCCTTGGCTCTTCTTGCTGAAGAGCAACAACATCTCCACCCAACCTGACAAGGTTGCTCTGGACAAATACTTGCCAATCATCAGTCACTGCATTCAATTCCAATCTCACCATTGCTGTAGGAGAAGGGGTAGACCCTACTGCTGCAAGTTGGTCATGACTCATGATCAATTGAAGTCTCGACATAAATGGATCAATGCGTTCCCCTTTCCGCATCTGCGCCATCCTTAGTTGCTGCTCAAGGTAAATCTTTCACTGCTCGAACGATCCCTCATCTAGTGTGGCCAAGGCTTCCCTCATTTGCCTGGTAGTATCCTTGCCAGCTATATGGGACACAATGTGATCCTTGACTCCATCAAGGATTATCCTTTTCACCTTCGCCATATCAACCTTGTATTGTTTCAACCGATATGGATATGTAGGGACCAAAGGTTACTTGGGAGCGGGAGTGGGAGCGCCATTTTCAAAAGCTCCCGGTCCGGGAGCGTTTCAGGGAATGTTTAATATATATATATATATATATATATATATATATATATATATATATATATTTTGATGCATATATGTCAATAAAAGCATGTAGAATGATGAATTAGACATAAAAAAACATAAAAACATAGATTGAATCATATAACATCAGTCATCTAGAAGTTATAATCTTCATCAACCACGTCCACAAGTTAGAACCGTACAACATATTAACTCTTGAGTCTCATGTTTCATCAATCTTAAAGTTATATATATATATATATATTTTTTTTTGATGCATATATGTCAATAAAAGCATGTAGAATGATGAATTGGACATAAAAAAACATAAAAACATAGATTGAATCATATAACATCAGTCATCTAGAAGTTATAATCTTCATCAGCCACGTCCACAAGTTAGAACCGTACAACATATTAACTCTTGAGTCTCATGTTTCATCAATCTTAAAGTTTCAAGCTTTCAAAAATCAATATATAACATTTATCATCATTGATTCATTGATCACCATAGTTGTTCTTGTAAGCTAAGTGTAACCATTACAACAAGAATATTCAACATGAAATGAAATGTTATAAAATGAAACGAAATGCAACAACTTTCAACTTTCATGAAGCATTATATTCATAACTCATAAGTGCTAAACTTCAAAGTTTCAAACTTCAAACTTAAATTGTCATATATTGTTTACAAAAAATATCATAATAAATATGAAAGAGTCAAGTTTCAACATTTATAAAAAGTTAAAAAGTACTAGAAAATAGAAAAGACTAGTAAATTGCAAATCTATTTTATCTATTGCTTGGCCTCTTGCCATAAGAAATGTCTAATTTTTGAGTAGCTCGTGGTAATGGTGGTTTTCCAGTAGTCTCCTCCCGCATAGTACCACGACCATAACTAGAAGGCACATGCCCTCCACGTGAGGATGTAGGTGGAGGCTACATCAGCAAAGGAACAATAGTTGGAACTCGAACATTGGCATTGACACTGCTACTGGATGGTGGGTGTGGCGATGGCATGGCTGCTGTTGCTTCATCCTCATCTCTCAAAAGTTCTGCTTCCAATTCTTCTAGATGTATAGTGCCTTCCTCCAAATTATCGTCCTCTGGGTTGTTGTCCCAAACTCTATATGATAGATCATCATAAGCCCGATCACAATAATGACTCAACAACCTCAAGTTGTAGTGTACATAAATCAAGCTTTCTGCTCGATTTTCATTGAGTCTGTTTCTTCTCACATTATGGATGAAGCGGTAGGTGCTCCAACACCTCTCTGTAGAAGAAGTATTTACAACCTGTGAGAGAACTTTTCAATTTTGGCAGAAGTCCCATGCTGCCATATGCTTTCCACCATGTGAGAGCAACAAATCTGTCTCTATCTTCCATTGCATGCAAAAAACCAAACAAATCAGTGCAACTGAAGTATCTGCCTAATTCAAGGCGCAAATTAGCACACTCCTCCCTGTCAGGGAGTGTTAATTTTGGGCAACTAGGTCCAAACTCCATGTTGTATTACTCAGATGATGATGCCAATATTTTTATTGGATTCCTCTTTCGGAGAGGTGCAAGATTGATCTAAAGATCATCTTGATCGGATGAGCAGAACATTTATTTTGAATTTATTCCATTTCTGTGCAAGGTCGACCAGAATTGTAATTTAGGCTTGAGAGCCCCAACAGATGTGTCACACACCCTCACAGATGGATGTATATTGGAGAGACTTGGACGCCATTTCATCATCCACTCATCACACACTTCTCTCTTGTGTTTGATTGATTTGATCACTTTTTGGAGGCATTTCTTCTCACACGTGTGGAACAACAGCTAGGGTTTCTGGTACGGATCTGTCTATGGTTTTAGCGTAGGTTTGACTAGTGTTGACTCTGGTCAACTCTTGGTCCTTTTGACCTCAAACTCCACCAAAAATTTAATTTCTGCAGGCTGTATTGATTGGCACACATACCGAGGTTAGACATTGACTGTTTACTGTTGATGTTTTGCGTTGACTACGTTGACTGGAGAATGTTGACTTTCATTGACTTTGGGTTGACTTTTTTGGAGCTGTCTTGAGGGTTGTGTGACACATTTGGTTGGTTGACCGTGAGGAGACTTTGCTGGTTGAAGCATCTTGTTGACCGCCGTAACGTACCACCACACATATATATTTTGCTGGTCAAAGTTAAGCATTATTTTGGCTTGTCTTCTGTCGATCTATTGGTATGTTCTATCAACATTTTACTTTCATGTTTATATGAATATCGGGTTTTAGAAGGTTGAAGTAAATTTGCATCAAGCATATAACATCTTCAAAAATTTATATGGTATCAAGCTAAGGTGAAGACAAGGCCCAAGTTTGTGTTGAGAGCAATCACCGGAGAAGTAGCATTTGTCAAGGACCCATGGGCACCTCAAATTATAATGGCTTCAAAGCTGATGATAAGTTGACTGTGACTCTCCATTTATCTCAAGGTCAAGTCCTCCGTTTGCAAGATGTATTGTATGTACCTGATTTGAAGAAGAACCTCGTGTCTATTTCAGCCATGGAAGACAAAGGTTTCAAGGTGGCATTCATTGATGGAAATGTACACATATGGAAGAAGAGTTTCAAGGAAGCTCTCACTATTGGTTTTAGTGTTGATACACTCTACCAGGTAGGAGGAAGTCCACTGGTGGCCATGTCATGTGATACAATTCGTCAAATCGAACTATGGCACGAGAGGTTTGGACACCTTCATTACAAAGCCCTTCCCGAAGCAAGGAAGGTGGTGACAAGAATGCTTGAATTCAAAAATGATCATGAAGGTGTATGTTAGGGTTGTGCTGAAGGAAAGCATATAAGGGGATCTTTCCCCTCAAGTGTCACAAAGACATCTGATGTCTTGCAGTTGATACATTCTGATTTATCTGGTATGTTGCCCATGACATCCTTGGGAGGATGTTCTTATTATATGACGTTCATAGATGACTTCTCTCGCAAGACCTGGATATATTTCTTGAAGAAGAAAGATGAAGTGGTTTCGTATCTTCAAGGCCTTGGTGGAAAATCAAACAGGAAATAAGATCAAGATTTTGAGGACCGGCAATGGCACCGAATATGAGTCAAACAAGTTCAACGACTTTTGCAGAGAAGTTGGCATTAAGAGGGAGACCACAACTGTGTATACTCCTGAGCAAAATGGCATTGCTGAAAGAAATAATAGGACTATTGTGGAAGCTGCCAGTGCCATGCTATGTGACCAAGGTCTTCCGAAGTGTCTATGGGGAGACACTGCGAACACTGCTGTGTATGTACAAAATCGATGCCCGCATTCTGCTCTGGACTCCAAAACTTCCGAAGAAGTCTTCTCTGGTAAGAAACCTGATGTTTCTCTTTTTAGAGTTTTTGGATGGCTTGTTTACTTTCATGTGCCGAAAGAGAAGAGAAGCAAGCTGGATGCTTCTGAAAGAAGGGAATGTTTGTGGGCTACAGTGAAACTTCGAAGGCATATAGAATCTATGTGCCTGGTTAAAGAGAAGTGGAGATATGCCAAGATGTCACCTTCGATGAAGATGCTTCCCTCAGGAAAGTGATAAATCTTCCTAGCTCCAAGAAAGACCATGATGAAAGATCAGGGAAGCAGGAAGAGCCGAATGATGAGATGATGCCCGATGTTGAAGGATCGATGGACCCTATTGATCTGCCTCCTTCAATGAAGAGAAGACCCTCATGGCTCAGGGATACTCCCGAGGATGCCGAGAGACATATGGCTCCAAGGGGGACATTCCGTGAAAGCAAGAGGCCAAATAAATACCAAGGGTATCTAGCAGCCACGAGTACAATCGTACAATCTGAGCCTGGATCATTTGAAGAAGTCATAAAGCATCAAGTTTGGAAGGATGCTATGCACGAAGAGTACGAGTCCATTATGAAGAATGATGTCTGAGATATGATCCCGAGACCGGAGGAAAAAGTTGTTGTCACCTCAAAATGGCTCTATAAGATCAAACATGGATTTGATGGTAGTGCTGAAAAGTACAAGGCAAGATTTGTTGCCGGAGGCTTCTCTCAAAAGAAAGGCATAGACCATGATGATATATTTGCACCTGTGGCCCATTATACCACCATCCAATCTATTATTGCCCTTGCTGCCACGCAAGGATGGAGTCTCCATCAGATGGATGTGAAGACCGCTTTTCATCATGGATCTATAAAGGAAGAGGTGTATGTGGAGCAACCTATGGGGTTGGAAGTCCGAGATAGAGACACCCATGTATGCAAGTTGAAGAAAGCCCCCTACGGGTTGAAGCAAGCCCCCAAGGCTTGGTACAAGAGGATAGATAGCTACGTGGTGAAGCTGGGCTTCACTCGAAGTAATGCTGATCCAGAGCTTTACTTCAAGGTTGATAGAGAAAAGCCTCTCATTTTGGTTCTCTATGTGGACGATCTCTTTCTGACAGGCGCTGACCCCCTCATTCATCAGTGCAAGAGGGAGCTCGCTTCCGAGTTCGAGATGAAAGACCTAGGACTGATGCATTACTTCTTAGGCTTGGAGGTTTGACAGAGACTTGGTGAGATTTTCCTCAAGGAATTACGGACTCCCTCAAGGCTGCAACACTGCCTCTGTGTGGGACTGCGCTGCCTCTGCTGATCTGCTCTCTGTCTTCTCCGCGATGTATTGCCGGCTCAGGAAAATCTCCAACCAGAATTACTCGGCCCCTCAACTGTAATCAAGAATCACTTAGATTTGATTTTCTTCCGAGCACTGCTCCGTGAGAAAAATTCGATCTCTAGATCCTCTCGGTGTTATTTATAAATGACCTTCAAGTCTTCCTTTATAGCCTTCTCGTTGATAAATCAACGGTTGAGATTACATCTCCAATCAACGACTAAGACTATATTAGACTTGATCTGCTTTATCTAGAAGATTCATCCACAGTGTACATTAATACCGATTAATTATTTTAATTTCCTAAGTTAAACTTAGAGTCTTATTAAAAATAATTATTTTTTCTTATAAAACTGTTTTTGGGTGGAATTTGCCAAAACGATTTCTGGGTTATTTGTAATGCATGTGTCTAAGCCTCTCCACAAAGTTTGAGACTTAGAGCACATCCAATGCTACCAAAAATCAACAATATGAAGAGTTGATCCTGTGCTGGGATAATCTGGCAGTGGATACGATAGGTTGCTGTTTCCATGAATCCACATAATGTGACTTGCCTTGAACCATAAATCATAACCAAATGTGGAGCCTGCATGCAGCAACGGGGATCTATCTGTCATGTCGTGGGTTCAACAGGTAGACTCCGGTGGCAATGGTCTGTAGTCATATCTGGGAATGCGTGTCCCTTCTCACCCATCTGGGGGGAGTGTTGTATAATGTTGCAGAGGGAGAACTACACATTCTTTTTGCTTTAGTCATTTCGAAGGCATTGCCAGACTTCTGCAGGTATTGAATATAGGCTGGCTTCTGCCAAGGTTTGGTGCTGGAACAAGCAGAAAAGCAGGCTCAAATTTAAAAAAATGGCTTCCAGTATGGAAATTAACTAGTGTTCTTAAACGCAAGCATATAACCAGAGAAAATAACTTAGCTATTTTGATTCTTAAAGGATCCATTCGGATCATCTGTATTCCTAGGTTTCGTTGTAAACAATATTTTTGTTTTATTTTCATTTTAGTGGTATATTACTATATTTTTTAGCATCCGTCTTTGGATGTCCTTGTTCCTGCTACTTTATTCACACAGATTCTTGTAATTCTTGGATTCAATTGGACACGATATGTAGCTGTGCATCTGACGTTTCATTCTATTTACAATTATGACAGTTTTTGACATTGTTGTTTGGGATCCCTTGCATGTTTAGTTAAAGGGTTGTTATGAAAATATAAGCAAATGAAGTTTTTTAGATTAAATGCACTGATAAATTAAGGCTTACTTCAAGTCAATACTACTATAACAAATTCTCTTATAATTATTACTCCGGTGGCAATGGTCTGTAGTCATATCTGGGAATGCGTGTCCCTTCTCACCCCATCTGGGGGCAGTGTTATATAATGTTGCAGAGGGAGAACTACACATTCTCTTTGCTTTAGTCATTTCAAAGGCATTGCCAGACTTCTGCAGGTATTGAATATAGGCTGGCCTCTGCCAAGGTTTGGTGCTGGAACAAGCAGCAAAGCAGGCTCAAATTTAAAAAATGGCTTCAAGTATGGAAAGCAGGCTCAATATTTTTGTTTTATTTTCATTTTAGTGGTATATTACTATATTTTTTAGCATCCGTCTTTGGATGTCCTTGTTCCTGCTACTTTATTCACACAGATTCTTGTAATTCTTGGATTCAATTGGACACGATATGTAGCTGTGCATCTAAAGTTTCATTCTAGTTACGATTATGACAGTTTTTGCCATTGTTATTTGGGATCCCTTGCATGCTCAGTTAAAGGGTTGTTATGAAAATATAAGCAAATGAAGTTTATTAGATTAAATGCACTGATAAATTAAGGCTTACTTCAAGTCAATACTACTATAACAAATTCTCTTATAATTGAAATTTTTTCATATGCCTCTATGCAAATCTCAACATGTTTTAGGATGGTGTCAAGAAATATTTTGAGAAAGTTTATTGGGCAGTCAAGCTGAACATTGAAGTTGCAGGTTGTCTATCACAAAGTCTAGAAATCTTTGATTAAAATACAGATGGAGTTAAAACTATCTTTGTGCATATTTTTTATTCTGGTGAAAAAAATACAAGAGCTCAAGTTCATGGGTCTCAATGTGGGAAGTATAATACAAATGCATGATTTCTGCTGGCAGTATGCATGTGGGATATAGCAACCAGTCTAGCTCTTTTAAACTAATCTCTGCCTTTTGTTTCATGTTCTTCAGGTCATAGCATTAAATCATACACTGGAGGCTGAAGGTGAGCTCTATGTGGATGATGGGAGAAGTTATGATTATAAAAAAGGGGCTTACATCCATCGGAGATTTGTGTTCTCAAATGGTAGGCTTACATCAGTCAACCTTGCGCCTGATAAGTCAGACAAGAAACTGTTCCCATCCAACTGTGTCATAGAGAGAATTATACTGTTGGGATTAAAGTCACAAATCTCAAAGGGAGGAAAAACAGCTGTCGTCGAACCATCAAATCATAGAGTTGACATAGAATCTGGTCCGCTAATGCTACGAAAAGGATCATATCCTAGTGCAGTGAATGTCCGGAAACCAAATGTGCGGATTGATGAGGATTGGTCGATCAAAATTTTCTAGAGCATTTTCCACAGGCATTTAAATGATTTCAATTATTTTGAGATCAACTAAATTAGTGCTGTTTTCCAATGATGGGAGTGCCAGCAAGTTCTTTTTTATGCGTAAATTGTTTCCTTCGCATTTTGACATGCTACTTTTCTTCTGGTTAAGGAGAGCAGTGCAAGTCTGTTTATGTTATCCACGTGTTCAAAATGCACGTGCCATGCATGGGCAGGGTCAGAACTCGAGTCTTCTCATTTTCATCGCTCTATAATTGTAGTGTTGGTAGGTATTTGAAACTTAGCAGTACCAATAGGATCCAATCCCAAATGTGAAATCAGCCTCGATGTGAAATAATTAACATGATCTGAACTGGTAATTCAAGATCTGACACATCCATAACTCGAATTAGATACGAAAATTAAGATGACAGTAAATGTGATGCGTACCTTTTAATTAAGAATTGTAGATTTCCAGAGTTGCTCCTGCTTGTTTGTATGATTTCAGGGAAAAACTGCATGTAATTTCAAATTTCTGATGCAAACTTGTTAATTTATTGAAGAGGTTGATGCTTAATTACATGATTGGTTCCTTCTTCTGACTCTTTGGAGTCTAATTGTAAACCAAATTCAGAATAAACTACCTTGCATATTAGACCATTTCAGCACTTATTTTTCATTCTTACAGGCTTCGCGTTAGGGCACCTTGCACCCACTCCCACTTTTATGAATCTTGGGATTTTGGATCCGTATTGGATTCTTTGATATTTTTATTTTTTATTTTATTATCTATTTATTTATTTTAAAATGTAATTTGGATCAGATCTGTTCTGGTAAAGTGCATCTGGATCCCATTGCCAGAATTGTGGCAGATTTATCCCCTAGCTGCATGTTTTGAACATTTTTTAATATCATAATCTCCAGGAACATTGACGACACCATCTACATAATTATTCGTTAACTTGCTCAAAATTTGAGCGATTTGTTTCCAGGCATTTTAAAGTTTGCATTATAATAGTTGTGATCGTCATGTTTATATCAATATTGTATTTTAGTAGTTTTGTCCAGTGAGTTTTATTTAGTGTAATCTGTGTTGTAGAGAACTATAGCTCTCATCATAAAGGTTAAAGTTCACATGGAATGTCTTTCTGCATCTAATGGATCTCTATATGTATTTAGCCATCTCCACTTATGTATTATCGTAGTTTGGTAATCTGAAGTTCAAGTGCGCACACAGCACAGCTTTTTACTGGTAAGTTTTGTGGCTCCTCTTGAAATCTTCTCACAGTTCTCTATCACGGCCCATATTATTTTGGTGTTATACCGTAAATATTTGATGACGCAGTCTGCAAGCAATTGCAATGATTATTTCTTCGACAAACTTGGTGGTTTTGTGTCATTCTGCAATTGGCAATATGACTGAAAGCTAAATAGTTGTTTTATTTCAGGTTTCATTCTCTCTTTTCTTTTCAATATAAAATTGTTCTAAACACTTATTTATATAAAAAAAACATTAGGGTTAGAATCCTGATTCTCTGATTCTTAATCTAGGGATGACTCTGGAACCCAAAATGGATTCCTCTGACAGTTCAAGAAATGAATATACTATTTTCCTAGATTTATCATTATGTTTGTCATGGATACGACGACATTGTTTTCATTTATGAGTTTTTATTTGATTTTGCATGTATTGAGAGTCACTACTGTTTTTGTTTATTTCTATGTTGTGGGAATGGGGCAGGGGGGACGAGTTTCTGTTATGGCTAGAGCGCTCTAAATTTTCAAGGGACGTTTAACTAATTTTTATATTTTTTTAAAAATACAAATTGAAATAAAATTGAGTAATTTATCATAAACATAAATTAAAATATAAAAATTAGAACTATTACTAATTTTGAAATTCAAATTTCAAAATAAAATATTAAAGTCTCACACTATCTAATCATCATTGTGTATCACAAAAACAAATCTTGTTATCATTGCCAGTTGTCAAGAACTTAGGAAGTACTATTAGTTTGCCACAACCTACAATCTACTACTGTTTACATAATCATTCTATGATGCATGATGAATCATTTCAAAATTTAAGTAGCAGTTAAACTTTAAAGACTAAAAGTCAAATTTAATAAAACTGCAAGCATGAACAAGTCACTAAAATTTAATTATAAATCCCAAATTAAGAGTCTAGAAATTAAGAACCTCGCTGGACATGTCATCAGTATAATGTATATTATAATAATTTAAAATAACTATTATTTATAAAGCACAAAGAGTATTACCATTTCATTGTTAACCTTATAACATCAAGCGTTAAAGATGAATTTTTAGACTTTAAAGTTTAGAGCTCGAGTTTTAAATTTTATTTTTTTAATTTAAATTTTTTAAAGGTTAATGTGCATGATATCGGGGGACATTCTAAAGTCCCTCAAAAAGTCCCTAATTTTTTGAGGCACGGCCTGGAAGTACCCAAGTCCCCGACCAATTGGGGAAGTTTTCGACGAGTTCCAGAGTACCTAGATTGTTGAGACGAAGAAAACAACACGAATTTTGGTGGGGACGGGTTTCCGTTCAACATAGGTTTATTGTGTCCAATGGGAACAAAGACCAATTGAAACAGTAACTTAGCATTATATATGGACCTTGATATGTAATGCATTTGTGACTAATCTGACATTAATATCATTGTTTTGTTTTTCTTGTAAAGCTCAAAGTATTCCATTCAATGTTGCAAATATCATTTCACAGAATATTTTTGGAAACTATTGGCCTAAAAAACTTGGAAAAATCAGCAAACATGAAAAACATGGAAGAAACAAGAGATTGCAGCACTGCTTTGTCTTATGTTGTTTTCTACCTTTCCTTTGGGGCAAAACCACTTTAGTTTTGGTGAAATCAAGGTATTTTTTTCATGCTTACATAGTAAAATGGAAAATACTCTTGGGTGCCTAAATCTTCAGAGATATTTTTTGTTAATATTGGTGTTCTAGGTGTACAAGTGCAATGATGTTTTATGAATGATAAGAGTTGGTAGGCTCCGTATGTAGTTTGGATATTGTACAAATTCCTTCTAGAAGAGAAAGGGATACAAAGGCTGATGTTGGCACAGGTGTTGTAGCCTCTTGGAGGTCCAAAAGAGACAATGGCCTTATCCTTGTGCAAAATTACCCATTTTTTCTTTATGGTATATTGTCCTAACACAGGGTTTGATAGGTATCCCTCATGCACGATGGTATCAAGCGGTGTGGAAGTATGATATTCCATTAAATTTGGTTTTTTTTGGGTGGCTAGTAGTTCATGACAGTATACTTACTTGGACAAACTTATTGAAGAGAGGATATGTGGGGTCGGGGAGATGTGCCTTGTGCAAGGTAACAATGGAGGATACAAGTCTTTTATTTCTACAATGTCCATTTGCACAAGCGGTTTGGGAGGAGGTCCTTAGCTACATGGGGATTATCTCTGGGTTGGAGGACTCAATGGCGGAGAGATGCGTGCAGTCTTGGTTTAGGGAGCAGAAGGCATACAAGGCCCCCCCCACTTTACATATTTTGGGGCATATGAGGGAGAGAAACACACTGATTTTTGAGCATAGAGATACTGGCGTGCGAGAGACCTATATCAAGATATCCTCATATTTCCTTGAGAAAGGTCTTGTATCAATGGAGCATAATACTAGTCATATCACTTTAAGGGCGGTGTGGGATAAATTTCTACCTAGTTTTTTTGATGGGGTTGCATTTGATGGGATATGTGGTTGTGGGATGGTGACCTATCAGGATCCAGATGAATTATATTGCTTCAAATGGTGTAGTGGACATGGCACAAATACTAGGGAGGAGCTACTGGCCCTATGGGGCATTCTCTTGTGTGCTAATTGGATGGGGATTGAAGATATTGATATATTTGGCGACTCCAAGGCCATTATAGACTGGGAAAATAAGCGGGCAACTCTTAACTCCTTTGAACTACTCCATTGTATGAACAAAACAAAGTCTTTTTTGCCCACCTTCTGAAGGATTTCAATTTCGCACATTTACAGGGAACAAAACATGGTAGCAGATAGAGTATCGAAGGAAGGGCGCGACATGTCTATGGGTCACATACACTACCGACGGTTTGCTTTTGGGACACTTATTTGGGAGAGATGCATCGATATATAAGGTGCACCATTTATTTTATGTCCATTTTCCTTGTTTTGGATCTATAGGTATACTTCTGATGGACCCGTCAGTTTTGGTCCTGTAATTTGGAAATACTGTTGTTTGAGTGAGCAGGTATTGTAGATTTATGACTTCTGAGGGAGGACTGGTGGAACTGAGGGGCATTGTCCATTTCCACACTACTGCGAATGTTTTTTTATTTGTTGTTTTTAGGCTTTGATCGGAATATGAAGATGCAAATTTTCAGGTTATGCTATTATTTATCATAGGTCAATGTTATGGTATTCTTGAATTGATGAGACTAGGAGTAATGCACGACTCAGATGGTAATACATTTATGGATTTTGTATTGAAGAACTCTTCTACGCAGTTTGATGTAGCTCGTGATATGTAAATACTTTTCTCTAATACAAGTATTGGTTTTTTTCTTCTAAAAAAAGAATGTCCTATAAAGCATTTAAATCAGTGTTGAGCATGGCGATTAACAACATCCTCTTAACATGTACTAGCTTTTTCGCCTCCCTAGCTCACAAGTTCCATTTCCTCATCGAATTGATGCGTTCTTCCTCTCTTAGCCTTGCTCTATATGAATTCCTTGAGGTTCTTATGAAAATTCTTTGAAATGCAACATCTAGATTTTATTCTTCTAACTGATTAATTATGCAGTTGATTTGTTATGACAAATAACGAGCAAATCACATTGCAAGTCTTCACAATAAAATTACGTTGCCGAAAATAAACTGGAACTAAGAAAATAATGCACAAAAAAAAATGACACCAATGTTTTGGACAAGTGTCCTCGGAAAAATCCAACTGGGAAAACTGGTGCAGGAGATGAGGGTTTATTGTATTATATGAAACAACAAAATTTGAGTACAATATTTGGTAACAACACCAACTATCTATGCGATCCTTGTAGGAATGTACAGGGTAAGTTCCTTAGATCAAACACCAAAGGTCACTGCTCACAAACAGATCACAAATCAATACACCAGTATATCACGTGGTTAAAACCGTTGAAGAGGGAAACAGTGTACGCCCGAGCTAACACGACCACTTCAGGCAATTTATGAATATAAAAAGAAAAGTTACATATGTTTCTCTCATAAACGGTTATAGGATAAATGACCCTCCATGCTCTTTAAATAAAGATCATGGATCAATCAGGTGTTAAGCCACAGATCAAGTGTCGTTAATATCGAGGAGAGAGTGAACCGTTGAATCACTACAAATCGTGACCGTCAGATTATAAGTTACAAATGTACATAGTAAAGAAACACACTTTACCTAACTCTACACTAGACCAAGTTATACTTAACTATTTCCTATGTGTCGAAATATTCTAACATCCCCCCTTAAGAATAACTTGGGATAGGGTTAAAGGATTTACAAAGGTGACACAAAATGAGCCTATTTCCTATGTGGCGAAATATCGTAACATCCCCCCTTAAGAACAACTTGGGATAGGATTGAAGGATTTACAAAGGTGACACAATAGGAGAAGGAAGGAGGCATTAGAGCTTATCCCTCCTTAATGATAACTCCCCTGAACTCCAAGCATGGATCGAAGTTTGGTAAACTTCGCTTCTGTGAGAGCCTTTGTAAAGATATCAGCAACTTGATCATTGGTTGAACAATACTATACTTCAAGAACATGATCATGAATGAGCTTTATGATGAAGTGTATAGGAAGCTTAATGTGTTTCATATGCTGATGCTGAACTAGATCTTTGCATAGATGAATGCCACTCTGATTATCACACCAAAGTGTAGTTGGAAGCTGTTGATGAAGACCAAATTCAGAGATGATCTGACGAAGCCACATGGCTTCCTTGCTGGCTTCAACGACACCACGATACTCTGCTTCTGTCGAAGAAAGAAAGATGGCACTTTGTTTCTTACAAAACCAAGTAATAGGTCCTGCACCAAGAGTGAATACATATCTTGCAGTAGAATTTCTATCATCAGCGTCACCAGCCCAATCAGAATCAGTGAAACCAATCAACAATAGAGATGCTCCTGCACTGTAATGAATCCCGAACTGAATTCTACCTCGAATATATCGAAGTATTCTTTTAGCTGCGTTCCAGTGACTTTCATGAGGTTGGTGCATAAACCGAGCAACAAGACCAACGACAAAGGAAAGGTCAAGACGGGTATGGGTTAGATACATAAGTTTACCAACAAGTTGACGGTATAAGGTAGCATCAACTTCAGGGGTAGTGCAAGTGACTAAAAGCTTGACTCCAGACTGAAAGGGAGAAGGGGTTGGATTACAATCTTCCATGTGAAACTGACGTAGAAGATCACAAACATACTTGGACTGTAAGAGGGTAATACCTTATTTGGATTGCAAGACATGAAGACCAAGGAAATAATGCAAGTGTTCTATGTCTGTCATTTCAAACTTCTTTTTGAGGCTAGACTTCATATGGTTTATATGGTTGGGATCACTACTAGTAAGGATAAGATCATCAACATAAAGAACAAGGATGGTGAAGGAATTACCCACTTTCTTGGTGTAAATAGTGTTGTTAGAATGACACCAAGAAAAACCATTATCTTATAGAAATCTATCCATTTTGGCATGCCAAGCCCGAGGAGCTTGTTTGAGACCATAGAGAGACTTCCTAAGGTGACAGGCAAGGTTAGAGTCATTTTGGATAAAGCCAGGGGGTTGTTCCATGTAGATTTCTTCATGCAAATCTCCATGTAAGAATGCGGATTTAACATCCATATGATGGAATTCCCACTTAAAGGAGGCAGCAAGGGAAAGAACAAGGTAGATAGAATTCATTTTGGCAACATGGGAGAAGGTTTCAGTGTAGTCAATGCCTTCAACTTGTGAAAATCCTTTAGCAACAAGACGAGCTTTATGTCCATCCACTTTTCCATCCGGTCCAAACTTTGTTTTGTAAATCCATTTGCATCTGACAAGTTTTCTTCCTCTTGGAAGAGGAACAAGATCCCAAGTATCGTTTGCCAATAAGGAATGATATTCTTCATCTATAGCTTCATCCCAATCTGGATGACCAGAAGCTTTTTCAAAGGTGTCTGAATCATGATTTTCTGGAACTTGAGCCAATAAGGAAGAGGCTATTTCGAACTGAGAACGTGTACGTCGTCGATCTGCGGGGTCACCTGCAAGAGAACCTACTGCATCTCGAGTAGAGCAGACCCGTATTGGAAGCTGTGGAGCGAAAGGAATATCTTCAAGAGGTGGAGGAGGATTATCATCCTCACTGTCATCATCTGAACTAGAAGGAATGCTGTCAAAAATAGAAGAGATAGAGAGAGGTAGCACATATGTCGAATTAGTCCCGTAGGCCAAAGGTTGCACACCCGCCGAATTAGGCTTGCAGGCCAATATTTTTCATCAAATTTTACATCTCTTCTAATGATTATATTTTTGGATTTTGGTTGAAGAAGTCTATATCCTTTGACATCTTTAGAATATCCAACAAAAATGCATTTTTCACTCTTAGGTTCTAAGGCTTTATGTTTCGCATCTGGAATATGGGCCCAAACATCACTTCAAAAAACGTGAAAGTGACTTACATCTGGTTTGATTGAGCTCCAGGCTTCTTCTAGAGTTACATTCCTTAAAACCTTAGTAGGAGTGCGATTTACTATGTAATTTGCACTGTTAATTTCTTCTGCCCAAAAATTAAGACTAAGTCCTTTAGTTTGAAGCATACAATTAGCCATTTCTTTTAAGGTGCGATTCTTCCTTTCAGCTACACTATTTTGTTGTGGAGTATATGGAACAATATGTTGCAATTGAATGCCATGTTCAGTGCAAAAGTTGATAAATTTGTTGTTAACATATTCTCCCCCATTGTCTGATCTTAACTTAAGAATTTGATGTCCAGATTGTTTCTCAATAAAGGCCTTAAAGGCCAAGGACATGTTAAAAAATTCACTCTTGAGTTTTAAGAAGTATACCCAAGTGCGTCTGGAAAAATCATAAATGAAAGTTAAAAAGTACTTGCAACCAAAGAAAGAAACAATAGGAAGTGGACCACATAAATCATTGTGCACAAACTGCAAAGGGGCTGAAGCGTGCCAAGAGGCACGTTTGTCAAAACTATCCCGATGATATTTTCCGAGTACACATCCAGAGCAAACACCATCTCGGCAAGATACCATAAGAAGACCTATCACCATATTTTATTTACATAGAGTTTGAAGAGAGCGATAGTTTAAGTGGTCAAATCGCTCATGCCAAAGTTTGCTCACTTCATCATTATGAGCTACAAAAACGGAGAGAAGACATGATGACTCTAAGTTTTCAAACTTATACAACCTTGTGGAATCATAACAAATACCAGTAGTTAAAATATGTCTAGGATCTTTGAGGTCCTTGATTACAACATCATGAGGTGAGAGTTCTACTGTTTTCCCTTCCCCTGAATGAGTTATCTGATAAATAGATAGAAGGTTGCATGACAAGGTAAGAACACATAGTACATCATTAAATTGACCATTATCTAGATGAATGGTTCCAGATCCTACAACACTAAGAGATCTATCATCACCAACATAGATATGTTTGGTGTTACAATCATTTAAAGAAGAAAACATGGCTTTATTTTTGGCCACGTGGTAAGAAGCTCCAGAATCAATGAACCACTCATGACAATGAGAAGAAGAAGATACATTTAATGCATAACTAGATGCTTGACAAGCAGAAAGTTCCATTCCTGAAGATGAAGTTGAAGAGGTCTCCAAATTGATGTGGTGCTTCTTCATTGCTGCTTCCAAGGCTTCCATCTTTTTAAAACATTTGGACTCTACATGGCCATCACGATTACAAAAGTTGCAATGTCTATCTGTTTTCTTCATTTTGTTTTTAGTTGCCTTATCAGTTTGGTGAGTTGCTTTTTCAATTTGCGGCTGAAATTGCTTAGGACCCTTGTTTGGTTTAGGACCATACTTTTTAGGATACTGCTTCTTGGGATTCTTTTGATATTGTTGTTGTTGGGCTGCTAAGGCTTTCTTAGAAGAGTTTCTAGAAGTGATAATACCAAGGTGTAAGAGTTTTTCTTGTTCTCTTATCAAAGAATCGCAAAAGGCATCAAAAGAGGGGTTCTTGTAGGTTGTTCCTTGAGAAATGAGGGCTTCTCTAGTGGAATGGAAGGTGGAAACAAATACAGAGTATGCAGGGCCAAGCTTAGCAAGAATGGAATAAATGAGGCTACCATCTTCCTTTTTGACCTTACAACCTTCTAAAAGAAGTCTAAGGGTCTTGAATTTTGACAAAAAAATCTTCAATAGAGGAGAAATTATTGGGGTCCAAAGTAAGCAACTCATTTTCAAGCTGGTGGGCCTTGATTTCATTTTGAATGTCAAAAAAAATATTTAGCTTTTTCATAGCTGCATCAGGGGTGTCAATTTCTTGGATATGAAATCGAAGATCTTGAGTAATGGACATTCCTATCAACCCTCGTGCTTGATTTTGTTTGTTTTCCCATTTAGCGGCTTTATTTGCATTGGTAGGTTTAGTTTTTTTTCTTGAGACTATTTTATAAAGCCCTTTATTTCTAAGTAAGTCTACCATGTAGGATAGTCATTGGAAATAATTGGTGCTGTTAAGAATAACCGAGCATGCACTTTCCATTAAAAAAATAAGAAACTAACGCTGAAAAGGGATGAAACTAACTGCTCCAATGGATAGATCTCAAAAAATGAGGCCGATTAAAAAAAAACGGCTCGAAAAACGACTACCTGATGAAGAAGTTATGCCTTTTTGGAAAAAAAGAGTTGTAGATGCCGAATAGTTACGGGGGCGGTTGAAATTTGATGATGAAGTTCTACTTTAAAAAAAAAATCCTGGCCCTTTGACAAAAACCTTTTTAGAAAAGGAAGCTTGAGAAAGAGATTTGAACTCAAGGCCTCTATTCTCATAAACTAACTTTACACCAAGTGATGTAGTAAAATGATTCAGTAATTGTTTAAAAGGAGGAAGGGATATTTTTATTTTTATTTTTATTTTATTTATTCATTTTTCTCTACTCTTCGGTGTGTGTGCATTTTCCTGCAAGAAAACACAAAATCCAAGCACAAAAAAATGAAAATAATACCCTTACGGCAGACTGTTAGATTTTTGGTTAGCCTTACCAACAACTATCCCTTGTTGCTATTTTTGATTTCCTGATATCGCACAAAGACGCGGGGAGAGAGCATACATAGCAAAAAAAATCCTGTCTTCCTGATTCTGATTTGCCAAGATCGCACACAGCGCAGAGCAAAGAGTATACACAGAGAAGAGGGTATAAATCCGACAACAGAAAAAATATAAGCTGAAATAAACAAAGGGAATTGAAATAAACAAAATGATTAATAAATATAACTGCAAAACGTATACTTTATACCTCCAGATCTAAAATGACATAACTTGGGTAATCAGAAAACCTTTTCGCATGAAAAGAAAGAGGTTCCTCAATGTAACAGATGCTCTGGACACAACAGAGTCATTTTCCAAGCCCAAAAAGGTTCAGAAATAGTAGATCTAGAAAACGACAGTCGCATGCAGTCAAACCGGCTTCGGATTTGGATAAAAAATGGATGCGGCCCTCAAAATAGCTCTGATACCATGTAGGAATTTACAGGGTAAGTTCCTTAGATTAAACACCAAAGGTCACCACTCACAAATAGATTACAAATCAATACGCTAGTGTATCGCGTGGTTAAAACCGTCAAAGAGGGAAATAGTCCATGGCCTGAACCAACACGGCCACTTCAGGAAATTTATTAATATAAAAAGAAAAGTTACATATTTTCTCTCATAAATGGTTACTGGACAAATGACGCTCCATGCTCTTTAAATAAAGATCATGATCCAATCAAGTGCTAAGCCACAGATCAAGTGTCGTTAATACCAAGGAGAGAGTGAACCGTCAGATCACTACAAATTGTGACCGTCGGATTATAAGTTACAAATGTACATAGTAAAGAAACACACTTTACCTAACTCTACACTAGACCAAGTTATTCTTAACTATTTCCTATGTGTTAGAATATCCTAACATCCCCCCCTAAGAACAACTTGGGATAGGATTGAAGGATTTACAAAGGTGACACAAAATGAGCTTATTTCCTATGTGTCGAAATATCCTAACAATCCTTTGCAGGGAACAACCAATTGTTAAGGAGGTGTTATTTGGTACTCCATTGCCACAAAAACACTAACTCAAAATTGACGACTCCACTGGTTTTTTTCTTTATTCTAAGCGTTGTTGTGTAGGACCTCCTATTTGCATAACCACTTTACAAGGTGCTCAACACCTCTTTGGAATTTTTGCAGGACCTCTGGAACTTGTTTTGAGCCAACAATTATGAGTTTTCATTTTCTTTGCTCGCCCACGCAGATTTTTCTCTAACACAGACACACACACGCCTCTGTGTTAGCTAAAGCCATGTGATTGCCAAAAAGCGAAAAATCTAAAAAGAGTCTTTTATTTATTTTTTCTTAGGTGATTAATAGCCTTTAGTGAATTGCTTTCACCTTTGCATTTTTATGCTCTGTTCAGTTTGTCTGTTGCTTTACTAACCTCAATTAGTGGAGCAATTGAAGTATTTTTCTTTTCATTAATATTTTTAAATACACGCATAGGTTAATTAGGGAGAAGAGTAGATGGCCAAATTCCTCATATGTTTTTCAAACTATTTTGCGAAAGTTTTTCAGCAAATCATGTAGTGTAATTAGTAAAGGATTAAGTGATTCATCATTCACAAATCTTGTTACTAAAAAAAACTATTTTCCATTTCATTAGTTTTGGGACTAGGGCCAAGTGTTAGTACAAAAATCGAGTAATATCTATTTCCTTTGCGCCTTTAGGCAAACCTGGGTTTGCATATGAACACTTTCTTAAAGCATTTGAGTTTCCCACCTCCCTGTAGTTCCACATATTGTAATAGGAAAAAGCGTAAACTGCCCATTATCCACACAACATTTCTCTTTTTATGAAATGAACAATAAAATCTTAGTGTAATTAGAAGGATATAGTAAAGGATAATCACATATGCACATCTTATCACACGTTGTATGTTCACTTCACCACACACTAAGCATTTGTAATCTTCGTATAAAAAGATATCTTGTTCATAGAGATTTTTGTACTCAACTTACTTTTGATTACCAACACACACCCTAAGAAAATCCAAATAACTAAAAACAACCATAACTTGAACCAACTAACTCTCCCCACAAGGGTCATAAAAGAATTAATAGTTTAGGTTAGGACCATTGGGAGTGGGCATCCCATAAGTCGCCATGGTCATGTTACATCTATGAAACATAGAAGTTGATTTCTAGGGTGCTTAAAATCCTTTAATCATCTCACGGAAAAAAATACTCGAGAATAATAGAGACCCGATTCAGAGGGGGTTCGACTTAGGTCCAGTGTGTGCGGTACTCTTTGGGGCTATCCAAACCATCTAGTGTTAGGTATTAGTAACTGACTACCAAAAAGCTAAAGACTCAAATACTCACGTAGGACAAAGATACTTTAGTGGCCAAAATATCTAGAATCCTTTCCATATAGGCGATGGTGCGAGAAGCACTTGATCCTCATTTTCCATTACCTTGGTTGATTATTTGGCTGCTGGAAGGTGCTGCCCGTTCTTTCGGGACGTTGCCCTAGGACTCATCAGAAGACATCTCCGCAAGATCCAGTTACTTTGAGAGTGGCAAGGATGACTGAGTCTACATATGATTTTTTATCATACACAAACAAACAAAAACGATTTCTTGCTTGATTGATCACATAGCTTAATTCTAAAAGGAAAATAACGTTTCCATTTTCGCTTTGTTTTATGTATGTGATTATATTGCACTGATATATATCCCCTTCCCTCAAATATACAAAGTAATTTACAGCTACTCGAAACCATAGGGGACCCAACGGTTCCTCGATGATCTAAACATGTTTTAAACCTCCCCCCATTATTGGGAGGTGCGCCAAGCCTCCCACCATTTGGCATAGAGGATGTCACACAACCTCCATTATAAGATCTTCCTTTATCGGGGAAAATTTGCTCAGGATCCCCCCAAAAAAATATACCTTTCATAACCCCACAAGGGTCACCAATCACTATCCCTTTGGGGAGCCCACATACCACTCCTTTAGATAGTCCAAGGAGCACCCACTAGGATAGTTCTCCTCATACTTCCCCATAGAGGATCCCTTTGCATATAGCTGTTCAAAATCGTTTCGCAATGGTGGATAGCTTGCAAATGCATTTTTTAGCTTCTTTAAACCTATCAGATTTAAGTAAGCTAACCAATGAACCAATCATGCATGGCAAAAATTGGCCAACTATTCCCACCAAGCTCCCTTCTGACATTCCATAATTTGAAGGAAAGCAGGGGGAAGACCCTGGAAACCATGTCATGAATTTTCACTTGTGGTGTTCGCCGAATAGTATTATTGATACTATTCGGCTATGACTGTTACAATGCACCCTTGCTGGGCCTGCAATGAAATGGTGCATTGACCAACCTTCTGCGTCAGATGGAAGCTTTAATTCTCTAGCTACAACATTCCTCACATTCTTCCATCTCTCGATTTGGCACGAATTAGGCCTAAAAATTCTCATCCACTTCAAACTAACACTTGCTACACACATATAAAATCATATCCATGAGTGGCAGAAACGTCGTAGCTTGTGTAAAGCACAATTTGAAGGCAAAGTCCTTTTGGACTTTTTTTTTAGATCTCTCACATCGAAAATATCAAAATACATGGGAAACTCTTCCCCGCATAACGAGGAATAAGCCATTAACAAAGCTAAAATCTAGAGCTTATATACACCCAATATATATATATATATCTATGTTAAATTTAGATAGACATGCAGTGTTCTATGCTTAATGAAAATTTACTTCAATCTTTCTTAGGCCCGATTCATTTTAGCAATCACATAAACATGAAAGTAAAAAGCTGATAGAACATAATAATAGATCAACAGAAGACAAACCAATAATATAGATCATATTTTACAATTCTTCTTGTCCAACAAAGATATAGGATAGTGTGCGTTACGACAGTCAACAAGATGCATCAGCCAACAAAGCCTTTCTTAGATCAGCCAACCCTCCAAGTGTCACACACACAGGCCTCAAAGACAGCTCATCCAAAGTCAACGTTGGTCAACTAAAAGTCAACGTAGAAAATTCAATAGAAAGTCAACGCTGCAGATTAGGGCCTCGGTCAAACTGCTCCTTTTTCCTCGATTTTTGTGCCAAGTTGTACAACCTCAAAAAATCAGATTTTCAATAAACTTTGGAGGTCAAACGGTCAAGGGTTGACCACGGTCAACACTGGTCAAAAATCAACAAAAAAACCCTAAACAAATCCACAGATTTTCCCGAGCTTCAGCTCCGCACATGTCAAGGAAAGAGGCCTCCAAAGGCTATCAAACCAATCAGATCACAATGAGAGAATGTGTGATGACTTGATGAGAAAATGACCTTCAAGCCTCTCCAATTTATATCCATCAGTGAGGGTGTGTGACACATCTATTAGGCTTGTCAGCCTACATTACAAATCTGGGCGACCTTGCACATGTGTGGAAAATAAAATCAAAATATATGTTCTGCTCATCCAAACAAGATGGTTTTTACATCAATCTTGCACCTCTCCGAAAGAGGAATCCAACAAAAATATGACCATCATCATATGAGCAGTACAATATGGAGTTTGGACCTCGTTGCCCAAAATTAACACTCCTTCTCAACTAGGGAGAACTCCATCTATCCACCTGTGCCATCCAGAGATTAGTACCATCGTGTACCATCATATAGCATCGTGTATCATCCTATCGTAATATGATTTGCTGGCTCTTATCTCAAATAGAACAACATGTGAGTCACAAAGACATCACGCTCAGCTGACCTGAAGTCAGCTTAGAGGTTAAAACCTCTCTTGGACTAAAAAAGAGTCTCATATTAACTCGAAGTTAGTTTACTAACCTCAATTCAGTTTAGAGGATAAAACCTCAATAGACTAAAAAATATTCACATACTAACCCGAATTTAGTTTACTGACCCGAATTTAATTTAGAGGTAAGAACCTCATCATACTTGATCCTAGATCAAGGTGTTGGACACACGCCATCATATACATAGAGAGTACGACAATCTCTGATGCGTCCATCGGTCTTGCTATTGGTCTCTATCCACATTTCCCACCTCATTGGCCAAATGAGAGGTACTTCCCATGAGTCCGAAACTCCATGGGTAGGATGTGTGCGGGGCATAGATCAAAGAGAGGTGAACCAACTCAATATCATAATGGTGGGGCAAGAGCACAACAAGATTAGAAAAGTCTAGCCCCGTGTGTGCTTATAGCTCCAAGAAGCTATCCCCAAGCCCCTTGGAGCTCCCAAAGCTCATATTCCAATTCAAGCAGGACCTTCAGAATAGGGTCTTTCCACGATTCCAAGCTTCTCATGGAAGGTTAGTAACTTGACCTTCCCCAGGGGTTATGTGAGAATATCCGCGACCTGCTCATCAAATCCTATATGATCGAGCCTTACGGCGCCTCGATGTACCATATCTCGGATAAAGTGGTACCTATTATCAATATGCTTGGATCGATCGTGGAATACGAGATTCTCAAAAAGACTAATCCCACTCTGGTTATCACAAAGGATAATGATGGTATCTAGAACACGCCCAAACACCTCACTGAAGAGCTTTCACAACCAAACATCTTCACAATAGGCCATACTCGCTGCAATGTATTCGGCCTCAGCGGTGGTCAAAGCCATCGAATTCTGCTTCCTACTCATCCAAGATATCAAAGTAGAACC
This sequence comes from Pinus albicaulis, assembly GCA_034641835.2. Lineage (NCBI taxonomy): Eukaryota > Viridiplantae > Streptophyta > Pinopsida > Pinales > Pinaceae > Pinus > Pinus albicaulis. Next base: position 723,600,163 of record CM076570.1, on the reverse strand, counting down.
CAAGGTGAAGCAACATCCAGATGTGCTCTTGTGATCCACCACATTTCCAACCCAATCAACATCAATATATCCATGGAGTCTCAAATTCCCGACAGTGTATCCAAACCCATGGTTGATTGTGCCCCGAAGATATCTCAATAGATTCTTGCCACCAATCTAGTAAATGTGACGAGGATCAACCATATGTTGACTCAAAGTGTTCACGACAAAACATACGTCTGGACGAGAGTTCACTAGGAACATCAGGGCCCCTACTAGTTGTCGATACTCGGTGGGATTTCCCAGCACGGGCCCAACATCGTTTCCACACAACTTCTTAAAGTTGAGTTCCATCGGTGTCGACACAAACTTACAGTCCACCATACCAAATATTTCCATCAACTTCATGACATATTTTCCTTGAGAAAGGAAAATATCGCCTGGCCTATGCTAGACCTCCAAGCCTAGGAAATGGTGCATCAGTCTTAGGTCTTTCATCTCAAATTTGGAAGCTATCTCCCTCTTACACTGATGAATGAGAGGGTCAACACCTGTTAGGAAGAGATCGTCCACATAGAGAACTAGAATGAGAGGCCTCTATCAACCTTAAAGTAAAGGTTTGGATCAACATTACTTCAAGTAGTTATCTATCCTCTCATACCAAGCCCCGGGGGCTTGCTTCAACCCATAGAGGGCTTTCTTCAAATTGCATACATAGGAGTCTCTATCTCGGACTTCGAATCCCAGAGGTTGCTCCACATACACCTCTTCCTTTATAGAAACATGCAGAAAATAAGTCTGCACATCCCATCTGATGGAGACTCCATCCTTGCGTTGCAACAAGGGAAATAATCGACCGGATGGTGGTATAACGAGCCACATGTGAAAATATATCATCATAGACTATGCCTTCTTTTTGAGAGAAGCCTCTGGAAACAAATCTCGCCTTGTACTTTTTAGCACTACCATCAGATCCATGCTTGATCTTATAGAGCCATTTCGAGTTGACAATATATTTGTCCTTTGGTCTCGGGACCACTTCCCAGCCATCATTTTTCATAATGGACTTATATTATTTGTGCATAACATCCTTCCAAACTTGATGCTTTACAACTTCTTCAAATGATCCAGGCTCAAATTGTACAATTGTACTCATGGCTGCTAGATACCCTTGGTATCTATTCGACTTCTTGCTTTCATGGAATGTCCCCCTTGGGGAAATATGTCTCTTGGCATATGCGAGAGTATCCTTGAGCCATGAGGGTCTTCTCTTATTTTAAGGAGGTGGATCAATAGGATCCATAGGTCCTTCAACATTGAGCATCAATTCCTTCGGCTCTTCCTGCTTCCTTGCTTCTTCATCGTCTTTGCCTTCCTTGGAGTTAGGAAGATTTCTCACTTTCTTGAGGGAACCATCTTCATCGAAGGTGACATTGTGGCATATCTCCAATTCTCTTTGACCAGACACATAGATTCTATATGCCTTCGAATTTTCACTGTAGCCAACAAAAATTCCCTTCTTTCCAGAAGCATCCAACTTGCTTCTCTTTTCTTTCGGCACATGAAAGTAAACAAGACAACCAAAAAATCTAAAACGAGAAACATTAGGTTTCTTAACAGAGAAGACTTCTTTGGAAATTTTGGAGTCCAGAGCGGATTGCGGGTATCTGTTTTGAACGTACACATAAGTGTTCGCAACCTCTCCCTATAGAAACTTCAGAAAACCTTGGTCACATAGAATGGCGTGGGAAGCTTCCACAATGGTCATGTTCTTTCTTTTAGAAACACTATTTTTCTAAGGAGTATATGCAATTTTGGTCTCCCTCTTAATGCCAACTTCTTTGTAAAATTCATTGAATTCATTTGACTCATACTTAGTCCCATTTTCGGTCCTCAAAACTTTGATTCTCTTCTCGGTTTGTTTTTCCACCAAGGCCTTGAAGGTACAAAACCATTTGAATGCTTCGTCCTTCTTATTCAAGAAATATATCCAGCTCTTATGGGAGAAGTCATCTGTAAAAGTCATGTAATAAGATCATCCTCCCAAGGATATCATAGACATCATACCAGATAAATCAGAATGTATCAACTGCAAGATATCGATTGTATTTGTGACACTTGAGGGGAATGGTCTCCTTGTATGCTTCCCTTCGGCACAACCATAACATATACCTTCATGATCATCTTTAAATTCGGGCATCCCTGTCACCACCTTCCTTGCTTCGGGAAGGGATTTGTAATGAAGCTGTGAAAACATTCGGTGCCATAACTATGATTGATGAGTTGTATCACATGACATAGTCCCAAATGGACATCCTCCAACCTAGTATAGTGTATCAACTCTAAAAACAAAAGTAAGAGATTTCTTGAAGTTATTCTTCCAGATGCGTACCTTTCCATCAACGAATGCCACCCTGAACCCTTTGTCTTCCATTGTTGAAATAGACACAATTTTCTTCTTCAAATCAAGTACGTACAACACATCTTGTAAACAGAGGACTTGACCTTGAGATAGATGAAGGGTCACAGTCCTTGTCCCTTTCACGGGATAGGTGGCATTATCTCCAAGGATAATTTCTAGATTAGTATCATTCTCAATCAAATCAAAGAGGGCTTATTTATAACCAGTGAGGTGCCTTGAAGCACCAATATAATGTTGGAAATACTGAGAGGGGGGTGAATCAATATTTCTTTTCAATTGTTAATTTTACCAGTTAGATCACTTATATTTAGAACACAAAATGAACAATGATGGAATAGATACTTTTATTAATTTCTTCTTTACAATAAGTAAAGTAAGATAATGATATAGGGCTCTAACCCTAGATGAAGACTCCAATCTTCTAGGCTCCAACCTGTATTGTGCCAATCACCAACTTGGTCTTTCCAAGGCTCCAACCTTGTCAATTTGAGGCACCAACCCTATCTTTGGTACAGGTTCCGACCTGGTTTCTTGAGGACTCTAATCCTTAAGGGCTCCAAATCTATCTTCCAAGGCACCAACCTTGTCTCTATGAGGCTCCAAACTCCAGCTTCAATTCATCAAGATATATTTGGTTATACTTCACAACTCCCAATGTATTCTTCAACGAGCCCTGACAATCTTCAACTATCCCCTCACTTAGTATCCATTTCACTTCATCAATGAAAACCTTGTTTTTCACATGAAGGTGTCTCCACTGCTATTCATGTCACACAAACACTTGTTTCTTCAGGGTTACATTATGATGATATCAACAATGCATCATGGTCTCCGGCAGTATCTCCAAGACCAGCTTCTATAAGTCTTCCAAATATCTTCAAGTATCCTTCGAGGTGTCTTCAATAGGCAGCCCAAAGGATGTCTTCACAAAGCTTCAACAATGATTTCAATCAAGTAGGTATGCAATGGTTCTACAAAGAGTGTCCTCAGTTAGGCCACTCCTAGAAGTCTCCAACGTATGCTTAATAATGTCTTGATTTGATGTGAAAATATAATCTTCAAATGTGGTCAAAATACTGTCAAGAATTTCTTTAATTTCAATCCAAAATCTCCAAACAGTTCTTCAAAAAAGTGCTTCAAATAATATCAATGAGTTTCTCCTCCAACCTCGTTGAAACTGAAGTTTATCACTGTCCAAGTCTTAACAAGTGACAGTTCTCAAGACTCCAAGTAGCATCTACAGTCCAAGATGTTGTCACAGGTTTGTGGATATAATCACTGCACCTTCCGCAATAATTTCGAGCCTTCTATCACAGGTCTGGGGTTTGTATGTCTCTTCCACATGACTGTTTTAATGTTTTTCACTAACACTCCACAGTTGTTGTAGTTCCAGGTGTTAGCACTGAAAATGTTAATGGTGTAATCACCATTGTGTCACTGTTCTCAAATTTTTATTATGTCTTAGTCCATGTCCAAATTTTCAATCATTTCCAATAAAAGTTAAAAAGTACCAACATCAAGGTGGTTTTAAGTGAATAGGTGTCATAGTGTTTTAGAGTCCAAAAATAAGTTAAAATATCTATTTTGGCTTATGTTAGTGTTGAAGGTTAGTTGATGTCTGGGTAATAAAATTGCAGTCATATAGTCTGGAATAATAGCTACCTTTGTTGCAAATTCGTTGTCAAAACAATAATACAGTAAAAGGAAGTTATTTCTCAGAAATGGAAGTCATACGTTCCACACAGTGAAAAGCGCAACTATTTCACTGAGATTTTGGTTATCTCAGAAAAGAGGCTACGGGTAAATAGGTAATCAATTTTCGAATCAGGAAAATCAAGGCTTCGTGGAAACCAGAGTTCTTTAAAATCAAAGCGCAACTAGAAGAAAACAACTTAACTAGCAAAGTGGGAGATCCAGAGAAGAGAAACAGATAATATTTTAAAGAAGCTGGCTAGGAAATAGACTAAGGAATGAAGCAATGGGGAAGAACCGCGTGCAAAAAGAACAGACCACCATGATCTATTCGCAGATCCAAAGGGGAGTAGACTGATGGTTGAGATTAACGCGCACATGGGGAAACTTCGTAAATCGTAGTTTTTAAAGTTTATTGTTAAGTCAAATCGCATGGTATGTTAAGTGATTTGCGATGTGATGAGGCGAAGAGCGAGCAAGGAAGACCGTCAGACCTGGGCGCAAATCAACGGTGGAAATTAAAGGGCAGATGAAGCAATTTCACAAATCGTAGTTTTTAAAGTTTATTGTTAAGGCTTCGCATGGTATGTTAAGTGATTTGCGATGAGATGAGGCGAGGGACATGTTTCGGCGTAGCATACCAGTGTGGTTTCGCAAATCACAGAGTTTATGGTTTAGCCGTTATCAGTGTAAAGTTAAATTTGCGGGCAACCGATTTGCAATTTCTTCCGTATTGGTCAACTGGTTGTGGGGCCCAAGAACCACAATTTCGCATATTATTTTGGAGCAATTGCAGTTTTGTTTAAAGTTCCGATAAACGCTGTTGATCGCACACATATGTATGTTTATAAACTTCTGATGCATGATCTGCGATCGGTCCCATTTCTATGCCACGTCACCTCCGCTCCCATCACACATCGCACTTCGCAATTTTCAACATTTAACTTCCTGCATTTCACAATAAAACTTTAGATGCGTGATCTATGATCGGTCCCAATTCTTCACCATGTCATCACCCCCCCTCACTTATCATTTATGCGCGATCTACGATCGGTCCCAGTTCTTCACCATGTCATCACCCCCCCTCACTTATCATTTATTCTGCTCCATGTCTCCTCTATCAATTAAACCTGTTTCAAAGGATTTTCTTTGTAATTTCTAATAAAATGAAACTCCTTCATTCTATCCAAAAGTTTCTAGTTTTCCGCCATTACAAAGGGTATTCAACCAAAAAGGGGAAAGGAACAACGAGACAACGACATATTTTCTCTCAAAAAGTTTTCTACCACTACTCTTAGTACCAACACATTTTTACCAGACACCGGGAAACATTCAAGGAACAACCACACACCATTTTCACTGTTGTTTGCACTTTTTATGGAGTTGGTTGTGCCAAAACGGAAGATGAGTCTTCCCATAAAACTGCCACACCATACAAACCACTTCAAACTGTTAGCCTTAATATTGTTATTTTCATTATGTCATAACGCTCCATATTAAAGTTTTAGATGTAAAATTTTGAATAATTGATGAGTTATTATTCACCGAGATTATCCTGATTACACACTATTTGAGCTTCATGCATAATACATAACCTCTTCTACCATTGATCATCAATTTGCGGAATTAAAAACAATCGCATGCGCACATTGAAACATTAATCAATCACACATATCAACACAATATGTAATGGGGAAAGCTTACAGCTGAAAACCCCCAACTATCTGTATATTATAATGATAGAGAACATGTAACAATACATAGTACAAAGCTCCTCACAAGCTCTCAGCACTATCTCACATGCTACACACAAAACAAGCTCAGATCATACATATCACATGCTCCAATCTGCTCCACCTGTCTACCTGCCTCTACTGCGCAATCCAAGATGAAGAATGATGAGATCCAAGTTCGAATCCCTTTGGCTTGTACTACGTAATCCTCATTGGCAATCTCAATCAATGTGTGTGCAAATCTCATGCACAGCTATAGTCACAATTGATAGTAGACTCACCCTTTCACCCACCTCTTACACTGGTCTCCACTGAACTGTCCATGCACTGCAGTTAACTGATATATTCTTTAGTTGATTTATGAGTTAATAATTAGTGAATTAATTAATAATTAATTCACACCACTCATCACTAGTGTATTTATCAGTTAGACTAAATACAACTAGTTCAACTAAGTTAAACCGAACACAACTCCATCAAGTGTCTCATCAACTCCACCAAACTCTGCCACATGAGTTCTAACTGAAGTCAACCATGCAATAGCTCAACTAAACCCTAGGAATGACGTAATTCATACATCGGCTACATGTGCCACATCATGGCTCGGGCGAAGTGCTACGAGAGGATAAAGATAATGTTTATAGTCCAAATATTATTAAGAGCTAATAATATTCGACATATCTATTTTTAGACTGGAAATCTAAAAATAGATTCCGCCCAATATGTCTAAAAATAGAAATCCATATATTTTTCCAACTTGACCAACCATCCACAAATAGCATCCCGCAACTCATAGAATATGATCGACATGTCTAAAAATAGACATAGTCTAAAAATATACTTTGCGACAAAAAATCACCTGTGTGGCCCCCCACTTAGTTTTGGTGATCACTTTCCAACTAGGATTAGGAATGATGTTTCAGGATGCCTCCTTCATTGTTTCTTGTTGCAATATTCAACATTAGATAAGCCTCACCTCTTGCACGAGGTTGTAATGAATTTTGAAATAGATTTCCCTTTTTCTGTGGAATATGACAGTGTCATATTTTGTATATATATTCCAAACTAATATGAAGTAAGGGTTGGTTGGTGGTTATTGAATTTTGACTTATATGAACTATAATCCTTTTTGTCAATGAAATGGAATGCTACTACTAAGGACTTATTACCAATTTGCTGTGTGTATTGTCTACTTTATTTGTGTTTCCATATCTCTTTTCTTCCAGTTCCAGTTTGAAAATGATCACACTGTTATGTGTTTCTATTAGTCTCTTAAGCATGTTATTTGGTTTATCAATTTTTGTTAGTCTCATAGTGAGAATTCCTGATAAAATATATGTTATAATAGTGGAAGAACATCACTCATGATAGTTATTCTTCATGATATTTAAGTGAGAATATTGTCAGACTAGAAATAACTTTCTCTCAATGGAATATTGTCAGATTGCTACTTTTTGTCAATTTTTACTAAATCAATAGATTTTTGTTTTACAGACTTATTGATTTTCCTCTCATCTTTCAATTTCCTCTCATCATAGACTACAAACTTGCACCTTGCTACCACATCAAGTTACAATACCCTCTTTAGTAGAATTGTTGATTTGACTGAAATATCTCTTCAATGAATCAGAGTTTATACCATCTTCCAATCCCATAAAAGAAAACATTAAAATTGCCTTAGAATTTAAGATGTGTCTAGTCAGGTGCTTGTTGCAGTCCAAGTGTTGATTCCAGCGCCAACACCGGGCTTCACAATAGTTTTCAAGAGGAGGACAGAGCCCTTTAAATAGGTATCGCAGTCACTAATTCATGTTGAGGTTATTACTGTTATATAGTTCAAAGTTTTGAGCTTAAAAGGTTATGTATTGTTCAGGCAGTTGTATTTCTCTTCCAACAAATCTGAGCACTGAGCCTTATAATTCCGAGCCTTTAAATTAGTGATCTGACCCTCCAAAAGCAGTCCAAGACATGTGACTGTCCACTTAATCCTTCGCTGGTCTAATGTTAACCCGAGCTCTAAAAATAACCTCCAAAAAATCTGTCACAAATTCAATAATTCGAGCTATACTTATCTACTAGTTTGAGCTTGAAAGACAAATGAAACAAGTCCGAGATGTCTTTTTTTTTTCATCCACAGATCTGCAGAGGAGGTCTTCAATTAGGGTGCTGTAAACTAGTCCGAGCTTCTAAAATGAGTTGAAATTAGATCGGAGCTCAACACAGAAATGTCCACACACTTTCTCCAACAGTCAAGTTTTATAACAGGTCCAAACACTGAGCTGCAAAGAATAAAAAGATTTAGCCCAAGACAATGTTCTTATAATGTTCTCCTCGACCTCCTATTACTTCTCTGCCCTCTCACTGTATTAACTCTGAATTGCTTTACCAAAAATGTTGTCTAGAAAAGAAGGTTTGACGTTGTATCTATAGGATTTTGACTTTAAAATGAAGGGACACATCTTTTGGAGGTAGGCCGACATGAAGGACAAGGATAGGTTGGCTCACTGCTAAGGCTAATTTTTCTTGATTTAAAAATTCCATATCTCATCAATCGATGGGAGTTTCGGTGCAAGTAAAGGCTCATTGGAAAGATGAAAAAGTCCTCTTTCAGATGGTCTAGGACTCATTATGATAGGCTGCCTCCAAGGTGAAAAAATTTATTTTTCTTTATAACTGTCCTTGAATTTTTATGCGCAAAAAGTGATTGGGAAAACAAGAGGTTATTAGGGCTTATTCATTGTTATGACTCCAACTATGTCTTTATATTATTTCCACGTCATCATGAGGTCCTCCATGTCATATTATGTCACCAAGTGATTCATAATAGTGTCATCATGTATTCATGTCATAGTGGAGTGATATGATATAGGCAACTTTATCATTAGGACAATTCCAAGATAGTAAGATAATCTTCCAACCATCAAATGAGATCTTCGATGTCATCATTGATTAAGGTCTTTATCATCAAGTGCATGCAACATTAGATCAAATACTTCTTAGGGCTTCCTTCATTAGTGGTTTGAATTCTTCGTGACTTGACATCTATATCATCGACATCTTCATTGATGGTATCAACCAAGAGTTATGGAATCATCATCTAGAACCAGGCATCTCAAGAATGTTGACATCTTAGTCAATGCCATATTGACATCAATGACAACCTTGATTAACAATCTCCCCATTTATCATTGATGGCAATATTCTTGCCCTTCCAATATTCTCTCCCCCTTTGACATCAATGGAAAACAGGGTGCCCAAATACTCCCCCTGTCAAGCTGCTTCTTTTATTCATGAATAGTAGTCCTTCATAGGTATGTTACTCCCCCTGTCATGGTGCTCTTTCTTCTAGAAATATTTTCCATGATAGACGTGTTAGTATTTCTTCATGTAATGAAAAACTCCCCCTGCCTCCATAATCTCCTCTAGCTTAAAGAAATATTGCTGCCTTGTGATCGAGTGGAAGAAGTCAATATTGGAATCATGTTCTTCAATGGAGCTGCTCTTGAGAGATGATCTATCAAAGGATGAATGTCCATTGGTGACTCATCAAAGATTTCATAGGTCCATTTCACGAATAACTTCTGTAAGAAATCTCAAGAATCATAAAAATCTCCCTAACTGTATACATGGTCTCCTTTTAGGCATATTCTCGTCATCAAATACCTGGAATATCAAGGATGACTTTATCAAGACAAAAACATGTGTTGTTGGCTGGAGTGTTCAAGAGACTTCCGAATTCAACTTGCTTCCTTCTCCATACTCGGGTAACTTTCTTCTCTAGCTTGGTTGTCATGGTTTTAGCTTGTTTAAGAACCTAACTCAAGTTACAATCATGTGCCATATGTCTAATGTTATGGAAATTGAAGCACTCTATCTTGTTCATTAATAAGAAATCCTGACTTCTTCTTGAAAAATTTCTTCTAAGAGATTGATGGGGACCATTATATTCGTCTTTGTGATATGCCCTACAATATTTTTCCATGTGCCCAAAGTTTATACAATAATAGAAATAACTAAGAAATATACTTTGGTATGTGGGAGATGAAGAGTTTCTTGAAGTAATTATGAAGTATTTTTGCCTTGGAATTCTTTGATGATATTCATTTCCTTTTGTATTCTTGACATCATCTGTAAATCTCCTTGGAGTAGGGTTTCTTCTAATTTCATCTTGACCCTTGCCTTTGCTGCAACTGGGAGTATCATTTCTTCTTGGCTTGAGTCATCCTTGTTGTTTGAAGCATTATCATTCTTGCTTGAGGGTTCACCTGCATAGCCAAGACCTGATTTATCAAGGGGGGATCTTTGATGACTTAGGATGTCATCTAGGGTTTGAGAACTCTTCAAGTTCTTATTCATCAAGTCAACTTCCTTTTTAATAGAGACACTTTCTCCTTATTCTCCTTTGCTAGAGTTCTCTCCATTTCTTCTTTTATTCTTGTAGCTTCACATGTTTTGGCCTTGAGAAGATTGATGTCTGATTTTAGTTTGAAGAGTTCTTCATCCTTTTCTTCTAGTTGAGATTTAAGAGAGGAGAGCTCTTCCTTGTATTGACCAATATTTGCTTCAAGATTGTTCAAGGTCTTAAGTCTTTGTTCAAGGTGGCTTGACAAAGTTTCTTCCATTTTCTTTGCCTTATCCAGTTGATTTGTAATAGATATGACTTCTTCATGATGCTTTCTTTTGTTTTGATGAAATTACTCTTTAAGTTTGGTGAGCTCCTCATCTCTTTATTGTACTTGAAGCTTGACAAAGTCAACTTCCTTCCTTGTCTTGTCTTGGTTACCATCTTTCGATTTATTTTTAAGTTCCTCATTTTCCTTTTTCAAACTGTTAATCTCTTCCATGGAAGCCATAAATTTATTCAAGATATATTATTCAAAGTCTTCTTTGTTCTCTTCATCTTCTAGGTATTCTTTGGCCTTGTTGTCGTCTCTCTTATCTTCAGATTCCTTGATGGATTCTGGACTTGTTTCTTGTTTTCCACCATCTTCTTGACTAGAGATCATTGTCAACACTCCTTTTGAGTGACGATCACGAAGTTTGTCCCATATGACTTTTGCTGACAAACAATTTTCAAATGGCCTTCACATAATTTGGTAACCCATTCAAAATTTCCTTCATTGCTCTTGTATTGTAATCCTTGGATTCATCGTCTATCGTGTCATTAGTAATCACTGATTTCCAAACTTCAATTCCTTGAGTCTTCAAGAATTCCTCATTCTTGCCTCCCATGTATCAAAATTTCCATTGAACAATGGAGCCTTTGCAAATTCATTGACTTCAATTTCGATGGTTGAGGAAGACACATATTTAGGAAGATTGGAGTCTTTCTTCCTTGGCTTTTCCATTTGTGATCTAATGATCAAACTTCAAGTTGTTAGGTTTTGAGTGAATGTACTGGCTCCGATTCCAATCGTTGGAAATACTGAGAGGGGGTTGAATATGTATTTATTTTAAATTGTTAATTTTACCAGTTAGATCACTTATATTTAGAACACAAAATGAACAATGATGGAATATATACTTTTATTAATTTATTCTTTACAATAAGTAAAGTAAAATAATGATATAGGGCTCTAACCTAGATGAAGACTCCAATCTTCGACGTTCCAACCTGTATTGTGCCAAGCACCAACTTTGTCTTTCCAAGGCTCCAACCTTGTCATTTTGAGGCACCAACCTCTAGGGCTCCAACCCTATCTCTGGTACAGGCTACGACCTATTTTCTTAGGACTCCAATCCTCTGGGGCTCCAACCCTATCTTCTAAGGCACCAACCTTGTCTCTATGAGGCTCCAACCTCCAACTTCAATTCGTCAAGATATATTTGGTTATAATTCACAACTCCCAATGTCTTCTTCAACGAGCCCTGACAATCTTCAACTATCCCCTCACTTAGTATCCACGTCACTTCATCAATGGAAACCTTGTTCTTCACATGAAGGTGCCCCCACTACTCTTCATGTCACCCAAACACTTGTTTCTTCAAGTTTACATCATGATGACATCAACAATACATCATGGTCTCCAGTAGTATCTCCAAGACCAACTTCTATAAGTCTTCTAAATATCTTCAAGTATCCTTCGAGGTGTCTTCAATAGACAACCCAAAATATGTATTCACAAAGCTTCAACAATGATTTCAATCAAGGAGGTATGCAATGGTTCTCCAAAGAATGTCTTCAGTTAGGCTACTCCTAGAAGTCTCCAATGTATGCTTAAGAATGTCTTGATGTGATGTGAAAAGATATTCTTCAAATGTGGTCAAAAGACTGTCAAGAATTTCTTTAATTTCAATCCAAAATCTCCAAACAATTATTCAAAAATGTGCTTCAAATAATATCAGTGAGTTGCTCCTCCAACCTCGTTCAAACCGAAGTTTATCACTGTCCAAGTCTTAACAAGTGACTAATCTCAAGACTCCAAGTAGCATCTATAGTCCAAGATGTTGTCACAGGTTTTTGGATATAATCACTGCACCTTACACAACAATTCCAAGCCTTATATAATAGTTCTGGCATTTGTATGTATCTTCCAGAGGACTATTTTAATGTTTTGCACTGACACTCCACAATTGCTGTAGTTCCAGGCTTCACAATAGTGCTCAGGAGGAGGACCGATCCATTTAAATAGGTATCACAGTCACTAATTCATGTTGAGGTTATTACTGTTATATAGTTCACAGTTCCTAGCTTAAAAGCTTATGTGTTGTTCATGCATCTGTAATTCTCTTCCAAAAAATCTGAGCACCGAGCCTTATAATTCCGAGCCTTTCAATTAGTGATATGATGCTCCAAAAGCAGTCCAATACATGTGACTGTCGACTTAATCCTTCACTCGTATGATGTTAACCCGAGCTCTAAAAATAGCCTCCAAAAAATCTATCACAAATTCAATAATCTGAGCTATACTTACTTGTCTGAGCTTGAAAAACAAATGAAATAGGTTTGAGATGTCCTTTTCTTTTCACCCACAGATCTGCAGAGGAGGTCTTCAATTAGGGCGCTGTAAAATAGTTTGAGCTTCTGAAATGAGTTGACATTAGATCGGAGCTCAACACAGAACTGTCCACACACTTTCTCCAACAATCAAGATTTTTAACAAGTCCAAACACCGAGTTGTAAAGAATAAAAAGATTTAGCCCAAGACAATGTTCTCCCCGACCTCCTATTGCTTCTCTATCTTCTCACCGTATTAAATCTGAATTTCTTGATCGAAAATGATGTCTAGAAATGAAGGTTTGACGTTGTATTTATAGTATTTTGACTTTAAAATTAAGGGACACGTCTTTTTGGAGGTAGGCCGACATGAAGGATAAGGATAGGTCGGCTCACTGCTAAGGTTAATTTTTCTTGATTTAAAAATTCCATATCTCATCAACTGCTAGGAGTTTCGGGGAAAGTAAAGGCTCGTTGGAAAGAGGAAAAATTCCTCTTTGATATGGTCTAGGACTCATTGTGATAGGCTACCTCCAAGATGTGAACATTTGTTTTTATTTATAACTGTCCTTGAATTTTTATGTGCAAAAAGTGATTGGGACAACAAGAGGTTATTAGGGATTCTTCATTGTTATGACTCCAACTATGTCTTTATATTATTTTCACATCATCATGAGGTCCTCCATGTCATCTTATGTCACCAAGTGATTCATCATAGTGTCATCATGTATTCATGACATAGTGCAGTGATATGACATAGGAAACTTCATCATTAGGACAATTCCAAGATAGTAAGATAGTCTTCGAACCATCAAATGAGATCTTCCATGTCATCATATATTAAGGTCTAGATCATCAAGTGCATGAACCATTAGATCAAGTACTTCTTAGGGCTTCCTTCATTAGTGGTTTGACTTCTTCATGAATTGACATCTAGATCATCGACATCTTCATTGATGGTATCAACCAAGAGTCATGGCATCATCATCTGGAACCAGGAATCTCAAGAATGTTGACATCTCAGTCAATGCCATATTGACATCAATGAAAACCTTGATTAACATATCAATCAACCAGACATCTAGGGTGTCGAGAGGATATGCAACAGAAAGGGCATATACAAGAATAAATTCATTTCTCTTATTATCAACAACATTAGACTCATCATACATGGAATTTCTTGACCTCTTGAAAGGTTTCCCATTTCCACTACGATTAGAGGGAGCCTTCCTTTTTCCTTTGAACCTCTTGTTCCTTTGATTTCCATTCCCCCTGGAGTTGTTGTTTTCATCATCCCTGGGAGAGTCCCTTCTATTATGGCACTCTCTTGCATAGTGACCAGACTTGTTACAAGTGTAACATCTTCCCTTCCTTCCTTTGGGCCTCGCTCTTCCATGGTTTTGATTTCTCGGACCACCATTGTTCCTCTTCTTTGCATGAGCGGTGAAGGTAGTAGGGTCACCTCCATTTCCATTAGAGGGATGTTCTCTCTCCATCATTATTGTCTCCTCTTTAGTGCATCTTGTCAATATTTCATCAAAATCAGGAATCACATTATTATTAAAAATAGTGGTATTGAATACATACCAATCACGGGGGAGACCTCCAAGAATAATGAGAGCCATTTCTTGAATAATTGTTTCTTCTCCAATAGCTAGAATATTGTTCCTGATTTCAGTGAGCCTCATAAAATAGGATTGAATGGATTCATCCTTTCCCTTCTTGATATTCTTCAATTGATTCTCGAAGAAAAGAACATGATTAGAATTGCTAGCTCTAAACATGATAACCAGCTTATCATGCATCTCTTTAGATGTGCTCAACTTAGAAATGTAAGCAACCAAGTGCTTATGAGTAGAATCCTAGATAATATTCTTTGCTTTGATTTCCCCTTTTCTATAATTCGTCTTTGTGGAAAAAGGTGCATTTGATGGAGGCTCTTGAATCTTCCCCTGCACATAGTCCTTGACATCTTGATATTCTAATGCCAAATCGAAGGACATCTTCCATGCATGATAATCAAAGTTATCATGCAATTTATCATCAGACTTGAAACCATTATAGGTTGAGGAGGCCATTGGTCCTTGATAGGATTTCTTCTTTGGTGATTTCTCTTCACACTAGCTTGGAATTTGCCTTCACATCAACTCTGATTCCATGTTAAATTTAGATAGACATGGGGTGTTCTATGCTTAATGCAAATTTACTTCAATCTTTCTTAGGCCCGATTCAATTGAGAAATCACATAAACATGAAAGTAAAATGATGATGGAACACAATAATAGATCAACAAAAGACAAGCCAATAATATAGATCAAATTTTAAAATTCTTCTTGTCCATCAAAGATATAGGATAGTGTGTGTTACGATAGTAAACAGGAAGCATCAGCCAACAAAGCCTTTCTTAAATCAAACAACCCTCCAAGTGTCACACACACAACTCTCAAATAGAACTCATCAAAAGTCAACGTTGGTCAACCAAAAGTCAACATAGAAAAGTCAACAAAAAGTCAATGCTGCAGATTAAGGCTTTGGTCAAATTGCTCCTTTTTCCTCGATTTTTGTGCTCAGTTGTACAGCCTCTAAAAATCGGATATTCAAAAATTTTTGGAGGTCAAACGGTCAAGGGTTGACCATGATCAACGTTGGTCAACGCTCATCAAAACAACCCTAAACAGATCTGCAGATTTTCCCGAGCTTCAGCTCTGCATATGTGAAGGAAAGAGGCCTCCAAAGGCTATCAAACCAATCATATCACAATGAGAGAATGTGTGATGAGCTGATGAGTAAATGAACTTCAAGTCTCTCCAATTTATATCCATCAGTGAGGGTGTGTGACACATTTATTAGGCTTGTGAGCCTACATTACAAATCTGGCTGACCTTGCACATGTGTAGAAAATAAAATCAAAATATATGTTATGCTCATCCAAACAAGATGATATTTAGATTAATCTTGCACCTCTACGAAAGAGGAATCCAACAAAAATATGATCATCATCATATTGGAAGTACAACATGGAGTTTGGACCTAGTTGCCCAAAATTAACAATATATAATGTTCTTCTATATTCCCTGTGCCTGCAAACTTATAAAGAGACACTTGACGCATCTAATTCTATTGATGGATTGATAGGGCCCATAAACAAAGCTCAACCTAGCAACACCTACTAGTATCTTGGATACTCGTTCAGTAGCCAATATTTTGATGCTACGCAAAACACACTACATACAAGATACTACCCCAGTCAACCTGCACCAATACAAAACATGGTTATAAAGGTTAACCAATATCAGTCCCCATAGGGAGGTCCACCATACCCTTCCTCGCAAGGAAACCAATACTCCTCTCGGAACATGGACATAATGTCCTCTTCCCAAAATTCATACACCGAATAGGGACAAGGAAACCCATTTTCTCCTTTCCCCGCACAATAATAAAATAACTCACCAGCACAAAACAAAGCAGGGGTTAAATTAGTGCAACCCTCCCAGGCTCAACAAAAAAATTCATTTGACCAGGTGAATACAACAAACCCACCTAATGCTGCTAAGAAAAATCCAAAGAGAAAAAAAAATGGAGAACTTGGCTAGGTGGGGAGAAATCAACAATGCCCCTCACAAATATCGGTTGGGGGAAACCCCAACCAAAATCAGAACCATGAACAAACCAACAAAAACTCACGAAGTAAAAACAAGATCACTAGTCTTAGGACAAATAATTCTTGTGCCATATGCGGGGAATAGGTCATTATACTCACCAATTTCCTCGACTCCCTAAGTTGAAAAAAATTTAGGATAATAGGGGACAAGGAGGGAAAAATAAACAAACTGCAGTAATGCAGGACCCTTTCCCCCATTAGGGAGTGGTTAAGTGACTCAACAACATCAACCACCCCAGAAAAATACTCCTGGAGGGAAACTCGATAGTAACTCTAATCGCAACATTTTCATGGAAAGAGAAGACATTATCCTGCAAAAGCAAAATAGAAATTATGAAGCCCCCCCAGAGACCACCCCATCTACCTAAAACCGACCATGCCTATAGCACCGTTGAACATTCTTCGGATACTTATAAAAACCATGCCAAAAATGGTAAAAGGTCCCTTGAGGCACGCAGGACATAATTCTAAGGTTTCTCATAGCTACAATATAGTCAATGAATTGGCTCAATCTCTTTCAATTATGTCAACATTATAAGTCCAGCAATCTTTCCCAACTCAACGAAAATCCCTACTTTCCACATTAGCCACAATCGACCCGCCCGATTTTCGCTTAATGGTTTTCGACCTAGATAAAGAGAGCCCAAAATTCTCTTCTCTAGTCGCCTTTCAACTCTTGATCTTAATCCAAAACATCACCATTCATTATTGAATCATGGATGAAGGTGCGCCCACATGTATTATGTCAAAAATGGTTTGGAAAAAATTAGGATCTCCGGAACTCAAACCATCTGACATAATGCTTAGATCATATGATGGATGCTTTTCCGCCCTCATAATATGTACCAATACATCTCGCTGTTAAGACTATGATCATTGACATAGAAGTCTTATATGCACATTTGGATTACAACATCCTTCTTGGTTGGAGTTACATGTATGCAATGACTGCTGTAGCATCGTCCGTATTTAAAGTGATGATGTTCCCCCATGAAGGGAAAGTCGTTACTATTGAGCAACTCACATATTACGAGAAGAAGCTAGTAACGGCCCTTGACGAAGTTCTACCATATTTAGAGTCTTCTTCCGAGTTGATTTCAACATACACAGAGTTCGCTCCCGGTCAATTCAAACCATCCACTCTTCCGAACATATCCCGGAGCCCCCCTTGTGTTACTAGAGGAAGCTCTAGTAATTGCAGGAGCTGCGGTGTGCATGATGAGTTCATCAAACACCTAATCAAGTCAGGAACGAACATCTGATACCCAGAGTGCCGCTGATACCAACTCAACATTCCTCCCATATGACATCACCCAAACCCCCTTTTTATACTCTCCACCTGGTTTTGTCTCTCACCAAGTCATGGAAAAAATTACATTGTAGAATATGGATTTTGAAATATTGGTATTTGGCCCCTCCGACCATGTTAGAAAACTCAAATATTAGCTCTACAAGTTTTATTCCTATTTCCTCCAAGGAGACCATCATAACTCAGGAAGCACCCGTATTGACACTAGCTGGTGCCACTAAAAAGGATAAGAAAAAAGGGAAGAAGGTGGACACCCCTAAGATTCCTAGGACACCTCCACCTTGCACTTTATGCAATGTAGTTAGGCATCCTACCGACACCTACCCCGAGTTAGAAGAGTTAAAACTCTCTTACATGCCCAAAATACGATTGTAACCCTAACTCCACCTACTAGAGAGAAGGTCACAACTGTACCAACCATGCATGCACTATCATTAGGGGAATTTTGAGGTATAAAATGGGCCTCCTAAGGAAATTATAAAATAATAGTGGAAATAATAAAATAATATTAGATTACACATCAAATTTTAGAGGGAAATAAGAAAAACTATTTTTTCAACTCGTATTTTTAACTTATCTCCCTATGGGTTTACTCAAATTTTGAGCAGAAACACTCGTTGGATGAAGAATTTGATTCCTAATCCAATGAGTACACTTGTTACATGCTTATGATGGACTCTGCTACATGAAAAATGATAAATACATGAAAAACGTGATTGCGGTCACATTTTTTCATGTATTTATCATTTTTCGCATGGCAAGGTCCATCAAAAGTATGAAACATGGGTACTCCTTGGATGAGGAATTAAATTTTGCATCCAACGATCAATCCCACTCAAAATTTGAGTAAAACCTTAGGGAGATAAGTTGAAAATACGAGTTGAAAAATTAGTTTTATTATTTTATTATTTTATTATTATTTTTACTTTTTTACTCCAAAAATGGTGAATCATCCCATATGGTTGACATCATCATCTTCAATCATACTTGTTCTTATAAATTTTATTTTTCTTGTACATTTTTCTTAGGCGGCCCATTTTAGACCTCAAAATTCCCCTAATGATGCTTGAAATACGGGAATAATACACATCATTGCCCCGAAATCCCTTGGTATAGAAATGCATTACACACAATCATGCAATCCATTTCCCAGGATCCATCCACAAAATTCATGCAAATAGCAGAGGAAATATCCAAGACAATATTGTACGTGCGAGAGGAACCAACTTCATGCTCATACGCACCTCGCCCAACGCATCAGAATACAAGAAGGCAAAAAAAGTGTACACCTCCCGCCCCAGTTTGCGCCCTGTGCGATGAATCCGACCATTTGATCACCTAGTGTCCTGAATTAAGGGAATTTAATTGATGGTACCCAGTCAACCATGTTTCCCAAAGTAACATATCTAAACACATACGTCATACTTTTAATATTTGTGCAATTAACCATCATGTGCGACACTGTCCCCACCTTTATCGATTCCGCTCTATGTTAAAATTCATGCGTCAGTTCATCGCTGGAAACTTTGGCTTAGTAAACTTAGACACATAATATTCGGAAAACACCACACCCCAGGGGGATGAAGCATCTTGGTCCTTCTTATGTGTGATTTAGGAGAAAAAAACCGACAGTAATTCCATTGACCTCCTCTCACCATCACCAACCTAAATATGGGAAAAATACCAAATTCCCTAAAACTGAGTGGTTTAAACCAACTCTCCCATGTGCCCTATGCGATAAACCAAATCACTTGGTTAACCAATGCCGGGATTTGGGAAATTTTACTTATATTATTTGCACAGTAACCCCTATCCCACAAATTCACCTCAGTAACAAAGAGAAAATCACACGCTTCTATTGCCGTATATGCTCCCAATTTCATCACACGAGGAACTGTCAATATCTTCCACGTTTGAGAACAACCAGAGTAGTATTAAACCAAAACCACCCGAGGAAGACACACCACGCTAATAATAAGACCTTGAGATGGAAAGCACTAAAAAATTCCCCATCTCACGACCCTAACCAAGCATTGTCGTCTTACGCTATGAGTAGTATTGACTCACATACCACCTACTCAGTTAGTACTTGCCCTGTGTGCGACATTTGCTCCAGTAGCTCTCATAGTATAGAAGCATGCCCTATGTTGTAAAAATTTCAACATCTTAAGATTCAACACCAACCTCCTATTGGAGAGGAAACCTTTTCCCCTTGTACAAAAACAAGGTCATAGGAACACCCTCCCACTCACTATAAACCAACACAGAAATTATTCCACCACCTAATGCTGACGACACACAACATCATATATGATTCATCTCATCATCCTTGGGAACCATGATTCATGATTTCTGCTCATCATTTTTTGGTTTCGAGACCGCTAAAACTACTTCACCAATAGTAACACCACTGACGATGTAGACCCATCCTATATGCACTTTGTCAACTTCGCTTGGCTCTACGACATCAACCACCAAATCATATTCTTGCTTGTCAACCAACACTGCTAGGCCCAAGTTCCCTCCTAATAGACTCACACAAACCAATTCAACTTTAGATAATATTTTTCAGTCAGATAAATATATTCTAGAGGCCATGAAGGAACCCGAATGTCCATGGGACACCATGCACCATCATTTTTTTTTCTACCAGAAAATGTGTTTGTGCCTACCAACACACCAACCCACAATATTTGCACCATAGAATCTAAATATTTCATGTAATCAGGGAGAGTACATTGGTTCAAAAATCCTATCCCAATGCCTGATGCATTTGAGGAAGGAAACATGTCAAATATTTCACCTACCATTAAGGTAAATATTTCGAAGAAACATGGAAAGGTTTAAGAAATCTCCCTGGGGGTCGCATGCTCTCCAGAAGAAGTAGTCTCACACACTTCCTTATTTCAATAAAGGGATATTTTCTCATGGGATTACTTGGAGATTCCAGGAATTAGTCCCACCATTGTGGAACACCATATTGACAGATGGCCTGACGCCCATCCCATCTGACAAAAACAACGTCAATTACACCCCTCTAAGGAAGAAGAAATCAAACAAGAAATAGATAAACTCAAAAAAGATGGATTTATCTATCTGATTGCTTAAACATCTTGGGTTTCCAACCTTGTACCCATCATTAGAAAACAGGGCACCATCCCCATTTGTATTGATTTCCGAAATTTGAACAAAGCTTGTCTCAAAGACAATTATCTCACACCATTCATCGACCAAGTTATCAACTCTTGTGCTGAAAATGAGGCCCTATCCTTCATGGATGGATTATTTGGGTACAATCAAATCCATATTCTCCATACGGATCGATACAAAACCACATTTACTACCCCTTGGGGTACCTTTGCGTACCAAGTTATGCCATTCGGTTTTAAAAATGTAGGCACCACCTTCCAGCGGGCCATGAACTACATCTTTGATGAATTGTCTCATCTCATCCTCACCTATTTAGATGATCTTATGGTACTATCCAAGATGCGTGCTAACCATTTGGAAGACCTCCGCTTGGTCTTTCAAAGACGTCAACAATATAACCTATGATTGAAGCCTCTCAAGTGTGTTTTCTGTGTCAACGTCAGAAGATTGTTGGGATTCATAGTCTCCCAGCAAGGTATTAGACTCGAACAACTCAAAGTCGAGACAATTAAAGTACCACCTCAAAAAAAATTGAAGCGGTTATAAATCCTGCAGGGTAAGGCCAACTTATTACGACGCTTTGTCCCCGACTATGCCACATGCGTGCAGGGCTTCCTGCGTCTCCTTTGTCAAGAAATCCATTTCCAATGGGATGAACAAGCTAAAAAATCATTTCAAGATTTAAAAAAGTTCATTATCTTCTTTGATTATCCCACCCAACCACAACGGAGACTTCACCCTATATATTTTAGCATAAGATATAGCCATTGCTCAGGTTCTAGTCTAGGATGGACCAGACAATAGGGAACACATAATTTATTACGTTAGAAAGAAGAAAAAATTATCCTTAGCCCTAGTACATTCAGTACAAAATATTCGACACTATATCATCCCTCGAACCACCATAGTCGTAGAAGCTATCAACCCTATGCGATATTTTCTCTCCCGTCATATGATGAATCACAAATACACTCGATTGTTAGTTATACTGCAAGAATTTGATCTACAGTTTAACTCCTCGAAAAGAAAAAATGTGCTCATCCTCGCCAAATTCATCACTTATTTCCCAAAATATACGCAAGGATCCCTCGTTAATGATGCGCTACTAGATGAAAATTTGTTCTTAGTGACAATGAATGACCCTTGGTACGGTGATATCCTACTCTTTTTACAAACTCAAAAGTTCAAACCCCATCTCACTCATGATGAATGAAGGTGCATACACCATCAGACCCCCCGTTACCTCTTTTTAGGGTATGTACTTTATCTACGAGGTGTCAACACCATCCTTCACAGGTGCCTCACTCACGACCAAGCCGAGAAAGTCCTGAAAAACTGTCACAACGGGGCTTACGGTGGCCACCTCTCGGGGATGGATTCCACTCAAAAGGTCATAAGTGCCGGTTACTTCTAGCCCACCCTCCTTCATGACTACATCCAAGTAATCAAAAGATGATATCGATGCCAACGATACACTCACAAAGCGCAAGCCCCTCCATCTCCCTTGCACCTAGTCATCATCGATGGCCCCTTTTGAAAATGGGGCATAGGATTCATGACATGCAAACCCCCATCATCCAAAAACCACAAATACGTAGTTTTGGCTACCAATTATTTCACCAAGTGGGCATAATCCATGCCTACATAAAAAGCACCACAAAAAGTGCCACATGGGTTTTCTTCAACCATGTCTTCAGACGGTTCGGTGTCCCCAAGTAATTGGTATTAGATCACATGATTTTTTTTGAAAATGAAATACTCTAGGAATTATCCCAACACCTTGGCTTTTCTCACAAGTTTTCATCACCATAATACCCCCAATCTAATGGTCAGGTAGAAGCTGTCAACAAAGTCCTCAAAACAGTGTTGCAGTGCATGGTGAACAATCACAAAACCAATTAGCACCACATGGTGTTCTCAGCCCTATGGGTGCACTACAAAATGGTCAAAGCATCAAAAAGGTTCACACCCTTCCAATTTTTTCTATGGGGTGGAGGCTGTGCTTCCAATTGAATGTGAAATCCCCACCCTACATTTGACTATCGAACTTCTCACCGATACCAAACCCCTATAGAAAATGTTGGTACAACTATAACTGGTCGACAAAAGTTGATGATAGTATCTCAAACATAGAAAAGCCCACAAAAAGAGGGTAAAAGCCTTGTTTGACTGCAACATAATCCATCAATCATTCATCGAGGGAGAATTAGTCCTCCGTTATGATGTCCCCAAGAAGCTTTAAGAACTGGGAAGTTTGAGACATTATGGAAGGGTCCATATATTTCAAACACTGCCTCCCCAAGGGGGAATACATATTATCAGAGCCCAATGGGACATGTCTAAAAAATCCCGTCAATGGACTCTACCTCAAAAAATTTCACCCATAAAGAAAGGCCCTCAATGCCTTAGAGTAAATATGCATGCACCATAATTTTTTTTTATGGTGATCACCTCGTCATGGATTTAGTCTAAAAAATGCTCTCTCATCCTGTGTCACTGATGGATTGTCCGCCAATCTATCATTATGAATTTGATGATGGCGCCTCTCGATGGCCAGAAAACCTCGCTGCTGTAGCCTGGGCCATATACTCTCCTGACCAAACTCCTTTCCTCACCAATGGAATTTTTATCGGGTCAACCACCAACATGCAAGCCGAATATGACGTTGTCATATGCCTTTTGGCTGATGCCTCCCTCCAAGTTATCCACAATATGCATGTATTCCTTGATTCCCAGCTGTTTGTATCACAATTAAATCAAACATTTTAGGTGCGTGATCCATGCCTCTCTAGGAAATATCTGCATGCATAAAGATTAGGTTGAAGTTTTGATCACATCACTTTTACACATATACAAAGAGATCAAAATCACATAGCTGATCGCCTAGCTAACCAAATCCTAGAATGGAATGCATCACATATACCATCGACCATAAAAGCATAAACATCCATCACATATATATAAAAAACATATAAATCACAAACATGAAAAACACCATAAAGTATCAACATGTACACATCATGAGAGGTGAAAAAATACATCACACATATATACTTCATAAAATATATGTGTCACAGTATACAAAAATTAATAATCCATTGGCTCATATATAGGAAAAAATATGCCATCAAAAAGCAGCAGAGAATTCTCATACTGGGTGCTTTCCCTGGTACATACATAAAAATCATCTAGGGCGAGGCCCTCTCTCCTGGTCCCATGGACTAATCTCTGCACCAGGAGCCACAATGGGATCAACCGTGGCCACCACCAAAGCTATGCAGTGCAACGATGGTCGGTGCACCCGCTCATGAGCCATCACCATATCCATGACGATATTTTCCAACCCATCCCAACCCACAGTGGGCATACCTCTAGTCAGGGATTGAGCCCGGCCCCAAGTGTCTCGGTAATCTCACAGCTCGGCCTCCAAAACTGCTAACCGAGCCTCTGCTGCCTCAGCATGCTTGCTCCATCACTCTGTGTCCCCGACTTTTGTGGCATTGCTACCCTCCTCGAGGGGTCCACTAATATCCAACTGAAATTTCTGCACCAGCTGCTCAAGCCTAACAATATGCCACATATCTTTACGTCTCTGAGGAGCGGGTTCCACCTCTGCAACACCTATGCATCTTGGATCATTGCCTACCAAGTAGGCTAGTGGTCGCCACCAGGGCCCTGCATCTGCAAGTAAAAAATCATGGTATCAGTATCGTCATATAAAACACATATATACATGTAAAAAATATAGAAATACGGAAAACAAAAATCTCGTACTTGCTGGTGCCCATGCATCATCAGGAGGAAGACCCATGTATAGATCCCCATGGAAGTCCACACTATGGTATGGATACTCCAATATCAACTTAGGGTTGGAATTAAACCAACCCTCCATGGTGGTGTTCTAGTAACGCCCCGCAACTCCACCACCAGCTTCTGGCATCACCAGCTCCCACCGTCGTATGCGTGAGTCCCTTGCAGGCATTGGAGTCACTTCTAGAAAGGGTCGAAACATAAAAACCATATCGTACATAATGCTACTAAGGATTCTCGTGTATAAAAATATTCGAAGCTCACCCCACCTCACATGTGTAAGCTGTGACGTCATCCCCTTATACACAAATTGACCCTAGTCAATGAAATGACCCTCCTACAACTGCTAAAGGACCACTATTTGGGGCCCTGATACTATGTGGGGGGGAGCTTACCCCACCAATCAAACAATCATAGATAGATAAAATCACTCAGTAAGATCTAAGATAAAAGCTGCTCGGATGCAACAATCCTCAAAGGGGCTGGGTCCACAGTGGCCCTGAGTCTCTACCCATCAGTGAATGTCCACATGCCCAGTTGGTAGTGGATATGGTAAAGCCTCCATACGAGGCAATAACTCAGTCATGAAATACACATCAATCCGAGCTGATATGGGGAAATTGACTCTCCGCACCACCATAATATGCTAATCTCATCCGAACAACGAATCAGAAATTGCAAGAATCTATCCTGCGACATAAAAATAGGGTTTTGAAGAAACTTCAGTAACCCCCATCAAGCCAAGGTCTGGCTCACTTCCTGGTCCTCCGCCACTACAACACACAAGGTCACCCAGTCCCACTCTCTCCAAATCCTGCCATCAAGGATATCAATAATCAATTTTTTAGCTTCTTAAGCTAGAAAAATGAGAAAATATCCCATTTATGACAGGCACTCACATTGCGCACCTATTTTTTGAAAAAATGCATGGGTCGTGTGATTTTGAGGCCATAGGATGTGACGACTACCGGATCGAGGTCCGCGCATCTATTTTTGACACAGAAGCACAGTCCGCGCGTTTGTTTCAAAACACAGATGCAAAGACCGTGCGTGGTCCAACGTACAAGATGTGACGACCCCCGAACGAGAATTGCTACGACATATCATGACTCTGTTGCACTGACCGTGTGATTGAGGGGCCCTTTTATGTGGTATCATCGCGTAAACCTCAAATTTCACATGGTGATCGCACGACCCTAAAAAATTAACCCTAAAAGGCCGTATAGGGACTCCTGTATGACCTACCCACCCTACAACTACCAAAAATGAAAAGGCTAGGGTACTATCTACTACCAGGCTCTCCTCGCGTGTGTCCCTGGTACTATGGCAGACTACAATGACAAGAAAGGCTCCTAGATCAAGCTCTGGTCTCTCAAGCTCAACAATGCAAATGAAATGATATTTCCCCGCCTTGCTATTTATTTCCCTCTTTTCCATTTTATGGAGCTCTTTACAAGAGCTCAGGAACTCCATTCTCATACCACTGATCCGGATCTTGGGGGGAGGCCCCCAAGATCTAAAAAAAATTGAAATAGATTTGACAAGATCTGCAAAATTAGAATGCTAGAAAAGAGAGAGAGAATAAAGCAAATAAAACCACAAAGAAACTTGTTTTATTAAAACAGAGAATAAATGTAGAAGCTACATTGTGGTGGAAAATCTGTCATTTTACAAAGAGAGGTTTGTTATTTATAGCATTTTTTTTGAGTTACAATACCATGGGTAGATACCATAGGTGGATACCATGGGTCAAAACGATGGGTCAATACCATGGGTAGATACCACTTACAATACTATGGGTAAATTCCATGTGTGGATGAATACCATGGGTGGATACATACCATGGGTGAATGAATATCATGGATAGATGTCACTTACAATACCATGGGTGAATAAATACAATGGGTGGATGAATACCATGGGTCGATGCCATTTACAATACCATGGGTAAATTCCATGGGTGGATGAATACCATTGGTGGATGCCATTTTCCATCAGATCATTCCTCCCTCCTTAAGAAGCGATGATTCCCATTGCGTGAAGATCCCTCCAGAGAAGCCTTTGTTGAATATGAAGAGCCACTGAAGGGAAGGGTTTTTTGTAGTTAACCCATAACCGTGATGAACGAAGATCCGAGGATAGAGATACCCTGTAATGCTTGTGACCAACTGTGATATTGACAGTGTGCGGCCTAGCAAATGGAATTCGATGAAGTGTGGATTTGTGGATGACCCAAAACCATGAAAAATGAAGGTCCGAGGATAGAGATACTCTGTAATGCTTGTGACCAACTGTGTTACTAACAATGTGCGGCCTAGCAAATGGACTTTGAGGAGAAGGATTTTGTGCGGTTGACCCATAACCATGATGCTGATTGTTGATGAAGTAGCAGGTGCTTACATAGCTTGGGGTGGGAGGGAAAGTCTCCAAATAACCCAAGCTGAATGCTGCTATTCTGAAACTGATGAAGGTGAAGCACGTGCCTACTAAAGCGGGGTGGGAGGGCATGTCTCCAAAGGGAACCCGCTTTGAATGCTGCTCCAGATTTAAAATGGGCATAACTTGGTCAATATAAATCAGAATATATATTATAACCTATTTTTGGAAATAGAATGATCATTTTTCATCTTCCCATGTGTTTGAAACCGCTATCAGGAGACTATAGACTCTCAGATTCGCGCTGGAACTGTCTCGCCGTCACAAAATATCTAAAAAAAATAGCTGATTTTAAATCAACGATAACTCCCACATCCGAACTCCGATTCGACCGATTTGTTTTTTTAAATTGGGTGATTTTTCAAGGGGAGCTCAGATATAGCCATTTCTCTAAAATTTCGCACTAAAAACTGCAAAAAATGACAGGAGAGCCGCCATCCACGAATTGTCGTCAGAAAATTTTCTACAACATTGCTGATTTAGAATTAGCGATATATCCCTCATCTGAACTCCAATTCGGCCAATTTTAAATTTGGAATAGGTGGCCACCCACCTATTCCACTTGGGGCCCCACCGTTGTCTCTTTTAGTTTTTCAGTTTCGGCACAACTTATTATTTTTGACAGTTTTTCGGGTCATCAACTTCCGGAGCCGTTTTGAGGCCCTAAACGATGTTTTTTGGGAAAACCGAGAGCGACTGAGGCTATCTTTATTGCACCAAAAGTTGTACGCCTCAGATAGATATTTCTAACAAGTTATTGAGTGCGTCAAACAGAGATCATATGCGAAAGTTACGTCCCCAAGAAGTTGAAACACCAGTTTACCCAAACGGGGCCCATAGTTTTGGCGCTTCATCTCCTAGGGTTAGGGTTTTGGATGTTTGGGGTTTTCCATTGTTTCTAAATAATAAATAGGCCCTCGAGCCTCATTGTAACTCATTTCATAGGCCTGTAGCTACTACATCTCTTCTCAGAGATAAGCTACCAGTGCCCTAGCTAGTTTATTTCTATTCTGTCTGTAAGCAAATTTCAGTTCTTTGATATTAATGAAATGAAGTGTTATTTCCGCTACATATTTGTATTTATGGTTACATGTGTATTCTGTTGCATTCCTGCATAAATCTAGATCAGTGGTATCAGAGCGGTCTGCTTTTTCTCGATCCTTCTTTGCATGTCCCCAATGAGTTCAAGGTATAAGGAGTTCGGGCTCGATATGATTGAACCTTTGCAAGATCGGCCTCGCAAACCCCGAAGGCCGCCCATGGGGACGAAAAGAAAGATAAGGGAGCAAGAGATCCTATCAAAATATCACTCGAGGAGGCCCTCAAAAAACAAAGGAACGCGATAATGGATAAATTTGCCTAGATCCTTCAACGATTGCCCACTGACGGCGCATCTGCATCCAACAACCACTTTGGAGGCGCGACTCCCTTTTAGGTACAAGTAAACTTTGAAATTCCCATATTTGAGGGTCAAATATATGCAAATGTCGTAGATATATGGTTGAATATATTAGAAGGATATTTCTCGGTTCATGACTTTTCCGACCAGGAGAAGATTATTTTTTCACTCCTCAAAGCTACCTCCCATGTCAAGGGCTGGTGGGAAACCTACTGTGAGA
Source organism: Pinus albicaulis (assembly GCA_034641835.2). Taxonomy (NCBI): domain Eukaryota; kingdom Viridiplantae; phylum Streptophyta; class Pinopsida; order Pinales; family Pinaceae; genus Pinus; species Pinus albicaulis. The sequence continues at coordinate 723,571,415 of CM076570.1, read as the reverse complement.
AAAAGGATGAGACAAAACCTTCTCTAATCTCAACCATACCCACTTAGAATTATTTCTGAGATTCCATTAAGGAACAATACTATCCCGTGGGGAGCTATGAGGACAAGTACATACAATAGACCACACTGCGGCAACAAAGGGATCAAGATGTGCATGAGTTGACGAATCTGTTCCATACCCTGTGCACAAGGTTGGGTATCAAATATTCAGAGAAAAATTTGGTGCTAGAGTATCGCAGTTGTCTACACAGATACATTCAGGAGGAAATGGAGTTCCTCAACATCTCCTTTCTTGGTACGACATACCGATATGCTGCCAAGATTGAGCATAAATTCAAGCAGAAGAAGTGAGACTTTGGATCTGAGAATAAAAAGCAAGGTAAAGGTGCCCCCAAACCACAGAACAAAGGACAAAGCCAAGGCATGGTGGCCCAAGACAACCTACCAAAACTACAAGCAAAGAATAACACCGCGAACCCAAAGAAGGACACGGGAAAGTGATGTGAGTTCCATAAGAGCTCCACTCACAACACAAGTGAGTGTCGGTCCAAGAAGTCACTCGTGGCTAAGATGAGGGCTTCTGTATCAGATGCATGCTCTGACTATAAATCAAAACCTAAAAAGGGGAATGAAAAAGGGAAATAGGTTATTGATGCAGAGCCCAACGCCACTATTGCCACTGCGAAGATCTAGAAGGAGGAACCAGAGGATCCAGAGGAGGCAGAACATCTCTTCCACTCCTAGATGCGGGTAAAGGGTTCCCCACTACAGTTCATTTTCGAAAATGGGAGCCAAAGAACCTCATTTTAGCAGATGTTGTGAAGCGGTTGGGTTTACCGACCACATCACACCCACAACCATACACCATTGGGTGGCTTCACCAAGGACGGGATCTCCATGTCAGTCAACAGTGCTACCTTCCCTATAGCATCAAGCCCTTCATGGATGAGGTGTTATGTGACATTTATCCTATTTATGTTTCTGATGTATTGTTAGGACAACCATACTTGTGGAAGCGACATGCTATGTATGAGTCACGGCCTCGCGCTGTTATTGTTACCTTGGGAAATAAGTTGTATAGGATACCAGAGGTACCACCGCCTACCACTATCTCTTTGGTTACTGCAAAACAATGTAGTAAGCTCATTTCCCAAAATAAGAATTTTTTTTCTTGATAATATGCCCCTGGGGCAAGAAGAAGACTGTGGCCACGACCTCCAGACATGGCTCCTCTGCACAACAACAACAAATGGACAAGGTTGTGGAGGAGTTCGAGGAAATTTTCACCTCACCCATAGGGGTGCCTCTGCATGTCAGGTCAAGCACCCCATTGATCTGACCCTAGGTGCGCGGCTACCCAATGGACCGATCTATCGAAGCTCTATTCTGGAGAATGATGAAATCATGAGGCAAATTCGGGAGCTGTTGCAGAAAGGTCACATCTAGCCAAGTTCATCGCCCTGTGGGAGCCTGAGACTCTGTATTGATTATCGGGCACTGAACAAGATCACTGTCCAGAATAGGTACCCGATCCCACAGATTGTTGACCTTCTAGACCAACTCAAAGGGGCGAAATATTTCAGCAAGGTTGACTTGAAGTCTGGGTATCACCAGGTACCCATCGAACCCTCAGATGTGTGGAAGACTGCCTTCAAAGCCAAGGAGGGCTTTTTTGAATGGTTGGTCATGCCTTTCGGGTTGACGAATTGTCCCAAAACCTTCATTAGGTTGATGGACGACATCTTGAGGCCATTCACCAACTCATTTGTAGTAGTGTACTTGGATGAAATTCTGATCTTCATCTAGACTTGGGAATATCACCTCCACCACATCTGAGAAGTCCTCCAAACACTACGGAAACACAAGTTGTGTGCCAATTTAGAGAAGTGCACTTTTGGGATAACCCAGGTTCAATATTTGGGATACATTATTGATGAAAGGGGGGTGCATGTGGATCCAACCAAGATCCAAGTCATTTGAGACTGGCCATACCCAACCAATCTAACAGAGCTTTGCAGCTTTTTGGGTCTTGCTAATTTCTACCGCAGGTTCGTGTTGGGATCCTCTCATATCACTTGGCCCTTGAGTCAAGTCACCAAGGGAGGAGTGAGAGAATTTTTTTTTTGGTCGGAATCTCAACAAAAGGTGTTCATATAATTGAAACATCACCTCTGTTCTGTCCCCGTGCTCACATTACCAAACTTGAAACAACCATTTGAGATTGAGACATATGCCTCTAACTATGCTATTGGGGCAGTTCTTACTCAACAGGGGCATCCAATGGCATATCACAGTGAGACATTGTCCGACATAGTTCACAAGTATCCCACCTATGACAAAGAAATGTATTCCATTATGCAGGCTTGTCGATAATGTAAGCATTACATTTTTAGGAAGGAAACAATCATCCACATAGACCATCGACCCCTGTAGTTCATACAGACACAAGGGAAGTTGTAGAACGATCGCCATCAAAAGTGGTCCACATATATGCAATAGTTTCATTTGAACATCAAGTACAAGAAGGGTAGCAGAAATAATGTTGTAGACTGCCTCATCCGACCACTGATCATGGCACTAACCACCATTCTCGACTCTAGTGGGTATGAGACTTCTGATTGGCTACTTCTCTACAAGAGTAATCTAGAATTCGACCACACATACAAGGCACTCTTGGGGGTACGCAAGTTCCAAATTTTCACCTCCAGGATGCACTCTTATGTCACTTGTGACACCTTTGTGTTCCTTCAAGCGAGCATGTGAAGATGATATGGGAAGCACACTATAGTCAATCGCTGGGCATTTCGGGGTCAAGAAATCGGTGGCAGTACTGCAGAAATATTTCTATTGGATGAACCTTCGACAGGATGTCAGGAAGTACATTAGATCTTGCACTACTTGTGCCATTGCCAAACCGACCATCAAGAAGCAAGGCCTCTATACTCCGCTACCTACCCCTAGTCGACCTTTGGAATCCATCTCCATGGATTACATGTCAGGCCTTCTGATGCAAGGGCATTGGACACTAGCCAACAATGTGAGAAAATTGTCCACATGTTGTGGCTAGAAGAGTTCGATAATGTTCAAGGAAATGTACCAGCAAAGGTGGAAACACCTTAGCTGTCAGTTAAAATTAGGGTATATAGGATTAGTCTATTAAGTGAGGAAGCTGAACAGTTGATTCATGTTAGTCTGTTTGGTTTATGTTGTTAGAATTATAGTAGTGTTATGTAATTAGGCTTTTTATGTTAAGAATAAAACGGTCCTGAAGGAGGAGCCGAACAGTCATGTAATAATTTATAAATGTAAACCCCTGATACAGAGTAAGGGGAGATTTTGACAGTGAAAGATTGAATCGAGAAGCATTGCTCTCTGAATAAAATTTAGGCGCATTGTCTATCTGTGTGTGGTATTGGAATTTTTCCCGAAGGACTCGTTCCTTCGATTTGAGAACTCTGTGTATAACCTGAAAAGGGATCAATGCTGTGTGTATTCTCCTTGTTTCACTCTGTCTGTCTCTGAGTTCATATTCTCAGCGAATAAATTGAATGTGTTTAGTCTGTATAGAAATTTTGTAGAAGGTCGATTAATGGGCTCTGTCGGAAGAGCGAGATCATAGTTATGCTCTGTTTATTCTAGGAATATTAAAATTCTGTCTGTTGGAGAAAATGCATTTTTTTTTTTTGGTTGAACGATATCAGTGAGGTCGTTCACAAAGTCAAGTGGAGAAGGCAAGTTGAAGGAATAAATCAAAATCATGTGGAAATTCAGGCTAACACTGTTCAAATACCAGACTTGCCAATAGGTGGTTTTATGAAACAATACTGCCAGTTTCGCACCGCTTTTGGGCCCGGGATGGTTTCCAAAATAAAAACGCAATCCAATTAAATTTTACCATTTCATCTACCAAAAACTGCTCATTTCGTGTTTTTTTTAGCGTTAACATTCAGCCCTTGAAAAAACGCGATAACTATTGGAGCCGTTCGATCTGGAGGGCAATATATCTGAAGGTGATCGCGCGGAGAAGTGCACAAGGGATAATCCAAGGTATGGCCCAGTGGTTTTGTATTATTAAATGATTATTTAATAAGTGAGAGTTAATTATTGATGGTGGGTCCGAAGTAATAAGCATAGATTAAGTGTTTTATGCCAGAAGTTAATGACTTCACTATATTAAGTTAAAATTTGGATATTTGTTTAAGAAGGGTTGAACGTCAGTTCATATACCCTTAGTGTAATACTCCAAAAAGAGTTCATGCAATAGTTAAAGCACTTTTAAAGGGGAAATATAGTTTAGAGTGCTTTATTTAAAATGAACCACATGCCATATTATTTGAGGGGTGATATAATATTAGACTATGGTATTCCATTAATAAAATTCCACGAATTTAAAGAATGAAATTAAAATATGAAAATAGAGAAGAATCCTTTGGAGAAAGGAAATATTGGGACAGAGTAGAGCGACATCTCTCCTTAACGCTTGCACCCAATTTTTCTATTACCTTCCTTCTACTAAGCATGGAAACCACTGTGTTTTCGTGGTCATCGATAGATTCTCGAAGATGCCCATTATGGCGGCCTGCAAGAAGAATATCATAGAAAAAGCCACTGCTAAAATCTTCTTTGAAAAAGTGTGGGTGCACTTTGGGATCCCACAGTCTATCATATCAGATTGTGACAGCAGGTTCCTTAGCACATTTTGGTCTAGCCTTTGGTCAATGTTGGACACCAAGCTCACCAAGTCCACAACTTTCCATCCCCAAACTGATGGCCAGACAGAGGTCGTCAGCATGATGATCACACACATTTTGCGCATGTAAAATTCATAGCATCCATGCACATGGGATGAGAGCCTCCCCTATGTACAACATAGCTATAATCAGGCTCTCCACAGCTCAATCGGACACAACCCCTTTCAGGTGGGATTGGGATTCCATCCATTATGTCCCATTGACGTAGCCATGCCATATGCGGCTACTCAGGCCGATTCGGCTCATGTCCAGTCTGAATTTGACAAAGCGAACAACTTCATCGAGCGCATTCAGCACATCCGCCAACAATTTCATGACATATTGGACAGAGCCAATGCTAATTACAACCAACGACATGATCAACATCGGGTACCACACAACTTCCAGGTGGGCGGCAAAGTGTGGCTACATTTGCAGAAGGAGAGCCTCAATGGACCCCACCACACGCTTCAACCACTCTGATATGGGCCATACACCATCACCAAGGCAGTAGGGAACAATGCCTTTGAGCTCAGTATTCCACCATTCCTTGGTCTGCACCCAATATTCAATGTGGACCGCCTTCATCCCTACTTCCCACCTCTACTGGACACCTCTAACATTGCAAAACAACTCACAACAACAGAGTTAAACCTAGACTGCATGGAACAGGCCACCACAAATTGTATCATAGAGATGCAAATCAAGAACACTCCCCAACAGAATATCCAACTATATCGGGTTGTCAAAGCTGGCCAACTCTTGCACCAAGGCAAGTGGTTCACTAGGGACCAAGTTCAACAAACATTTCCTCATATCATGGAGGAAATCAATGCAATGGGGACCATTTCTTCCTGGGGGGGGGGGGGGAATGATCCAGGTGGATATTGGTGGCCACCCACCTATTCCACTTGGGGCCCCACCATTGTCTCTTTCAGTTTTTTAGTTTTGGCACAACTTACTATTTTTGACAGTTTTTCGGGTCCTGAAGTTCTGGAGCCGTTTTGAGGCCATAAATGACGTTTTTTGGGAAAACTGAGAGCAACCGAGCGCATCAAATTAAAATCGGATAGATATTTATAACAAGCTATTGAGCGCGTCAAATGGAAATCGTATGCCAAAGTTACGTCCCCGGGAAGTTGAAACACCAATTTACCCAAACGAGGCCCATAGTTTTGGCGCTTCATCTCCTAGGGTTAGGGTTTTGGATGTTTAGGGTTTTCCATTGTTTCTAAATAATAAATAGGCCCTCGAGCCTCATTGTAACTCAATTCAGAGGCCTGTAGCCGCCACATCTCTTCTCAGAGATAAGCTACCAGTGCCCTAGCTAGTTTATTTCTATTTTGTCTGTAAGCAAATTTCAGTTCTTTGATATTATTGAAATGAGGTGTTATTTCCACTGCATATTTGTATTTATGGTTACATGTGTATTCTATTGCGTTCCTACATAAATCTGGATCACTCAAGCTCAACAATGCAAATGAAATGATATTTCCCCCCTTGCTTTTTATTGCCCTCTTTTCCATTTTATGGAGCCCTTTAGAAGAGCTCAAGAACTCCGTTCTCAAAACCATGAGAGGCACAAGGATCAATACCACATTGTATTCATCACGGAACTCTTCATTACAGTTATTACCAAAACTCATTTTTGGACCCACCACAAGCCCAAAACATCATTTCAGGTGCGCCTTCTCTTGTTTTTTAACTCATATCACTTAGCCAATCATAGATTCTTTATATGTTATAAAAATATGCTTTCACTTGGGGTATTGGCCATGGATATCTTAGGTACATCAGGAACAACATGCCTCAACCAAAACCCCAACAAAAAAATACAAGAGCATGTATCATTCACCACTCAAAATGGTAGGCTTCCTTTCAAGCTTTGCATAACTTGACATCATTTCTCCAAAATGAACCTTAGGGTCCATCATCTCGACCATGTTTATCACCACTCCTCCTTACATATGATAAACATCCACGTCAGTTGATAGATCATCCCCACTCATGGCTCCCTTCATATTCATAGACCCCCATCCACTATCAGGATCCATGGCCACCTACTCAGGCCCTAAACCACTGCACTTGCATGCTTTGAAGATCAACCTCATTCCGCTTCATTCATCGCTCATCAAACCCATTCCCGGGCCACCCCTGATATTTTGCGATGGATCAAGCAGGACACACTACCACATTCCACATTTTTCCTATCATACCCCCACTTAAATAGCCAATTTACATCACTTCATCCACCTCATTAACCTCACACAGGGACCATCCAATGGGGCTCCCACCCTCAGTAAAAATACACCATCCCTGCATCATTATGAAAGATAACATGTTTTTTAGGGCACTCGTCTCTGTGTTTGTACACCCAAACCACCCATACATTATTTTGGCAAGTGTACAAATATTTTTTAGGAAAAATACTCCCACCCATATATTTATGTTTTATACCTAGCAACAGTTTCTAGTCACCCTTGGTCGGGGCTTGCACATTTTCCACTAATCCAAATCATGTCAGTCGAGAGCATACTTTCACATACCCTAGATGACCTATCGACTATAGGGCTACCCCTATCATAATTTTTTTTGACGATTTCCACTTGCATTACAACTCTGACCTCGAGCCAGTTGTACATAACCATTACTATATCCAACTCTTGTTATCATGCCTCGTTAACCCACCGTGTCACAATTTTCTTCACCAGAAACCTTGATCCCCTATGTCAAAACTTCTTAGACGGTTGATTCTTCTTTCCTGTCGACTTTACCACTCATATTGTAGGATTGAGGTAGTACCTTGGATAAGTTACCCCTTTAAGGAACATCATCTGGTGGCACAAAAAGAATAAACATTTCCCATTAATGTAATCGGTCCCCCTAAAATTCAACATCAACACCAATTTTCATGTCAGTGTGGTATCATACTTCATAACCACCACAACTCTTCCATTTAGTCGAAGAACCATGCATCACTAAGCACCTCATTCAACAATGCTCACAATGCAAAGGAAGTTCGCAAATTCAAAGATACATGCATACATATGCACCTCACTCAGAAAGTGCTTCACCTAGACGATGCATTGGGGCACCAAATTCAGTCTATTTGTTCAAAGAAAATGCCCTTGACGACATTGAAAACTATCATCACCAAACATCATCATGTCACCTACTATAGTGTGACTTGAAAGAACCAATATTTTTCAGTTTGTATCAACCAGTCATAATAATGAGCATGGGACATGCCCGCCTCATATAAGAACTTTTTATATCACTAAGGTTTCCTACAAAGCATGGTTACCCTTTATCCTCAGTCAAGGACCCCCTCTACTCATCTCTGCGACGATATATTCTCTCTCTCTCTCTCTCAAAGATGTTACGCAAACTCTCAGTAAGAATAGAAAAATGTGATGTATTTTGGCTATATGCTTGCTCCTAACTGCATATATCAAGGTGCAACTTCTAACATGAGAAAATATTACACTATAAAAGACACTTAATATTGTCTAGTGCAAAGTACAAATAAATATTTTCTAGTTGAAGAAAATATGGAAATCCCAAAAATTAAACTTCTCCTAAGGTTGTTAAAGAAAAATTTGGACCGTGCACTAGAATATAAGGAGAAATTCACGACCACACGACTTTTCCTACAAAATCTACGCGGTCAAAGGAAAGTACGAACTCAACATTTCGAGACCACTTCCCACACTTAGGGAGAGGATTAAATGACATTTCCAGTCAAGTATAACTGACTTGGAGTCACCCTAAACATATGCAACCCTCAATGGAATCATCTTGTCCTAATCTTGAGTCACTATCACTCCTGAACCAAGAGAGGGAAGATGAGTTCACAATTTTCTATATAAACAAGCCATGGGTGAACCAAAACATGAGACATTGTTATGTTGGCCAAATTTCTATAAGAGAAACACCATATTTCATTGTTGAAGCAGAAGAAGTGAGAGCACTAGCATGTTGCCATATTTCTTCTTAGCAATCCAACATCTTAGTGAGAGTAGAAGATTCCACCATTGGAGAGTCATCACATTTTTTTTGAGAGAGAGGAGAATCTTGCAACCAGACTGAGGAAAGTGACCTCCTTGCTGAGGATTTTGAGCACCATATCTCAAAGTATCCTCTTCAAGTGTTTTTATTATTCTATTGTATTCATCTTCTACCACGAGCAATCAATAAAGGAAGTGTCTTTTTCCATTATTATGTGGACTTGTTGATTCATTAAGCATTATTTTGTATTTGTATCTTTTGTTTAGTTTATCTTTGTAGATGAATTATTTTCACTATTTGAAATGCTTTGTTTTGTTTAAGTCTGTCCGCTAACAACACCAAATATCTCTGTGATCCTTGCACGGAACAACCAACTGCTAAGGAGGTGTCATTTGGTACTCCATTTCCACAAAAAATAATACAACATTCATGTGCAACAATACGATGAAATTTATTGGTGCTCTTATATGGAGGTGTTTTCGTTGGTAGGGCTCTATCAACCTATAAAAAACAAAAGAATACACATAGAGCATAGGAAATGATAACCTGCTTGAGAAATTTTATAAGCCATTGACATCTATCCAACCTTAGGAACCACGAGAGATAAGGAATAGTAGAAAAAAGCACGTGAGAATAGAGTTGGTAGCATGCAAGCATAGGGTTCCCATCTCATTGCACTTAAGTTCAAATGTTTGAAGTATTGAACATGATTACAAGCCATGTGAAGGATGACGTTTCTATTAGTACTCACTATATGATAATACGCCAATGCTATATGTGTTGATGTGAAAATCATTAATTAAGGAATTTTTTGGTGGGTCAATAAACCATTACCAATAGGCCCTCTACTTTTGGCTTGCTTCCGTGTTCACCCACCTTTTTTCTTTAATATCATGTTCTCTAAGGACATCATAGTGTTTTATATAAGAGAATAAATATTTGGTTTGTCTACTTCAGTTCAAAAATAAGGTGATAAGGTTGTATTCGAGTAAAATATTTTTCACCATATGATTGAAAAACATCATTTAGTCTTTATTTAGCTTGCCCCTCCAAGGTGAATGAAAAACTACCCTTGCTTTCATCGTATGTGAAGGATGAAGTTTATATTGGTATTCACCAGATGATAATAAGCCAAGAATATATGTGTTGATGTGAAAATCATTAATAAGGAATTTTTTGGTGGGTCAATACAAAATTACCTATATGCTCCCTCTGCTTTTGGTTTTCTCCTGCGTTTTCAAACCTATGTGCATTATTTTAATTTTCTCTAAGGAAATGGTAGTGTTGTATATAAGAGGTGAAATATTCCATTTGTCCACTTTGGTTCAGGACTAAGATGGGAAGGGTCTTCGAGTTAAATTTTTTTAACCATATGATTGATAATTATCATTTATTCTTCATTTATAGTGTCTCTCATAGGTGAAATATAAAACCCCCCAACTTTGCAATTTCCACCGCAAGATTCTCCTTCAAGGAATCATCAAGGAAGTGATATTGTTGAGCCATCTTCCATTTTTCAAATTTAGAGGTGTCATGTTGAAGCTCACAGTAGGGTTTAAGTATTTGTTTGAACATATTTTTTTTGTTTGAGAGAGTTATCTGAAATTGTTCAAATCATTATTATTTCATGTAATATAATTTTTCTAGATTAGTAACCTTAATTGGGCACATTTTTGGATTAGTTTTTTCAAAATTTTGGTTAGAAATTTAGAAAGATTGCTTGAATTTCAATCTTTAGTTGTTGAGATTGCACAATCTAAGTGCTTCATAAGTATTTTAGGATGCTTAATCAATTTATACATTCAAAAATGTAGTTAAGAAATTGAAAATTTCCATTTCACCAACAATTATAGTTAGATTTCAGTGACAATTGCTAGAAAATGTCAATAACATAGAATTCTTAGATTGTCCCCCTCGTCCATCCAAATTTAAGCACCGAGGGATATTGAGATATTTACCTTTGGTGATGACAATTTATCCAAACAAACTCTTAGCTATTCTTGTCATTGAGAGTGGAGTATCTGAACTATTGGTCAAAAACTTCTTGATGCCTTGCGAACCAAATTTTCCAACATAGAAATTTGGGTAGTGTTGACCAAAGGCTTTAGAATAATGTCTTGTCAAGAATACCTATGCATGATCTATTCAATGTGAACATCTATTTACAATAATTAGGCATCCTCATTCAATTGTGTAAGCCTTTATAATGTTGTTTGCCAAATTTTGGTGAAAAAATCACACTCGAATGATGTGATAAATCAATTTTAAATCTATTTGAAACAATGCACATCTAGATGGACCTTGGATGCTATAATTATCGGGGTTTTGAGCCATTAATATTTTTTCATGGACTAAAATCCAACAAAATATGCTGACCTTTGGTAAGCTATCTACATGATAGATTGTCTTCCAAATTTTTGACTTTGTGGTAACATGTTATGAAACCAACTCACAAAATAGAAGAAAAGAGAGATCAACACCTTAGAAATAAACAACTTCGAGGGGGCAACCTCGTTTAAATTACATAAATGAACAATCCTTGGATGATACAAATGAAAAAACCTCCTTTATGAATATAGGAGTCCATGGAGTCACAATATAATCCTAGCCAACCTAACAATAATAAGGTAAGGGCACAACAATAAAAATAGTGGCTTTTATGGGGCACAATAATAACAATATGGCGGCTACATGGGTACACCAATAACAATAATGGGGCTACACTAACAACAATAAGGGACTAAACTATTAATATAGGGACCTAACATGACCCTCTCCTTCAAAAAAGTGTTGTCCTCAACGCTTGATTAGCTCTGGATGCTTTTGTATAAAATTATCATCCTCCCATGTGGAATATTCAGTGGGTAAGTTCTTCCACTTGATGAGATACTTTGAAATTGATCGATTTCGTAGCAGTCGAGTTCTTGTTTCCGTAACTGCTTTAGGTTCCAATATGATTTTTCGTTCCTCACCAAGTTCTGAAAATATTGTTTGAACTGGAAATTTGTCACCTATAACCTTCTTTAAGCATGAAACATGGAAAACTGGGTGTACTTGAGAAGAAGCATGAAGCTCCAATTTGTATGCCATAGTACCAATATTTTGCAACACCTTGTAATAACCATAGTACTTTGGCGATAATTTATTATCCTTCTTAGCTTGCTTGAGGGACATTTGTTTGTATGGTTGTAGTTGTAAAAATACCTAGTCTCCTACATCAAAACTTCTCTTGCTGCGATGTTGATTTTCCTGTTGTTTCATTCGATTTTGTGCCAATTTAGGTTATCCTTTAAGATTTGGAGAAATAGTTGTTGATGCTCGATGTGATATTCCACTGCTTGAACCTTAGAATTTTCTCTTAAATATTATGTGATGGACGGTGGATGATATCCATAAAGTGCCATAAATGGGGTCATTTTTTCTGCAGTATGGAAGGAAGTGTTATACCACCATTCAACCAGAGGTAACCACTTGACCCATTGTGTTTGTTTATCAGATACAAAAAACGAAGATATCCTTCCAAAAATTTGTTCAATATCTCAATTTTCCCATTGGATTGAGGATGATAAAATTAACGATGAGCTAGTTGAGTACCCAAACAAGAAAATAATTGCATCCAAAAATTTACAGTAAAAATGGGATCTCTATCGCTTACAATAATCTTTGGGTTTCCATGTAGATTTTGAATTGTTTCCATAAACGCAGTTGCAACTGTAATTGCTTTAAATGGATGAGATAATGCACAATTGTGTGCATACTTGGTAAGTCTATCAACTACCACCATGATGACACTCTTTCCTTCAGACTTAGGTAAACCTGTGATAAAATCAATTAAAACCTCCTCCCAACGTTGACTTGGAATGGATAAAGGCTGTAGAAGACCCAGGGTCTTAATTGTCTCAACTTTATTTTGATGGCAAACCAAACATTCTGCCACAAAATTTTGAATATCATATTTAAGGCCATCCCAAAAAAATTCTTTCTTCACCCTATGGTAAGTTTTTAAAAATCCTGAGTGTCCTCCTAAGGGAGAGGTGTGAAATTCCAATTTAATATTTTGTTTTATTTGGGAGTTCTTACAAAGATATAAGTGATATTTGTACCATAAGGAATATTTTTTCCAACTAAATGTATTAGATGTACTGCGATGTTGCTGCAAATTTTGAATGAGTGTCCACACTTCTTCATCATTCTTCCATTCATCCCTTTCTTCAGTTATCCAATCTAGTTGGATAATAGAAATGGCACAAAGCAATGCTTCCAGCCCTTCATCCCTTCTTGAGAGTGCATCTGCAACAAAATTTAGCTTCCTTTTTTTGTAGATTATTTCAAAGTCATAACCCAACATCTTTGTGACCCATTTTTGCTGCTCTTCTGAAGATAGTCTTTGTTCCAAATGTATTTAAGACATGATCAATTTTTAACTTGAAGTGTCTTCCCATTAGGTAAGGTTTCCATTTCTTTAGTGCATGTTGTATTGCCAATATTTCCTTCTCATAAATAGCTTTCTGTAAATACTTTCCTTTGATTGGATGACTTTCAAAAGAAATGGGTCTTCCTTCTTACATTAAAAGAGCACCAATTGCATTTCCTAAGGCATCACATTCCACAATAAAGGTTTTTTTGAAGTTTGGCATAGCTAAGACCAGTGCTAGGCACATTGCCTCTTTAAGATGTTCAAAGGACTTAGTTGCTTCAAGAGTCCATGAAAATGCATCTTTCTTCAATAATGTTGTTAGAAGTGCTGCTATTCTCCCATAATTCTTAACAAACTTGCGATAATACCCTATTAACCTGAGAAATCCTTGCAACTGATTTATGGTTGTGGGGACTTTACATTCCTTAATGGCTTTAATTTTGTTAGGGTCTACCTTAACACCCTCCTGAGATACAATATGACCCATATATTCCACCTCTTGTACTCCAAAGAAAAATCTGGAGGTTTTGGCATATAATTTTTTCTCCTCCAATAGTTTGAGCACCTTGTCAACATGTTGAACATGATCCTTCCAAGACTTGTTGTAGATTAGTATATCATCAAAAAATAGTAACAAAACTTTTCTAAGGAAGGGTTTTAAAATGAAATTCATCAACCCTTGAAATGTAGAAGGTGCATTGGTAAGGCCAAAAGACATGACAAAAAATTCATAATGACCCTCATGAGTTCAAAATGCTGTTTTCAGAATATCTTCAGTCTTCATTCTAATTTGATGATATCCTGAACAAAGATCCAACTTGGTAAAATAAATTGCTCCATTTAATTCATCCAATAATTCATCAATCATTGGAATGGGAAATTTATCTTTAATAGTGAGCTTATTGAGCTCCCTATAATTGGGACACATGCGCCATGATCCATCCTTCTAGTGCACCAATACTACTGGCATAGAGAAAGAACTTTTACTAGGTTGAATTATACCGACCTCTAACATTTCTGCAATCACACGTTCAATTTCGATCTTTTAGACATAAGGATATCTATAAGGCCTGATGTTTGGAGGAACACTTCCTGGAATCAAATGAATAGCATGATCATGATCACGAATAGGTGGGAGTCCTTTGGAAGTTTAACACACCTTAGAATGTTTGTCCAAGAATATTTGGAGATCTAGAGAAATAGATGATTTTGATGTTGGAATTTATAGTGAACTTAATTGTGCAATTACAACTTGTTGTTCTTTCTTCAGAAGCTTTTTCATGACACTAGAGCTTATTATCTTTCCAGACTTCCCTACAATACCTCGTAATTGAAATTCCTTTCCTTCCGAAAAAAATTTCAAGAAAATTTCTTGAAAATTAAAAGCTACCATCCCCAAAGATTGTAACCATTATACTCCTAGTACAACATCAACACCTCCCATTGGACTATTCAATACATATTCCCCCATGGTTATATTGATATTATGGCATTTTCCAGAGAAATTTATAGTTACTCCATTTGAAACCATCACTTGACACTCTGGTGCTGGGTATAGGAAGCAATTCAATTCTTGGCTACCTTACAATGAATAAAATTATGGGTACTACCCGAAAAAATCAACACTATTACCTTTTTCTTCTTGATATGTCCTTTTATATTTAGAGTGCTAGGAGTGGTAATTCCTTCCAATGCATTACAAGATATGGTCAGACTGATTTATTCTTTCTCTAGGGTTGGTTCCTGGTGTATATCCTCTTCTTTTAAATTTTCTTGTTCATTTTCTTCCTCCTCTTCACAATCTATGTAAAATAATTTCTTCTCAACACACTTATGACCTTTAGTGTATTTTCTATCACAACTGTAGAAAAGCCCTTTTGCTCTTTTTTCTTCCAATTGTTGTGGTGTCATCCTTGTAGGTTGTGGAAGTCTAGGAGTAGCAACACTTCCAACTTTATAGATATGAGTGGTAGGCTTCCTTGTCGCCATAATTTTACATTCAATTTTTCTTTCCAACCTGAATGCCTTCTCCAATGAATTAGGTTCCCAAAGGCGAACCTCATGTTGGATGTTATCCGTTAAATTCCCTATGAAGGCATCAATCCTGTGTTCCTCTGGAATATCAGTTACCCTTATATTCAATTTTTGGAAGTCCTCAATGTGCTTCACCACTGAACCCTTTTGTTTGAGATTTATCAATTGGCTAAAGAAGGTGTTTCTCTTTGTATCCTCATAATGTGCTATCATTTCATCCGTAAAAATTGACCTAGTGACAATTTTTTTACGGGAGAAAATATATCGATACCATACAAATTTCACCTACATCAAAACTTATTTCGCTGCGATGTTGATCTACTTTTTGTTTCATTCGATTATGTACCAAGGTGATTTTATCCTTTAAGAGTTGGAGACCTTGTTTTTGATGCTGTATGTGATCTTCCACTGCTTGAAACTTAGAATTTTCTCTTAAAGATGATGTGATGTAGGGTGGATGATATCCATAAAGTGCCATAAATGGGGTCATTTTTGTTGCAGTATGGAAGGAAGTGTTATACCACCATTCAACTAGAGGTAAGCACTTGACCCATTGTATCTATTTATTAGATACAAAACTAATATATCCTTCCAAACATTGTTCACTATCTCAATTTTCCCATCAGATTGAGGATGATATGATGAGCTATGAGCAAATTGAGTACCCAAAAAAGAAAATAATTTCATCTAAAAATTTTCTGTAAAAATGGGATCTCTATCGCTTACAATAATCTATGGGTTTCCATGTACCTTTTTAATTTTTTCCATAAATGAAGTAGCAACTATATTGACTTTAAAAGGATTATATAATGCACAAAAGTGTGCATACTTGGTAAGTCTATCAATTACCACCATGATGACAGTCTTTCCTTCGGACTTGGGTAAACCTGTGATAAAATTCATTGAAACCTCCTCCCAATGTTGACGTTGAATGGATAAAGGTTGTAAAAAACTCGGGGTCTTAATTTTTTCAACTTTATTTTTTTGAAAAACCAAAAATTCTGCCACAAAATTTTGAATATAAAATTTAAGGTCATCCAAAAAAAAAACCTTCTTGACCCTATGGTAAGTTTTTAAAAATCCTGAGTACCCTCCTAAGGGAGAGGTGTGAGATTCCAAAATAATATTTTGTTTGAGTTGGGAATTCTTACAAATATATAAGTTATCTTTGTACCATAATGAATCATTTTTCCAGCTAAATGTTTCAGATGTACTGGGATCTTGCTGCAAATTTTGAATGGGTGTCCACACCTCTTCATCATTCTTCCATTCATCTCTTGCTTTGGTTATCCACTCAGGTTGGATAATAGAAATGGCACAATGCAATGCTTCCACATCATCATCCTTTCTTGAGAGTGCATATGAAACAACATTTTGCTTCCCTTTTTTGTAGACGATTTCAAAGTCATAACCCAACATATTTGTGACCCAATTTTTCTGCTCTTTTGAATATAATATTTTCTCCAAAAAGTATTTAAGACTATCATGATATGTTTTTACCTTGACGTGTCTTCCCATTAGGTAAGGTCGCCATTGCTTTAGTGCATGTAGTATTGCCAACATTTCCTTCTCATAAATAGGTTTTAGTAAATACTTTCTTTTTCTTGGATGAATTTCAAAAGCAATGGGTCTTCCTTCTTGCATTAAAACTGCACCAATTCCATTTCCCGAGGCATCACATTCCACAATAAAGGTTTTTGTGAAGACTGACGTAGCTAAGACCGGTGATTGGAACATTGCCTCTTTAAGATGTTCAAATGCCTTAGTTTCTTATGGAGTCCAAGAAAATGCATCTTTCTTCAGTATTGATGTTAAATGTGTAGATATTCTCCCACAATTATTAAATTTTTTTTCTATAATACCTTGTTAACCCTAGAAATCCTCGAAGATGCTTTATGGTTGTATGGATTTTCCATTCCTTAATGGATTTAATTTTGTTAGGGTCTACCTTAACACCCTCATGAGATACAATATGACCCAAATATTCCACCTCCTGTACTCCAAAGAAACATTTGGAGGTTATTTCATATAATTGTTTCTCCTTTAATAGTTTAAGCACCCTGTCAATATGTTGAATATGATTCTTCCAAGACTTCTTGTAGATTAGTATATCATCAAAAAATACTAACATAAATTTTCTAAGGAAGGGTTTGAAAATGGAATTAATCAAACCTTGAAATGTGGAAGGTGCATTAGTAAGGCCAAAAGGCATGACCAAAAAATCATAATGACCCTCATGAGTTATGAATGTTGTTTTCAGAATGTCTTCAGTCTTCATTCTAATTTGATGATATCTAGAACGAAGATCCAAATTGGTGAAGGAAATTACTTCATGTAATTCATCATTGACAGGGATGGGAAATTTATCTTTAATAGTGAGATTTTTGATCTCCCTATAATTCAGACACATACAACATGGTCCATCCTTCTTGTGAACCAATACTACTAGAGTAGAGAAAGAAATTTGACTAGGTTTGAATTATACCAACCTCTAGAAATTCTGCAACCATAAGTTCAATCTCACTCTTTTGAGCATAAGGATATTTGTAAGGCCTAATGTTTGGAGGAGAACTTCCTGGAATCAAATGAATAGAATGATCATGCTCACGAATAGGTTGGAGTCCTTTCGAAGTCTCAAATACCATGGAATGATTGTCAAATAATTTTTGGAGATTTGGAGAAATAAATGATTTTGATGTTTGAACCTGTACTGATCATAATTGTGCAGTTACACCCTGTTGTTATTTCTTTCCTGGCTTCCTTGCGATACCCCATAATTCAACTTCCTTTCCTACGAAAATAATTTCAAAAGAATTTCTTGAAAATTAAAAGCTATTGTCCCCAAAGATTGTAACCATTGTACTCCTACTAGAACATCAGCACCATCCATTTGGATGGAGAGCATTGGACTATTCAATACATATTCCCCCATGGTTACTTTAATATTATGGCACTTTACAAATAAATTTGTAGTTCCTCCATTTGCAACCATCTCTTGACCCTCGGGTGCTAGGTATAGGAAGCAATTCAATTCCTTGGCTACCTTACAACGAATAAAATTATGGGTACTACTTGAATCAATTAGCACTATTAATTTTTATATTCTTGATATATCCTTCTATATTGAGAGTTTGAGGAGTGGTAATTCCTGCCAATGCATTATAGGATATGGTCAGATTTATTTCTTATTCCTCTATGGTTGGTTCTTGGTGTACATCCTCTTCTTTTGAAGTTTCTTGTTCATTTTTTTCCTCCTCTTCACAATCTATGTAAAATAATTTCTTCTCAGTACACTTATGACCTTTAGTGTATTTTCTATAACAAATGTAGCTTAGCCATTTTTCTCTTTTTTCTTCCAATTGTTGTGGTGTCAACCTTGTAGGCTATGGAATTATAGGAGTAGCAACACTTCCATAATTATAGTTGTCAGTGGTAGGCTTCCTTGTCGCCATAATTTTGCTTTCAATTTTTCTTGCCAATCTGAATTCCTTCTCCAATGAATCAAGTTCCCAATCATTTTGGATGTTATCCTTTAAAGTCCATATGAATAAATCAATTTTGTGTTCCTTTGGAATATCAGTTACCCTTAGATTAAATTTTTGGAAGTCCTCAATGTGCTCGACCGCTAAATAAATCAATCCTATGCTCCTCTAGAATATTATTTTTACCCATATATTCAATTTTTGGAAGTCCTCAATGTGCTCTGCCATTGAACCCTTTTGTTTGAGATTTATTAATTGGCTAAAGAAGGTGTTTCTCTTTGTATCGTCATAGTGTTCTATCATTTCCTTCGTAAAAATTGACCAAGTGACAATTTTTTTATGAGAGAAAATCCATCGATACCATACAAATGTATTGTGTTCTAAATATAAAGTTGCAATACATACCTTTTGTGTGCTTTTCACATTATGAATATCAAAATATTGCTCCATCTGTAGTGTCCATGTTACGGGATCCTTGCCATCAAACTTCCTCATATCGATATTTGGAATATGGTGGGTCTTCAATCCAATTTTAGAGTTTATGAATCATTATTAGCATTTATTTTGTTCTCATCGTGAGTTTCCTCTACTACCTTTTTGCCATTAGGAAACTTTTCTTGTAAGAAATTTGTCAAACCTTCCTTCAAACCTTCCATGTATTTCTTAAAATATTACATGTTTCCTTTCAAACCATCCATGTCACCTTTTAAACCATTCATGTCACGTTATAAACCATCCATGTCACCTTTTAGTTCTTATTTGGTAGTTCTTTGTGAGAGCGAAATTTTTTGCACTTGGTCCTGTAATTTTGATATATCATGCTGCACTTCTTCCTCTTCATGTGTCATAGTAGAGTTTTTTGAGGATTTAATGTTTGTGGAATTATTTTTAGGAGGCATTTTAGAATCCAATACTTATATATGTGCTTCCATATTCCCTTGGAATCACTTCAAACTTATTTTTCAGATAAAAGTTATGCAATTTTAAAAAACAAATACACACCTTTTTATTGCTTTTTAGGAGGTCGATATTGAACCTGATTTATCTTTGTTGTTTCGGATATTGAAGAAATTAAATTATGTCCTATAGTATCCCTATGAGTCTTCTTTCCAATTCCACAGGTTAGACCTAATTTTGATTCTTACAGACAAAGTTATGCCTGATCTCCCACAATGACCTAATTATGGACTAGTTCAATAGATAAAAATTGTACGACGTGCCACGTGTCACTGTTTTGACCTTCGACTCTAAAAGCAATACACAAGAAACTAACAACTATTCTCTTTTGTCCACTTTTTACATAATTCCAATCCGATGCCTGAAACAAAAGTTATGATGATTTTCCCACGATCACCTGTTTAAGATGAAATTTGGATCCTGCAAAAACCCTAACCTCCACAGGTCATATCTACGGAAATATTGCGAACGAGGGCTGAAATTTTTACACGAAGTTCATAAATATTTCTTCTCCTCGTGGTAAAATTTTTAGCTTCTAAAGCCTTGTATAAAAAAATTTATAGTGAAAATTCCAATATGACTTGTTTGCAGCAGCAAAACCCTAGAATCCAAAGCTCTGATACCAAATGTTATGAAAGCAACTAAAAAAATAGAAGAAAAGATAGATCAATGACTTAGAAATCAGCCTCTTCGAGGGGGAAACCTCCTTTACATTACACAAATGAACAATTCTTTGATGATACAAATGACATAACCTCCTTTCTATATATAGGAGTCCAAGGGGTCACAATATAATCCTAGCCAACATAACAATAGTAAAGTTAGGGCACAATAATAACAATAATAGGGATAAATTAATAATAAAAATAAGGGGATACACTAGTATTATAGGGACCTAGCACCTATGCCATGTCATTTGTAGCATCTGCGGTTTTCCGAAAGATGTGATTTCCCCATAAAGGAAATATATTCACCATATATCAACTAACATACTATGATCCTAAGGCATAGAATTCTCCTCAGTCCAAAATTTCATTAGTGAATGAAAAATACGACTGTCTCGTCCCTCACCAATGTTTCACTTGGAGTCTATAAATATTTCTCTTTGCTTGGTGCCTACTATGGTCCACCTACCTACCCCTTTTGAGCCCAACTCATAAAGTGTTTGCATGCTGCAAGCGTCACTGGCTTCTCACAAGTGGTATGATAGTCCCATCCAAAATCTAGTGCCTCCGCAACCTTTTGTTCCCAACTCAACCCAACATACATGTATAATTCGTCAAGGATCAATTCATTTTTCTGGTGTCTCTCCTAGTCCATTCCAACCATGAACAATTCCTCCAAGCCTTAATCATCCAGGAGAAGTTCCTCTAGGCCATTATCCTTTTGGTTAGATACCTTTCTTATTCCCCCCACCTGAAATTTTTTCTGTCCCTATCATGGCTATGTTGAGTTTAGCCAACATTACTTTGGGGATCCTGGTCTCGTACATTGATCCCCCAAAAGACACTCCACCTAACCAACTTATATCTTACACAGCTTTGAGCCTGATACAACCTGTTGCGCCGTCCCCTTCCTTTGCTTAATTTCCACATAAACCTCATCGGACACCTACACCTGTTGTGAAAGCATTTGGTGAGGGGAGAAAAGCCCATAAAAAGGGAATGGAAGACAAGGCACCCCAAGAAAATTGAGCTCCTCCTGAGCCTCCAAAGCTGACACCTTCGTGTGCTTTGTGTGATGTTGTTGGGCATGCCACCAATAATTGTCCCGAACTTCCTCATCTCAAAGATGTGGTCACTAAAAATTTTCCTGACTCTAGCATCCCGGAGGTCCATGTCACCTTACCTGAGTTAGCCAAGAAAAACACATCATTATGCATGAATCAACCTTGTTTTTTGTGTGATGTTTTTGGCCACTATTCTCACCACTGTCCTCGTCTCAAATATTTTCATGATACCTGTCAGACTCTTCATGAAATAGAGGTCGCTCATAGTGAATCCACCTCTTCTCTACTTATAGATTCGGGTACCATTGTTGCGACAGAACATGCGATTCCTTCACCACATATTGTGATCCCTCCTCCCGATGTTGAGATGATGGATATCACTACTCCTATTCTCTACTTGTCGTCATTTTAGGTTTTAAACATGTACAAAAATTACTGCAAACGAATTCTTAAAGATAGAAAATAAACAATAGCGAGAGCATAAAACATAAAATAGATATACACAAAGATTTTTCCCTGGGATTCCAAATTGGGACTACCGACTTCATTTTTCATTATATTCCTTTTAGTGTTACAACACATATATATACATGCAGAAGCATTCATAAACCCAAATCCATTAACCCTAGATTAGAACATAACCATAGTTCCCTTGACCAAATCTACAAAATACCAGGGGCCGAAAACCATCATGCCCCAAAACCATGTGCAAACCCATGCACAAAACCATAGGCGGGTCCACCCATGCGCGTGCAACTAATCGTGGAAAGAATATAACACATACACAACATTCTCCCACTTGTTGTTTTCTTTCTGCAGGGGGCCACAGGAGAGATTAGTCATTATTCCAGCCTTGCAACACGCATTGTTTCTCAACACCAATAGAACTTCTGAGTGCTCACATAATTCATCAATGCATCTGAAACATTATTCAAAGTGTCCACCTTTACCAGCAACACCCTTTTATCCTCAACTATATCTCTCACAAAGTGATATTGAACATCAATGTGCTTTGTCTTTGAATGATAAGTAGGGTTCTTAGCCAATAAAATTTCACTTTTGATATCACAGTATATCGTTATAGCTCGCTGAATCAACCCCATACTTGACACTATCTCTGCAACCAAACTGCTTCCTTTCTTGCATGAGTGGCTGCCATGTATTTTTCCTATGTAGTTGAACACATACCCACTTGTAGATATTCTTTGGTCTAGATCTCCAACCCAGTCTGCATCAACAAAACCACGGATGTCCGAAACTCTATCTGATCCCGGTCTTCCCTGGTAGCACAAACCATAATCACTAGTGCCACACAAATATCTGAAAACCTGCTTCACTATTGTCCAATGATCCTTTCCTGATTTTGACATAAACCTACTTAATACTCCCACTGCATGTGCAATGTATAGTATATTATAGACCATTGCATACATCAGGCTACCCACTTTACTTGCATATGGAACATGGGACATATCCTCCTCTTCTTCTCGTGTCTTGGGACACTGTTCAATAGATACATTTACACCTATAGGAATAGGAACCTTCATCGGTTTACTATCCTGCATATTGAACCTCTTAAACATTGTCTCCACATAATTCCTTTGGTTTAACCAGAGCTTCCTCTTTGCTCGATCTCTCTTAATTTCCATGCCCAAAATATAGTTTGCAGCACCAAGATCCTTCATGTCAGATTTGGAGAACAATTGGGTCTTAAAATCCTATATAATTTCTTTGTCATTTCCAATCAACAACATATCATCCACATACAAGACCAAATAAATAACACATTCACCAATTAATTTAAAATGCACACGATGATCCTCTTTTCTTTTGGTGAAGCCAAGTCCCCGTATGTAGGTATTAAATTTCTGATACCACATCCTTGGTGACCGTTTTAACCCATACATAGAATTTTTTAACCTGCATACCAGTTATTTCTTACCCTTCACCGTAAAGAATTCAGGTTGCTTCATGTGGATCTCCTCTTCCAGATCTCCATGAAGAAATGTTGTCTTCACATCCATCTATTCTACGTCAAAATAAAATGAAACAACAACAAATAAAAGTAATATAATAGAAGTAACCTTGGAAACAGGAGAAAAAATATCATCAAAATCAATTCCAGACAGTTGGGAATAGACTTTTTCCACCAACTGAGCTTTGTATTTCTCCACCTTTCCTTCTACATTCATCTTCTTCTTAAACACCCATTTGCTCTCGGTGGGCTTCCTTATAGCCGACAACTCCACTAGATCCCAAACCTCATTTTTGTGCTAGGATACCATTTCATCAACCATGGCCTCCTTTCATAGTTTTCCATCCTATGAATCCACTGCCTCCCTGATAGTTCTGGGATCATCATCAGTGATAGTTAAGGAAAAATTTGAGCAAAAAGTAGATGGACTATACCTTTCTAGCTGCCTTATTTCCTGAACTGATCTTCTCACAACTGGAGTTTGTGGATCTTATTCTTCTGAATCTTGTTTTGTTGTAGAGTCTGATTCATCCTCCTTTAGCTCAAACTCTATATTCTTAGGTTCCTCTGGTAGGACTTCATGTTTAACAACATCTTTCACCTCCCTAAACACAACATCTTAGTTGTACACAACCTTCCTTGTTTATGGGTTCCAAAGCTTGTAACCTTTTAAACCATCCTTATACCCAATAAAGATGCACCTTTCAAATTTATTTATCCAACTTGGTCCTTTTCTCCTTTGGAACATGTACATTTGCATCACATCCAAATATCCTTAGATGTGAAAGAGATATTTTCTTACCAATTCATACCTCATGTGGAGTCTTATCCTACAATGCTGATGAAGGTGATCTATTAACCAGGTAACATGCAATCTCCACTGCCTCTGCCCAGAATTCTTGTCCTAACCCGGTACCAATGAGAATGCTTCTTTCCTTTTCCATCAGTGTTCTGTTCATTCTTTCTGAAACTCCATTTTTTTGAGGTGTGTATGGAGTAGTCTTCTATCGTGCTATACCACACTTCTTACCGAACTCTTAAAATTCCTTCTTGCATAACTTTCCACCATTATCTATCCTCAACACATTTATCTTCTTCTCTGTCTTGTTTTCCACCAGAGCCATAAATTATTTAAATCTATCAAACTTCAAATTTATTCCTCAAGAAATATATCCATGTATTCCTTGATAAGTCATTATGAATGAAACATAGTACACATAATTTCCTAGTGATGGAACCGACACAGGTCCAAACACATCACTGTGCACAAGCTCTAATATCTTGTTCACCCTCTTAGCACCAGAAGGCAAACTCACCCGATTCTGCTTCCCATATACACAATGTTCACAGCAATCGAAATATAGAGAGAAATTAGATGTACCTTCTACCATACCATTACCATGAAGTATCCGGAGGCCCTTCTCTCCAATATGTCCAAGCCTTCGATGCCATAGCATGGTATTTTCTCCAGAGATTGCTAGGCTTTCTGCTCCACTTTCAGGAACCACAAAACTGTTGCACCCATCAATAATAGTGCTACCTTGAAGCTTTTATAGAGTTACAATATGAAATCCCCGAATTAATACGAGTGCTACCGGAACCATCTTGCAGGTATCTTTCTCGAACACTGTTTTTACACTTGCATCATCCATATTGCTTACAAAAATCAGATTTCTGGCCAATGCAGGAATATGCAGAACACCATGAATTTTTCTAATCCTTCCACCTTGCAGCTTCAACTTGAATTTTCCACATCCGATTATTTTGGCATTCCTATCATCCCCTAAGAAGACATCTCCACCATCATACTTATCATACTCACAAAATTACTCCCTATGGGAAGTGAAATGAAAGGATGCACCTGAGTCAATCAACCATGCCACATGATCTACATGTGTATTTGAAGAAGAAGCCAAATACACATCCCCACCTTATCTAATTGGTATTCCACTATTTCCTTTCTCTAATTATATCTATCCATGCTTCCCACATGAATACAACCATAATATCAAAAGATGGCGAACCAGGTCATAAAAATATGTTTGGATTCCATTACTCTAAATACATCCAACATGGCTATATCATGCTACATACAATAATAGGGGGCACTTATGCCCCTCCATCTCCTCAAAATCCTCTGGAGGATCTTGTACCTTTCAGGCCGACTGCTTGAATCCTTTATTTGAGCACTTGGAACACAATGACTCTCCACACAGTCCAGCTAAGGGCATCATTCCCACCTTCTCATACAAGATCACTCCCCTCCATCACATATGCTTGGGGGAAGTATCAAATTCTTGGGGGAATGATGTAACCCATAGCCAACTTCTCACTTGATTAACATAAGTCTCATCCTAGATCCCAACGATCTAGGTATGGTCGATTATCCTCTCATTCCTTGGATAGTTTGTCCTACCAACCTCTCCGGTGAGCCATATAAATATCAAATATCGTAGATGCATGATACCATATCTTCAAATATTATACTTTATGTGATGCCACACTTTCCACATAGTCCCTGTGTTTGACTTAGTGGGTGAGTATGATCCTAGACCTTCTCTAGTCGTTCATTCCTGTATTCCTTTCTTACCTTGATTCTTCACCAGGAACCATTATTCCAAGAAGCATTAAGGCCATTTTAGACAAGTAAGGCCACCTACCTGAAACTCTTAGATCCTGATTCTGACAGTCGCTTTGTCCACTATGATCTCCACAAGATTTAGGGCCTTCTCATTCTCTCCAAATTCTTTAAAAATCACAATGCAAATGAATTGGATTTGGAGGAAAGAAGCCCTTTTATAGGAAAAACCCTAGTTTTCCATCGCCCATTGCAACCAAACCGTAGCTTGGTTTGAAAAACCGTCAGCACCGTTGGAAAGTTCTCACTGATTTCTATAATGGGTCTTCCTTTTTTTTTGGTAATGTGACACTTCACCTAGAAGCCATTTTTTCCACAAAGTTTCACTTTGCCACCAATTCAAACCGAATTTATTCATATGAAGTTACTTGTACTTTGTTACCAATTCTCCTTAGAACTTGTCAACTCATATGTCAATTTTCATCATGAGTGACCATTATTTACTCATGTTTTTTATGGCCCCCCTGGGCTTATCATATGTGGCAGCATCATCGAGTTACCCTTGTTCAGAGCATCTAAGATGAGTCATCCTTGCGTTCACAGAGTCTATTATGAGTCCCATTGTGTCCTGTTACTATATTCCATCCATATTTGCATCAAATTCATCCCTTTTTTTCTCCTTTTGGCCTCCAAATACACTGTATTGTCTCTAAAAATCCCCTGTCTAAGTAATTGACCATCCCCTCTGGAATCGAGTCAATTGCTACTGGGTCAACCATGCTTATTATGCTCTAACAAGGGAAGTCGTTAGTTTGCCTCTCAGGTTATATCCCTCCATCATCATCCCTAGCATCAGTCCACCAGTCACTCTTCTATGATCCCTCGTGCCTTAGTTGAGGATTCCTCATTGCCTCAACTCTGGTGGTCCCTCTTCTGTCGACTTCAACACATTTATTCCAAGAGTGTGTTCTAGAGAGTGGTGTACCTTAGTTCCAAATTTCATCATTGTTCGATGCTCAGATCAAGAAAAGGGACTCATCATTAATCTTTGACTTGGTTTTTCTCACATGCTCAACTCCATCTTATTATTGCACGATTGAGAATCGTAAAATTTATGGTCTGTCGATCTAGCATATTGTCCTAGTGATTCTTGGGTGTGTGAGATGTTTTGTACCTCATGAGGGGGTGGCCTTTCTGGTAGCCCTCCACATGCTCGAATGACCTAAGATTATGATCCAACATTAGATACAGTTTCACAGATTTGATGGGTTCAGTTTCAGTTGCTTGCAATGGCACACAACATGCATGTCTCTTTTAGATGATCTATTAATATCTTCAGAGCCCTTTCCTATTCAACAAGGCTTCTTTGGTTGTGATTCCCCCTCACCATCTCAGCTTGAGTGGTATTATGTCTCATGTACTTAGATTTTGTTGTATTTAGTCTTGGCCTATGTTTTCCAGATGCATTAGGTATATGAGATTCATTGTATAATGTCCCGGCACATTGATGCCAGCGTATCATGTGTCATGTACTTTGTAGCTCAGTCCCACATTGCTAGGATCACCATTATTATTTGTACTCATTTATCTCGGTGGGTATGGGTATGTCTCCCCCGCCTCATTTGATATCATGTAATCCAAAATAAAAGGAGAATTATATAAGTTTAGTGGGTCTCCCCCCCTCCATTTTTGACCTTCCTTGCAGCGCTTCACTTGTATCTCTCTTTCTCTGGCTCCCATTTGGTGTCTCATGGAAGTGTAACTTACAATGTATTTCATTATACGATTTTCTCCTAACACTCGTATGTTGGGGGGGAATATGTTATCACCAAAAAATGATCACCTAGCCATTTCTAACTAGGTGGATCAAAATACACCATGTAAGTTTAATTTTACCTTAGTAAAATCACTTTCACTATAAGAAATAATTTAATAAACCACTTTAACTAAGTTATTTATGATTAAAACCCATGAGAATAATTAAATAAACCATTGTTTATTTATTTTTCTCTGGGAATAATTATTAAATAATTTTTGATGATTACTACTTGACACATTTGACTAAATCACCTAAGAATAATTAAATAAATCACTATTCTTGGAATAATTGTTAAATCACTATTTAATAATTATTTCATTTTCACACCTTTTTTATTATTCATGAAATAATTAATAAATAATTTTATTTGATAATTATTTCTAAATAAAGATATTTGACCATTTTGAATATATTTTCCCTCTCCAAAAATATAATAGTATTCTTAACGGTTAGATCTAGATTTTGGTCAATAATATTTTATTATTCTCCATTTTCAAGATAAACCCAATACTTTGCTATAAATAAGAGAGTTTTTCATTCATTTTTCACCATGATCATTATCATCGTCACCATTGTCATCTCCATACTTTTGAACTCCCATTAGAGTTCTACATATTGTTTGGGTTTCACACATTAAGAGAGGAAGATCTAAATACTGAAACATCAAGGACATCAAAGGAACCATCCCACAGAGGTGGATTTACGACCCTTTTGTAAATATCCTTCTCCAAGTGCCATTAATAAAATATTCATTCTTTAAAATATTTTCCATAATTACGTTATTACATCTGATTCATTTTGCTGTTTGTTATTTTAGATCACATACATTTATTTTTCTACAAGTTTTTCTCACATTTTTATTATAGACTTGAAGTATAAGCAACCAAAATTGTTGTTAGGGTCACTAGTCACTTGTGACTTAAGTGAGATCTTTTGGTACACCTTCCAAGAAATTTCATACTAACACCTAATGACATTAATCATCATTATTCTTTATCATGATAAATATGAACATTGAATCACTTTGTAGCAACAATCTGCACCACTTAAACTTAAACAGAAACACTTTAAATGATTTAAAGTCTATATAAAATATATCTTTCAAATAGCCATAATACCACAAATTATATGTGATTTAATGTTGATAAACGTTGTGGGAAATTTAAATAACCTTAAAAATTTCAATTCTCCCACTATCATAGGCTTTCTTCTTATCATGTAACTATTTGGTGCAATCTTTTCTTCCATTACACAACATAATATTGCGATGTTTCCATTGCATGCTTGAAATGTTATAAATTAATTATCGTGAGTTAATAATATGTATAAAATAATATGAGGGACAAAAAATAACACAAAATGACTATTTTTTTAGAAAAGTCAATGTTTAATGCTCACATTTCTATCTTTTGCAAGATATGTTGGTTTTAACCATGTACAAGTAATTTCACATGGGGAATAGAATAGACGATGATGGGGTGAATTGTTAAGTCACTCCGTGATCTGAAGGTCCCCAATTCAAAACTCCGTGGGAAAACATCCAGTCATGTTAAGGGATGGTGTGGCCTAGGCTAGATGTGATCCCGGGGTGATTTTGACAACTTAGTTCCCTTGGGTTACATTTTCTCAAGCCATAGGTCAAGCCTGATGTAATCTATGATGAAATCAAGCCACTTTACAAGTAAAAATAATTTTTGCAAACATATTGTTAATAAAAATATAAAAAATTCATGGTATATGCACACATTTTACACAAATATTTTTCTTTGGAAACCTAAAACTAGAGAAACTAGAATTATTTTTTAGTATACTATATCTCTATAATGTTACAATATATTATATATCATGTAACATCCATAAAAACCAATCCATTAACCATGGATTAGAAAACAATCATATTTCCTTAACCAGAATGACATTACCATGGACCAGAATAACTATGTGTCATAAAACCACCAAAAAGTGAAAACCATGTGCCAAAAAATGCAAAAAAGTGGATGCAGAAGACTAAGCATTTTTTTTTTTGGTAGAATCTAGCAAGGGGGGATTTGACCCCCCTTGTGAAACCCCTGCTATTCCCAACACATATGAATCATACTTGTAACTAGTCATGCAAACATTATAACACATACCTAAGACCATATGCTAAATCAAGTTCCTTCTGTGTCAAATTTGTATCAATATCCATATTAACTCTTCTAGTAAACTCCACCACCCCACTCCATGATAAGTTATGGTAAACTTTATAGCATAATTTCTATCTATATCGTCATATAATCAATATTTTTTTTTGGTAAGATTAGAAGAGTTATATTAGTTTATAAAAAGACAAAATTACATCATAGATAGTCATTATTTGTTTTCCATTGGGGAAACTAGACCAGTAACATAAAATGATAATTTTCAAGTTGTCATTACTGCTTCTAATCTGCTAATATGAGACAAGACAACATGAATACAAGGAACATATTTCATAAATCGTATTGCATGTACCAATAGGAAAAAACATGTCATAAAAAATTTATAAGACAAAGTCTTCTATTTGAGTGCTATCATGGTCCTAGAGTGTGAGGATGGTTAGGCTGATGGGGATTTACACTGGTATCTGATGCGAGGGGTTCAATTTCAATGATGTGCTTGAAAAAAATATTGATTTTACCATTGACAGTTTCCATTTTATCTTTGAGTTCTCCCATACAAATAATAAGCTCTCGCTAGGCATATGTTTTGTCGATGAGAACCCTACCCATAAGAGTTTGACGTGCCAATATAGTTTACAGTCTACATATAGGCTAATGTCCTAGCCTTGGTTCAATTTATAACATCAGATGTCTAGCCTCTAGTATCCCTCTCCACATGATAATTAGGGACAAATCTATGAGCTTCCATGGTCCGCTCTTCAATTTTTGTAACGGTTCTTTGAAAAACTTCAAGAATCACATGTCTATGCATCTCCATGGTGGCCTTCGTAGAGGTTTGGGTGTGCGTACTATGCAAGGAGGGGCAGTTTAAAGAATGATATGATGGTTGTTTAGTCCTACCAAAATCCTTTCACTAGGGAATACAAATATGGCGATGAACCATATTTGATGCGAGAGTTACTATAAAGCAAGCATAATAGGGAGAGAACATGTGGGAGAGTGTATAAAACCTAAGGGGGGAAGGATAAGAATCAAATAAGAGTTGTAGAGTGTCAAGGGGATTCTGAGGGTCACATGGGAGCCTATGCATGATCACTGAGAGCTATAAGAGTCAAGGAGGGGAGTTAAAATCCAGAAACCAGAGTGCTAGCAGAAGCAAAAGCTGAAAGAATAAGTTGATGCTACTCTAGAAATGAGCTGTTAGGAATAAGAAGTAAAAGGAGAAACCTGAGTAATAGATAGTCGCACATATGAGTAGTCTAAATAATGGTTGAAAGCCTCATACCAATGAGATATACCACTAGCATGAATGTCATGGCTTGCATGCGACCTAACTACCTGGTCTGCTATCTCAAGATTGCTCTAGCTGGGGGGTATGTTCCATGGCTTAAAAATATACATGCTAACAAATTTCTAACATTCGGTTGTGTAGTAA
The DNA here is from genome assembly GCA_034641835.2 of Pinus albicaulis. NCBI lineage: Eukaryota > Viridiplantae > Streptophyta > Pinopsida > Pinales > Pinaceae > Pinus > Pinus albicaulis. The sequence goes on along the minus strand of CM076570.1, from coordinate 723,540,111 downwards.
GTCTCTACCCACTCCACAACTTAATAACTACAACCTTGACCTCAAATAACCATAACGACCTCCCTAAACTCGCTATCATATTTTCCTTGATGTCAATGTACTTTCCATAGCGTTCACATGTTCACTTGTAGCACAGTCATGGAATTGGTATATTTGAGTCATAAATCTTGGAGGTGGAGTGGCCATGCAGGCTTCCATGTGGGGGTAGTATGCCACTCCTCTTCAAACCATTATTGCTTCATTTCAAACATGCCATGTGTATTATCACCCTCCATCGGGGGAATCATCCAATAAATATCATTTGCAATGTATAAATGCATTGCATTCCACTCTCCACTATTTGGATGAAGAAAAAAATAGGCTGTGGACCAATAAATCTTAAAATATTATGTTAGAAAATAGTAATTACAATAAAATATAAATATGCCTTTCAGTTTTCCCCATCTAACTTTCTCCAAAAATACTTTCCCTTCAAATTTTTTGGGGGAATTGACATCCCAAAGGAATCACATTTTTTTGTTCATATGATGACGATGATGAACATCCACTAAGATCGAATATGGTTTATCAAAACTTAAGATTATAAGAGAACACTTTGAATTATTTATTATTATTCTTATTATTTTAGTATCTAGAGGAATCAATAACTGGGATATGATCCTACTTTCCTGACATGGGGTTGATTCCAATTGCTACCACTATACACTCTAGGTGAAGCCATGCCCCCATGCATGACCCACATGGTAAATCAGGGGGATTTGAACCTTGAACCAATTTATTAAAAATAATTCATATCATAGCCATTTCCAATTGACCTGCAATCCTGGGGGCTACTTGGAATTCTTTAAAAAAATATTTATATGCTTGAAAGGAATTAAGAGAAGAGAACCAATATCACCATAGTTTTGTTGAGTTAAAAGGTCAAGAAGGTTGGTAGTGTGACAATCATTTTCAAATTTAGATCTAATCTGAGTATAATCTAGCCAATATAAGAGAAAGTTCCTTTCATATTCAAATCTCTTGGAGTCACAAAGGTGACAAAGTTTTTCATCCCATGGTGTTTTTAGAATTGACCAATACCTAGTTTCACTACAAATATCAAGATAATTTCTTCTTAATTTAGAAATGTTTATTTTCTTCTTTATTGTAGTAAAGACAAAGAAAGAATCTTGATTTTTGAGATTTGGGTTTATCACCTCCTTATAATGTTATAGTTTCCTTTTTTCCCTCTCTCTTTATCTACCCATAATTTCTCCTTAAATTTTGATGTAATAATTTTTTTAATATTATCCTTATTTATCAAAATGATCTCCTCCTTTATCCCCTAGTGGTATAACCAAGATAGGGCTTGCTTATATCATCTGTGATTGAGCCAAAGATGGATTTTCTTAGAGTTAGGAGAAATTTTAGGAAGCCTCTTTTCTTCCATGTTGTTTAACCTCTTTTTATACATAACATACCTAGTCATAGCCATGCTTTAATGGGGGGGGGGGGGGAGGTTTCTTAAACAAGGAAGATATGATAAGGTGTATTTTATTTAATATTGAGATTATAGGTTATAAAATCCTTTTGGATCCATTTTATCTTCTTCGATTATTCTCTATATATACAACATCCCCAAGACTCACATCCATAAAAAATAATAGGTGTGACGAAAGTCTCAAATACACCTTTTTTTTAATTCCATGCCCAAAGGTCTACTGAATTACAATTTGTTTTAAGTCCATAATAAGATTATATCCTCCGCATATTCAATGTCATGCCTTTATCTATTACAAATAAATTCAATTTTAAATGGGAAAGGGCTGATTCTATAATTATACAATTAGATAGATCTCTAATGTAGGCAATTTGTGAGCTCGTCCGCGCTGCCTGACCTAGGCCGGTGTTTGAATTTATGACTCGTCCCTTCGCCACCATGCCCCCTCGAAGTCTAATATGGGTGGGGAAATCCCCCCTTTTGCTCCTCCAAATGATGTGCAACCTCCTCATGAAGAATTTGCAATAAATTTTTCCTCTCTGGTTTCCTCAATGGGACCTTCATAATCATGCCCAACTTTGACAAAATTTGTGAAAAAAACTTGATGGAATACCAGAAATTACTCTACCTCCAACATTCCCACGTAGATTATCCCTCTCATTATCATAAAAACTACTCGTTGGGAAGTTCACAAGACTGTGGCCCTCACCAAAAACAATACATAAGTGAGTAGAGAGAAACTTGTCTCAAGTGACACAAGGGAAAATAGCCAGCAGATTCTATGGAAGGGGATATTTCACCTTTCACTTCGAAACAAAGGAAGATAGAGAACTCATATTTATAAATGGTTTGTATTTTATGGATACAATAGGTCTCTATATGAATATATGGAATCCAAAATTTGATCTCGAACTGGATGTCCCAAATGTTGTCCCAGTCTGGGTTTGACTACCACATATTCACTTGCATTGTTGGGAAGATGAATCTGTCAAAACCATGGGAAACGTAGTCAGAAAATACATATATAGGAGTGATCCAAAAGAAAACATGCATGACTTTGCGAGGATTTGCGTTGAAGTTGACTTAGGTGAAGGGATCCTAGAGGATACCAAGCTCAAAGTAGACAACTCGACACACATCCATTAGTTGGACTATGAGAAAATACCCTTCAAGTGTAAGGTATGTCATGAATACAGGAATTTTGAAAATATATCTAGAAAGAAAGAATAATAATAAAAGAAAAATGAAGAAGCACAAGAGAAAAAATGGGAGCAAGTAAAAAAAAAAGGCATCAAATATATCTACTAACGTCCCTATTCCTACAACAATAGCATCCTCTTCCCCTCCCTCATAGAACCCCCTCTCCTCCCCCTCCCTCCTCACTGAATCTACTCCTCTCTTTGGTTCGAATCCCTTTGATCCTCTAGACATCCCCTTTGACGCTCCATCATCCCCTCATGCACCTCTCTTCTCCTCACTTGTGGCCCCTGGTGGATGCTTTTCTCCTCCTCGACCCACCTCCCCCCTAGCTGTGCATACACTGGCCCTCCTCTTTTAGATACCCCTCCCTTCCTTCTTAGTCCTCCCCCCCTTCTTCAGAAAGGATCCTCACCAGAAATCAATCAAAATAATCATTGGAATTAGCTGACAATACCAAGAAACCATGAAGAAGATCAAACAAGGAACTAAGAGACGAAGCAACAACAAAGGAGATCACACTAGGCACCCAACAACCCATGGAAATCTATCTTGAAAAATGAATTGGAAGCAAAGAGAAAGGCCAAAAAAATCATCGAGGGAAAGGTCCCTTGGAAACAAATCAAAGTAAATAATGATATTAGTCTCTTGGAACTGCAGAGGTTTAGGACATCCCTCCAAAATAAACATAATAATGGATCTTATAACAATGAAAAATCCAGATATCCTAATGATCCAGGAGACCAAAAACAACAGTCAAGAAATGGGAAATATTATTCAAAAAATAAAAAATTATGAAGGAACAACCTTATCCGCCACTGGGGCATCGAGAGGAATTAGTAAAATTTGGCACAAAGATAACTGGGAATTACATAATCAGTGAATGCAGTCACATTGGATAATGACCAAGTAAAAAAGAAAAATCACGAAAAGTCCAATCAACCTTTATAATGTCTATGCCCCAAACTATTATAAAGATAAGGAAACATTATGGAAATAACTGAAATAAAATATGCTGCTTGAAAAAGAAGAAAACCTCATTCTGGGAGGAGATCTAAATTTGGTTCTAAATGCTGATGAAAAAAAAGGGGGCTCTTTCCATCCTGATCGCTCTCGTGACACTCTTCAAGAGCTCATTGAGAGCTGCAATTTATTGGACATCCCTCCCAAAAATGGAAAGTACACTTGGGACAACAAGAGGGTAGGGAAGGAAAATATAAAGAAAAGGTTGGAAAAAATCCTAAGTAAGGAAAACATAGTTTCCAACTACAGCTTGGTAGCTTCCAAGATCGTTCCCTCAGCAGCCTCAGATCATAAACCAGTGGCTCTAGTATTGGGTTCCTCTGAAAACTTTGAGCCTCTCCCATTCAAGTAACCAATTATGGAACATCAATGAAGAGGAAAATAAAATAATTACAAAAGCTTGGATGCAGAAAATAAATGGCTCTCCGAAATTCATATGGGAAACTAAACTAAAGAGTGTCAAAACAAGCCTTAAGAAGTGGGAAAAAATAAGTTACAAGGAACCAAAAAAGGAAAAGGAGGAGCTTCAAAAATAAATGGTAAAAATTCAAAGACATAAAAGAGTAGAAATTATACAATATGCATGTATATCTTGGATTCACCCAATCTAACAATATGCTGAAGTTAAATATTGGATCTCTTCTACAAATATTTTCGGAATTAAAAACACAATCGCCAATTACATAAGCATGAAGAAAGATCAATCACACACAACACAAATAATTTAGCGTGGAAAGATTACAGCGAAAAAAACCCACTATCTTCTATTTTATATTATATAATGGATCTTGAAACAATTACATACAAAACTATAATCACAAGAGCTCTTAGTACATCAAATAATTGTCTCACACTGTCATACAAAAATTGGCAAATCCCTTAGCCAATTTACTGTCTCCAAACAGTCTTCCTTCACTGGGAAATCCCCGAATTGATGCCTTCTTGCCTGCCTTGAATGCACAAGTATCATGGGCTCATCCAATGTGTGTGTGCTTGCATGTGTGCAAGCGGATAATGTCACAACTGATAGTTTACTTCCCTTTCACCTAGAACTCAATTGGATCTCCATTGGATCTGACATGCATGCAGCTAATAATAGTAAATATTCAATTGCATGTTGGATCACTACATGTGAATTAATTAATAATTAATTCACTTGATCTCTCATTAGTGTATCTTTAGTTACAACTAGCACCACTGAGTTTAACTCAGTTAATTGAGTTAAATTATTTACAACTTGCACAACTCACACACCATTGCACTTCCAACTCTGTTACAACTAGAATCACTCAATTACAACTAAAGTCAACCTGCATGTCCCACCAACCAACCTCTTAACTCAAAATTCACATAGCTAACTGATTTTCCACTTCATTTAACTATTTTCAAGTCCACATTGAGAATAGATTATAGTTTAGTGTCCTTTATATTAAGGGAAAATAAAAATAGACATGCACCTAAAAATAGCGTGTGGGCCCCACCATAGTGTAGGTGCTTAATTTTCACTAGGATCATGGGTGCCAAAATATTTTCTTGTTGAATCTAAACTCTCCCTCTCAATAAGAAAGGGATTATCCTTCACCCCAATCCTGTCTCCATGGTATTCGAATTTTCTCCTAGTGAGCGCCTTCGTCAGAATATCTGCATCCTGATCTTCCGTGGGAATATACTGAAGCAACATAATTATCCTCTACACACAATATATAAGATGATGGTGCTAGATATCTATATTATTGGACCTATCATGAAACACATGATTAATCGAGAGTTTAATGCAACTTTTATTATCACAATGAATCACTTTCGGATCCATCTGAGAACCAAACTAACCAACCAAGATATTTCTCATCCAGATAGCCTCACATGAAACTTGACTTGCTGCCATGTATTCCGCTTCCACTGAACTGAGTGCCACAGATATCTACTTCTTGCTATACCAAGAAACAAATGTATACCCGATACTAAATATCCCCCCTGATGTGCTCTTTCTGTCCGACGGACTGCCAACCCAATCTGCATCCGTGAAGCCATGCAACTTCACTCCATCCGTTCTTCTGTACCATAAACCATACTCTGATGTGCCCCTCAGGCATCTCAGGACATGCTTCCCCACCTTCCAAAATATCTTGGTAGGCTTAACCATAGCTTCACTTAACTAGTTAACCACATAGCAAATTTCCGGTCTCATGTTCACTAGATACATTAGCAAACCCACTAACTGTCGATAGACAGTAGCATCAACTACGTCTCCATAAGTAGCACCCTCTTTCCTACAGTTTCCTGGAAGAGGAATATCCATGGGTTTTCAACTCTCCAGTTAAACTTACCTAGCATCTCCTTTGCATACTTTCCTTGAGACACAAAACGTTCACCATCCCATTGCCATATTTCCAATCCAAGGAAATAATGAAGCAGGCCCATATCCTTCATTTTTAACTCCCTTGCAAGATCCTCCTTGCATGAGTATATCAACTGCTCATCACTAGTCAATATTAAATCATCAACATAAATAACAATGATTAAAAGCTTACCCTCCACCACAATTTGGTACAGGTTTGCATCTGCTTCAGTTTTGGTGAAGCCTGATCTGGTGAAATAGATGTCTATCCGAGTGTACCAAGCACGAGGTGCTTGCTTCAGCCCATACAACAATATTTTGAGTTTGCATACATGCGACTCACTGATGAAGATATAGAAACCTTTAGGTTGCTTTATGTACACCTCTTCCTCAATGATCCCATTGAGAAATGCAGTTTTCATATACATTTGATGAATGCGCCAGCCCATTTGCGCTAAGAGTGCAAGGATGGTCCTTATGGAAGAGTACCTTGTGACAAGCGCAAAAGTCTCATCATAATCTATCCCCTCGATCTGTGAGAAACCCCGGGCCACAAATCTAGCCTTGAATTTCTCCACACTCCCATCAACAACTTGCTTTACCTTGTAGATCCATCTCGAACGTACCACTGATTTGTCAACTGGTCTTGGGACAATTTCCCATGCACTGTTTTTGAAAATAGAGTCATACTACTCCACCATTACATCAACCCAAGTAGGCTCTTGTACTGCTTCCTGAAAGGAAGATGGTTCAATCACAATACATTTTCTCATAAGAGCCATGTATTGAGTAAATTGATCAAGAGACTGTCTCTACTTGCGGTGTGAAGTAGGGGCTCCTACACTCTCTGCAACATTAAGTCTCAGCCTATCAGTTTCCCTGGTGCACTTTCTATCATTTATGATGGATGGCTCTGCATGAGTAGATTTCTCCACTCCATGAACCTCCTCATGTGGCTGATCCACATCTTGAGACTCATCTTTGGGAACCAGCAGTTCCTCCTCCGCATGCAAGTCAAGCTCCCTCTCAAGTGACAACCACATGGATTTCCCCTCATCAAATTTTATATCCCGTCGCACAATAGTCATTCTCCCATTTGCAAAATACACCTGATAATTATGGGGTGTTTCTGTGTACCCCACAAAAATCCCAACTTCAGCAGCCGACTCCAGCTTCTTCTTGGTGTCCTTGGTCACATGCACATAAAAAAATGAGCCAAAAATCTTAAAGTTTGAAACATTTAGTTTCTTACCAGTGAAATCTTCTTCAGGTGTACTCATGCCAAGTACTCTATGAGGACAATGGTTCTGGACATAAACCACATTGTTGCATGCTTCCACCCACAAATGCATTGGTAGGCCTTGATCATGCAACATCGCTCGTGCTGCACCCACGATTGTTCTGTTATTCCTCTCCACAACCCCATTCTACTGTGGGTTATAAGGCTCTATGAGATCTCCTCGAATTCCTTCTTTGCTACATAATTTCTTGAATTCGTTAGATATGTATTCTCCAAAATTATTGCTCCTAAGAGCCTTCACTTGCTTCCCCAACTCTTTCTCCACCAATGCCTTAAACTCAAAAAACTTAGATAATGTTTGATCTTTCTTCTACATAAAGAATATCTAACATTTATGAGAAAAGTCAACAAAAAATATTACATAGTACATATGTTTTGCTGTTGAAGCAACCGATAATGGTCCACACATGTCCGTGTGAACTCTCTCAAGGATCCCCGAAGCAAAGTTATCCTTCTCATGAAAGGTGGAATTTACATACTTCCCCATGGTGCAACCATTGCACTAATCTAAGTGAGAAAGTTTTCCCATTAGAAGTCCAATAGATATTTGCTGCATGACTTTCAAGGCTCCATGATGAAGATGGCCCAATCTGTAATATTCCTACTTAGCCTGAGCTAAGAGGAATATGCATTTTTTTTTTACTTTCTGTTGCATGAATAAATGAATAAAGGAGGACATGTAAAAATCCTGAAAAGAATGAATAAATCAATGCCCATATGAAAAAGGATAAATCAGGGCCATGTAAATAAATCACTTGCAGGTGTGAAAGGGGTTTGAGCTGTGAGACTGGGTCAACCTTGACCAAATCTCTAGCGCTATCTAGATTCAATGTACCTCATGAAGGGACAACGCAGTTCTAGAAGGAGGCCCCTCATGTGAAAGGAGCTAACTCATGAAGGTGGTTTAGGGTTTGCAAAGGCTCTCATATTATAAAAGGAAGGGGAAGGCAACAAGAGAAGGTTATTGATTGTCTATATTTCTGAGTATCTTATCTGTTTAGACAAATACTATTCTCTGCTATTTAGTGGGGAATTGTGTTGCTTAGCACTTGGAATTCCAATGCAGGTATTTCACCTCTTCCATTGAGGATTCTTGGAGGAGTTTTTGCTGATTTGATCCACTATCAAGCTTTGGGCCAAGCTATACTTCCAACTGCAACGCAAATCCAGTGAGGGTTTGTTTGCTTTTGTAGGCTGTAGCAAGTGAAACTCTAGATTTGCATAGATCTAGCTTGTATTGGAGCCTCTTCTCAGTGAGTGTGTCTTTTAACCTCCTGGAAGAGTGCATCCACTGTTTCAGCTTCAGATTTGTATCTTGGCATCAGGCCATCATTTTTATTCAAGCTACAACACAGTTTTCCTTGAGGAACTACGTTATTTTCAGTAGAGGGTTTGCAGGGTGTTTTGACCCCATTTTTGATGAGAGATCTCTGGTGCTGGGCTTTGCCTTTCACTTTGGTGATCCATGGATTAGCTTTTTGATCCATTTTCTATTTAGATCTGATCTATTTCAATGTAAAGTCATCTTTAGAAATTTCTAAATAATATTGCAGATCTGCAACTTAAAACTCAGATCTACTCTTTGTATTGCATGATTTGGTCAAAACCCCAAGGGGATCTTGTAATAGTGCCTCTCTAGTTTATAGATCTGAAATGGATCTGATGTTTTGTCCATAGATATGTCCTAGATCTGAGATGTAATTTTCAGCTGCTACAACTCCATAAAATAACGTTGTTAAGCCATTTTGCAGTTTATACATGTGTTGCAGCCTTCTTTTCTGAAGATTTCTTGCTCTCTTGCCTCCTATATTCCACTGTATAGTGTAAGAGAATCATTTTAATTCTAATTTTCTGCTATACATTCATAAGTTGATAATATTTTATGGCCTCATTCTCATGCTTTCCAAGACTGTGTTATTTCTGAAGTAGTTTGTTGTGCATAGCTGCAGCCCCTCTTGTAGGGTGTTTTTCAGCTAGACTAGGTGGTGGGAGATTTGTTTACCACTCCTAGTTTTATTTTTTTTTGCTCCCCTTTTGGATCTAGACTCTAGATCTATTGATATAAGGGATCCAAGGGCTGTAAACTCATTTCCGTGCATCAATCTCACAGGAGTGCATTATTTCAGCAGGCTTGCTGTGACATTCCAATTTTGGAATATTACAGTGGTATCAGAGCTCACTTCTTGGCATAGCCTGTGCTTCATTGAAGAACCAAAAACATGTTGCATTTAGAATAATATGAACCTCTTACTGAGAGGGAGAAGAGGTATCAGAACAGAAGTCACAAGAAGTTTGATTACACTACTGATGATCAAGACAAGGGTAAAGCCCCTGAAACTGCAAGTGATAAAGAAGGAGAAGAGTTTGCAAGAACTCTTTTGGTGGCCATGCAAGATCTTTCTAAAGAGATCAAAGAGATGAGGATGGAAAAAATGAGGGAATATCCTAGGAGATTTCATCCGGGGGAAAGCTCTGACAGTCTCACCACTGGACTGGTTAACTAGTGAACCAGCCACAAGCCCCACAAGCTCCACAACGCTCCACTATGCCTACCTTCTTGGCTGTGGAGAATGAAGGAACAAAAAAGAAAGCATCCCTTGAAGACTAATTTGTGGAATATGAATCTCAGAATCATAGATTTAGAGACCACTTGAGTTTCCAAGAGTTTTGTCACCTCAAGGACAAAAGAAGACCGAGGCAGCAATATAGATATGGTGGGTTCTTTCATTAAAATGATAGACACCACTCTATGGGAAGATTCTTTTTGCCCAAGTTTGATGGGTCATCCACCAGTTCTACCAAGGCATGTGTAGAAAAACTAGATGTCTACTTTCAGTTGAACAAATTCCCTGAGATTGAAGCCATCGAGATTGCAGCGCTGCACTTTGAAGGTGAAGCACACAATTTGTGGTTCCATGGGTTTTCTACATTGGGCCATGCCAATGTGACTGCCTACTCTGAATTCACTAGAAAACTGGTGGAGAGGTTTGACAGAAAGGATCCAGAAGAACCTTTCAAGAGCCTTACAAAGTTAAAGCAGTAAGGAAATGCATAAACTTATATCTCTGAGTTTCTAAGATTATCAGTTATGGTTCCTAATCAGTCTGCAGCAAGGAGGGTGTACATGTTCATCGATGGCTTGGATGAAACTTTGCATGGGTTGGTTAAATCTACCAAGCCCATCACTTTGCATGATGCCATTGAGAGGGCTAGACCTCCAAGATTCCTTGCCAAAAGCAAAGGCAACTTTCCAGGGTAAGGCCCCTCACCTTTCTAAAGGGAAGGAAGAGAAAGATGCTCCTTCCAAGGAGAGCTCATTGAAGAAGCCTCTTTATATTGAACTCAGGAGGGAGCTGATAAAAAAGAGACTATGTTTCACTTGCCAAGAGTCATGGGCACCTGGACATAGATGTGCTACTAGGAAAGCACACTACATAGAGGTCTTCTCAGATTTTGAGGAGGAAGATGAAGATGATGAACCAAGGAGGGGTCACAGTGCTGATAATGCTGAGGGAGATCCAACACCATCTGGGGATGGGGATGGAGCCTTTGCTCCAATAGGTGGAACTCTTGCATCTTTGAGAGGAGTGCCTAAGTACTTGAGCCTAAGAGTACACGGTTCAATCATGAATCAAAGGGTATCTGTACTAATTGACAGTGGGGCAACCCACAACTTTATTGATGCTCATCTTGTGCAGAGGAGATAAATCCCCACTGATACTTTTGAGGGATTCTCTGTTTTGGTCCTAGGAGATAGGACAATGCAATGCATGCAGTATGTCCCATTACTCTCAGTTACTTTGGGGTCCTACACTTTGGTGGATCACTTTTTTTTAGTTGACATACCAGACATCAATACCATTTTGAGTGTCCAATGGTTGATTACATTGGGGAAGGTAACCACTGATTGGAAGGATTTGTAGATGGAGTGGGTGGACATGAAGAGTGGTAAGCCCCAAATGATCCAAGGCATGCATACTTATCCTTCACCTATAACTCCACATAAACAACAAAGATGGATTTGCGTAGTGGAAGCAAGGATCTCATAGTCCCTTCACTGATGTTCATGAGCTTTCTGCATGGGACATTCCTATCTAGTGGCAAACCACCTGGGAGGCCACCAGATTCAGATCTTGTGGGGGAAGCCTTACAAAGTGATGCTCCAAATTTAGATCTAGGAGGGATTGGAGCAATGGGGGACAAAGTTACAACACTGGAGGGCTTGGGACAACTCAAGAGTGAGGGGGATCCTCTCACTGTATCACTGTAACCTTCTCTCTTTTCTATATATGCGCTGTGGGAGGAGGAGAATGGGAGGATAATCCTTCTAACACACATATTTGGCATTGGAAATGTCAGAGAAGAGATCAGCAGCATGAAAAACACTTCCATGGAGGTATCATCAGCGCTGTCTTTGTTGAGCAGTGTGGATCTATACTGGAAATATCAACTACTTGTAGAGTATTCCAAAGATCTCCACACCGGCATGATACTAGATGTCCTACAACAAGAAGAGGGCTATTTAGTCCAAGGGGGATTCATCTACTTTCATGGTAGGATATTCCTGTCTAGAGCTTCTGAGCTCAAGCAGAAGATACTACAGAGGGCACACAAAGAATTCCTTCTCATCCATATGCATTCCATGAAGATCTACACCCTGATCATGAGGAGCTTTGATTGGGAGGGGATGAGAGAGGACTTACATAAACACTTTCAAGAGTGCATTAGCTATGGAGGATTGGGGCAGCCAATGGAATCTTTGCAAGAGTCATTTCAGCCAGTTCTTCCTTTGCTTGAGAAGAGGGAAATGCTCATGCACAACTCCATGTGTATGAATAACTATGATGGTAAAGGATCTAATCATGCCATGAAAGTTTTATTTTATGATCTATCACATTATTTTACCATGGTTTTTTAGGCTATGACTCCTAAGGGGGGTGAGAGATCATGTGGATCTCATAGCTTTTTGAGGGCCAATAGAAATTCTAAACTGGGCCACTCCCTTGTTGTGCAAAGGGAGATTCCTTTTCATGATGGGTGTTTCCCAAAGGCACCAAACATATCTGATATCTCCAGCTATGTTGAGATGAATTATGCAGAAAATGTGTGGGAGAAATGCCACTTGCCACACCTTGATCTAATGCAGGCAGGAGATGCACTGAGCTGGCATCACATGTGGGAATTTGACCCACCTCTTCAAGGTCAAATTTCTGTTTGCACATATGTAGTTTTGCTTCCATACTTGAATGACATAGTTGTACTATTTTTGGGATTGTATGGAGGGAGTATGGATAGATTTTATGTACCACATGGATTGGAACTTATCTATGTGCCTCATGCTACATGTTTTGGAGAAAGCATTGCTCCAACCATGTTTATTTCTGCTGAATTTTTCACTCCTGGTGGGATGGAATATGCACATCTTATGTTGACCTTTGAGGAACAATTCCTGAGGTATTGGCTTGATGAGAACTTGGCTTATGATGAGGACTTGATCATTGATGATGTCATCAATGGAGGAGGGGAAGGACTATAGCTCTCACCTTATCAGTTGCTTGAGGACAAGCAACATTTTGGAGGGGAGTACTGTAATATTCCTACTTAGTCTGAGCTAAGAGGAATATGTATTTTTGTTTTACTTTCTGTTGCATGAATAAATGAATAAAGGAGGACATGTAAAACTTCTGAAAAGAATGAATAAATCAATGCCCATATGAACAAGGATAAATCAGGTCCATGTAAATAAATCACTTGCAGGTGTGAAAGGGGTTTGAGCTGTGAGACTGGGTCAACCTTGACCAAATCTCCAGCGCTGTCTAGATTCAATGTACCTCATGAAGGGACAACACAGTTCCAGAATGATGCCCCTCATGTGAAAGGAGATAACTCATGAAGTTGGTTTAGGGTTTTCAAAGGCTCTCATCTTATAAAAGGAAGGGGAAGGCAACAAGAGAAGGTTGTTGATTGTCTATATTTCTGAGTATCTTGTCTGTCTAGACAAATACTATTCTCTGCTGTTTAGTGGGGAATTGTGCTGCTTAGCACTTGGAATTCCTATGCAGAGATTTCACCTCTTCCATTGAGGATTCTTGGAGGAGTTTTTGCTGATTTTTTCCACTATTAGGATTTTGGCCAAGCTCAACTTCCAACTACAACGCAAATCCAGTGAGGTTTTGTTTGCTTTTGTAGGTTGTAGTAAGTGGAACTCTAGATCTGCATAAATCTAGCTTGTAGTGGAGACTCTTATCAGTGAGTGTGTCTTTTAACCTCCTGGAAGAGTGCATCCACTGTTTGAGCTTCAGATTTGTATCTTGGCATCAGGCCATCAATTTTATTCAAGCTACAACGCAGTTTTCCTTGAGGAACTGCGTTATTTTTAGTAGAGGGTTTGTAGGGTGTTTTGACCCCATTTTTGATGAGAGATCTCTGGTGCTGGGCTTTGCCTTTCACTTTGGTGATCCATGGATTAGCTTGCTTATCCATGTTATGTTTAGATCTGATCTGTTTCAATGTAAATTCATCTTCAGAAATTTCTGAATAATATTGCGGATCTGCAACTTAAAACTCAGATCTACTCTTTGTATTGCATGATTTGGTCAAAACTCCAAGGGGATCTTGTAATAGTGCCTCTCTAGTTTACAGATTTGAAATGGATCTAATGTTTTGTCCATAGATCTGTCCTAGATTTGAGATGTAATGTTCAGCTGTTGCAGCTCCATAAAATAACACCGTTAAGCCATTTTGCAGTTTATACATGTGTTGCAACCTTCTTTTTTGAAGATTTCTTTCTCTCTTGCCTCCTATATTCTACTGTATAGTGTAAGAGCATCATTGTAATTCTGATTTTCTACTGTATATTCATAAGTTGATCATATTTTATGGCCTCTTTCTCATGCTTTCCAAGACTGCGTTATTTCTAAAGCAGTTTGTTGTGCATAGCTGCAACCCCTCTTGTAGGGTGTTTTTCAGCTAGACTAGGTGGTGGGAGATCTGTTAGCCACTCCTAGTTTGATTTTTTTTTCTCCCCTTTTGGATCTAGACTCCAGATATGCTGATCTAAGGGATCCAAGGGCTGTAAACTCATTTCTATGCATCAGTCTCCCATGAGTGCATTATTTCAGCAAGCTTGCTATAACATTCCAAATTTTGAATACTACAGTGGTATGAGAGCTCCTTTCTTGGCACAAACTGTGTTTCATTGGAGAACCACAACCATTTTTCATTCAGAAGAAGATGAAACTTTTAATGAGAGGGAGAAGAGGTATCATAATAGAAGTCACAAGAATTTTGATTACACTACTGATGATCAAGACAAGGGTAAAGCCCCTGAAACTGCAAGTGATAAAGAAGGAGAAGAGTTTGCAATAACTCTTTTGGTGGCCATGCAAGATCTTGCTAAAGAAACCAAAGAGATGAGGATGGAAAGAATGAGGGAATCTGCAGGGAGATTTCATCTGGGGGAAAGCTCTGACATGTCTCACCACTAGACTGGTCAACCAGTGAACCAACCACAAGCCCCACAAGCTCCACAACGCTCCACTATGCCTACCTTCTTGGCTGTGGAGAATGAAGGACCACAAGAGAAAGCATCCCTTGAAGACTACTTTGTGGAATATGAATCTCAGAATCAGAGATTTAGAGACCACTTGAGTTTCCAAGAGTTTTGTCACCTCAAGGACAAAAGAAGACTGAGGCAGCAGTATAGAGATGGTGGGTTCTTTCATAATCATGATAGACACCACTCTATGGGCAGATTATTTTTTCCCAATTTTGATGGGTCATACTCTAGTTCTGCCAAGGCATGGGTAGAAAAGCTGGATATCTACTTTCAATTGAACAAATTCCCTGAGATTGAAGCCATCAAGATTGCAGCGCTGCACTTTGAAGGTGAAGCACACAATTGGTGGTTCCATGGGTTGTCTACATTGGTCCATGCCAATGTGACTGCCTACTCTGGATTCACTAGAAGACTGGTGGAGAGGTTTGACAGAAAGGATCCAGAAGCACCTTTCATGAGCCTTGCAAAGTTAAAGCAGTCGGGAAATGCATAAACTTATATCTCTGAGTTTATGATATTATCAGTTATGGTTCCTGATTTGTATACAGCAAGGAGGGTGTACATGTTCATCGATGGTTTGGATGAAACTTTGCATGGGTTGGTTAAATATACCAAGCCCATCACTTTGCATGATGCCATTGAGAGGGCTAGAGACCTCCAAGATGTCTTACCAAAAGCAAAGGCAACTTTCCAGAGCAAGGCCCCTCACCTTTCTAAAGGGAAGGAAGAGAAAGCTGATCCTTCCAAGGAGAGCTCATTGAAGAAGCCTATTGATATTGAACTCAGGAGGGAGCTAAGAAAAAAGAGACTATGTTTCACTTGCCAGAGTCATGGGCACCTGGACATAGATGTGCTGCTGGGAAAGCACACTACATAGAGGTATTCTCAGATTTTGAGGAGGAAGATGAAGATGATGAACCAAGGAGGGGTCACAGTGATGATAATGCTGAGGGAGATCCAACACCATCTCGGGATGGGGATGGAGCCTTTTCTCCAATAGGTGGAACTCTTGCATATTTGAGAGGAGTGCCTAAGTACTTGACCCTAAGAGTACACGGTTCAATCATGAATTAGAGGGTATCTGTACTGATTGACAGTGGGGAAACCCACAACTTTATTGATGCTCATCTTGTGCAAAGGAGAGAAATCCCCATTGATAATTTTGAGGGATTCTCTATTTTGGTCCCAAGAGATAGCACAATGCAATGCATGCAATATGTCCTATCACTCTCAGTTACTATGGGGTCCTACACTTTGGTGGATCACTTTTTTTTAGTTGACATACTAGACACCAATATCATTTTGAGTGTCCAATGGTTGATTACATTGGGGAAGGTCACCACTGATTGGAAGGCTTTGCAGACGGAGTGGGTGGACACGAAGAGTGGTAAGCCCCAAATGATCGAAGGCATGCATACTTATCCTTCACCTAGCACTTCCACACAAACAACAGAGATGGATTTGTGTAGTGGAAGCAAGGATCTCATAGTCCCTTCATTGATGTTCATGAGCTTTCTGCATGGGACATTCCTATCTAGTGGAAAACCACCTGGGAGGCCACCATATTCAGATCTTGTGGGGGAATCCTTACAAAGTGATACTCCAAATCTAGATCCAGGAGGTATTGGAGCAATGCGGGACCAAGCTACAGTGCTGGAGGGCTTGGGATAGCTCAAGAGTGAGGGGGATCCTCTCACTGTATCACTATCACCTTCTCTCTTTTCTAGATCTGCGCTATGGGAGGAGGAGAATGGGAGGATTAGCCTTCCAACACACATATTTGGCATTGGAAATGTCAGAGAAGAGATCAGCAGCAGGGAAGACACTTCCATGGAGGTATCATGAGCGTTGTCTTTTTTGAGCAATGTGGATCTGTACTGGAAATATCAACTGCTTGTAGAGTATTCCAAAGATCTCCACACCAGTACTGTTTTTGGGATTGTATGGAGGGAGTATGGATAGTTTGTATGTACCACATGGATTGGAACTTCTCTATGTGCCTCATGCTACATGTTTTAGAGAAAGCATTGCTCCAACCATGTATAATTATTTTGAATTTTTCACTCTTGGTGGGATGGAATATGCACATCTTATGTTGACCTTTGAGGAACAATTCCTGATGTATTGGCTTGATGAGCACTTGGCTTATGATGAGAACTTGATCATTGATGATGTCATCAATGGAGGAGAGGAAGGAATACAACTCTCACCTTATCAGTTGCTTGAGGACAAGCAACATTTTGGAGGGGAGGACTGTAATATTCCTACTTACCCTGAGCTATGAGGAATATGCATTTTTGTTTTAATTTCTGTTGCATGAATAAATGAATAAAGGAGGACATGTAAAAATCCTGAAAAAAATGAATAAATCAATGCCCCTATGAACAAGGATAAAGCAGGGCCATGTAAATAAATCACTTGCAGGTGTGAAAGGGGTTTGAGTTGTGAGACTGGGTCAACTTTGACCAAATCTCCAGCGCTGTCTAGATTCAATGTACCTCATGAAGGGACAACGTAGTTCTAGAAGGAGGCCCCTCATGTGAAAGGAGCTAACTCATCACGGTGTTTTAGGGTTTGCAAAGGCTCTCATCTTATAAAATGAAGGGGAAGGCAGCCGGAGAAGGTTGTTGATTGTCTATATTTCTGAGTATCTTGTTTGTTTAGACAAAAACTATTCTTTGCTATTTAATGGGGAATTGTGCTACTTAGCACTTAGAATTCCTATTGCAGGGATTTCACCTCTTCCATTGAGGATTCTTGGAGGATTTTTTGCTTATTTGATCCACGATCAGGGTTTGGGCCAAGCTCTACTTCCAACTGCAACGCAGATCCAGTGAGTGTTTGTTTGCTTTTGTAGGCTGCAGCAAGTGGAACTCTAGATCTGCATAGATCTAGCTTGTATTGGAGCCTCTTCTTAGTGAGTGTGTCTTTTAACCTCCTGGAAGAGTGCATCCACTGTTTGAGCTTCATATTTGTATCTTGGCATCAGTCCATCACTGTTATTCAAGCTACAACGCAGTTTTCCTTGAGGAACTGCGTTATTTTCAGTAGAGGGTTTGTAGGGTGTTTTGACCCCATTTTTGATGAGAGATCTCTGGTGCTGGGCTTTGCCTTTCAATTTGGTGATCCATGGATTAGGTTGTTGATTGATGTTCTATTTAGATCTGATCTGTTTCAGTGTAAAGTCATCTTCAAAAATTTCTGAATAATATTGCAAATCTGCAACTTAAAACTCAAATCTACTCTTTCTATTGCATGATTTGGTCAAAACCCCAAGGGGATCTTGTAATAGTGCCTCTCTAGTTTACAGATCTGAAATGGATCTGATGTTTTGTCCAAAAATATGTCCTATATCTGAGATTTAATTTTCAGCTGCTGAAACTCCATAAAATAACACTGTTAAGCCATTTTGCAGTTTATACATGTGTTGCAACCTTCTTTTTCGAAGATTTCTTGCTCTCTTGCCTCTTGTATTCTACTATATATTGTAATAGCATAATTGTAATTATGGTTTGCTGCTTTATATTCATAATTTTATTATATTTTATGGCCTCCTACTCATGCTTTCCAAGACTTTGTTATTTCTGAAGCAATTTATTGTGCATAGTTGCAACCCCTCTTATAGGGTGTTTTTCAGCTAGACTAGGTGGTGGGAGATCTGTTTACCACACCTAGTTTGATTTGTTTTTGCTGCCCTTTTGGATCTAGACTCCATATCTACTGATATAAGGGATCCAAGGGCTATAAACTCTTTTCTATGCATAAATCTCCCAGGAGTGCGTTATTTCAGCAGGCTTGCTGTGACATTCCAGTTTTGGAATATTACACAATCCCCTATGCCATAATTCGCCCTCATCCTGGATCACCACTTTCTCCATATTTCCCACCATGGCAGCGCAACCATCTACCTCAAAATTGAATATATTCTTAACTCGAATCCCTATCATCTTGGCTTGACCCATTGTTTTATGTCGTAGGAAAGGTTTTCCATCACTAAAAACAATGTCATAGCCTCTGTCCTCCAACATTGCGACTGAGACCAAATTTTTCTTTATACCTGGTACATGCATCACATATTTTAATTGAAATAGTTTAACTGACTCCCTCTGAAAGGTAATGGTACCAATCTTGGTAGTACTGTAACGTCCGTCTTCGCCCATCTCAATATGCATCTGGAGATATTTCTCCTCCAAGTCACTGAAAAGTTCCTTGTCTCCCATCATGTGAAAGGAAGTGTCACAATCAAAATACCACACCGATCCCAATGCACTTTACACCATGCATGAAATCAAGGAGAATTCAAGATAAAATTGCAAGGCAAGGGCCTCACTAGCTAAAGCTCCAAAAACCTTCTTGTTCTTCTTCTTTTTTGGACAATTAGCAGCAAAATTCCCATGTTCCATGATAATGAAAACACTTCACCTTGGACATGTCCTGATTCTTGCCTTTAGACTCAAATTTTTAATGGAATTTATTCCCCTTCCCCTTCTTCACCTTAGAATCCAAAGAAAAATCCTCTTCATCATCATGCTTTGATGAAGATCCATCTCTGGTGTTCCGCCTGAACTCCTCCTGCACCAAATATGACCACAGTCGTTCCCATTTTGGAATTTTTTCCCATCGGTTGACAGAGTCTTCATAACTGTGCCAACTCTTAGGAAGTCATAGGAGAGCCAAAATCACCAAATAATCATCAGTGACTGTTATTCCCAGACTCCCCAGTTCATCCCAACATTGGACAAACTTTGTGAGATACTTTAGAATGGTGTCGCCCTTTTCCATCTTGATCTTCCTGAGTTTGTCTTTGAGTGCCAATTTCCTATGGTTGTTGCTGTTTTGTAATAGATCCGTTAAAGCCTTCCACATATCATATGGCATGGATTTCCCATGGAGGCTTGAGACAATGTGGTCTCATACTCCATCGAACAAGATCTTCCTCACCTTTGCCACTTTCTTTTTCCATGCATCAAGATTGGCATCATCTGCAACATCTAGCTTAGGAACATATTTTTCAATGAATTCCTTCAAGCCATTGTCTTCGAGTACCACCTCTATCTTGTCCTTCCAAGAAATGTAGTTTGAGCTGCCCTCGAGTGCATACTCTAACCTCAAGCCATTGAAATCCATTTCGATCTTGAATCAGTTGTAGCACCAAAAAAGTCTTTCTGCAAATTCAAATTCTTTCCAACCAAAAAATCAACTCCTGCTTCACTTCTGCAATTTCCCGTGCTCTGATACCATGTAGAAATTATACAATATGCATGTATATCTTGGATTCACCCAATCTAACAATATGATAAAGTTAAATACTAAATCGCTTCTACAAATATTTGCAGAATTAAAAACACAATTTCCAATTACATAAGCATGGAGAAAGATCAATCACACATAACACATATAACTTCCTGGGGAAAGCTTACAACTAAAAAACCCCACTATATTCTATTGTATATTATATCATGGATCATGAAACAATTACATACAAAACTATGATCACAATATTTCTCAGTACATCAGATAATTGTCTCACACTGTCATACAAAAATTGGCAAATCCCTTAGCCAATTTACTGTCTCCAGACAGCCTGCCTTCACTATGTAATCCCTGCTGAAAGAAATCCATGAATTGATGCCTTCTTGCCTGACTTGACTACGCAAGTATCATGGGATCATCCAATGTGTGTGTTCTTGCATGTGTGCAAGAGGATAATTTCACAACTGATAGTTTACTTCCCTTTCACCTAGAACTCAATTGGGTCTCCACTGGATCTGACATGCATGCAACTAATAATAGTAAATCTTCAGTTTCATTTGAGATCACTACATGTGAATTAATTAATAATTAATTCACTTTATCTCTCACTAGATTACCTTTAGTTTCAATTAGCACAACTGAGTTTAACTCACTTAACTGATTTAAACTATTTACAACTTGCACAACTCACGCACCACTGCACTTCCAACTCCGTTACAACTAGAATCACTCAGTTACAACTAAACTCAACTGCATGCCCCACCAACTAACCTATTAACTCGAAATTCACTTAGCTAACTGATTTTCCACTTCAGTTAACTATTTTAAAGTAATAGATTATATTTTAGTGTCCATCTATATTAAGGGATAATAAAAATAGACATGCACCTAAAAATAGTCTGTGGGCCCCACCCTAGTGTAGGTGCTTAATTTTCACTAGGATTATGGGTGCCAAAATTTTTTCTTGTTGAATCTCAACAAAAAGAAAACCAGATAAGGGAGAAATAGTTGCATTGGGAGACATACATAAATAATAGGAAGGACGAAGATGTTTTGAGGTTAAATTCCACACAATTGTGGATCCAAGAAGGGGACAAGAACACAAAATTATTCCATAATTCAGCAAAGACCAGATTGGTAAGAAATAACATTGAAAAAATTATAGGAGATGGAGACGTTGAGATTAGAGGACATGAAGATATAAAGAAAGAGGTGCACAATCACTACAAAAATATGCTAACAACAAAAAATGGGCTAGTAGATGCAAAAGATTTCATTAAACACATCCATCATATAATAAATGAGGAAAATAATAATTAGATAATCAAAGAAATCACAGAATCAGAGTTAATGGTAGCCATTTAGAGACTCCATCCGGATAAAGTTCCAGGACCAGATTGATTCTCCATCTCATTCTATTGTTCCTACTGGAAATTGATAAAAAAATACTTGTTAAAGATGATTAGGTATGTTTTTAAAAAGAAGAAGATGGGAGGATTCACAAACTATACCTATCTATCCCTCATACCAAAAGATGTTCGTCCCTCCTCTCTAAGCAGATTCCGACCAATATCCCTTTGTAACTCCTCTTACAAAATAATATCAAAAATTCTAGCAAGCCCTGCATTAAGCCCCTACTTCACTCTTTAATCACTGAAAACCAAGGAGGCTTTGTTCCCTACAGGCATATAGTATACAACATAATGCTAGTACAAGAGGCTATACATTCCAGCATAGTGCGCAAATAACGGGGATTAATTTTGAAAATGGACATGGAAAATGCTTTTGACAGAGTAAATTTGTCTTTCCTATCAACGGTTTTCCAAAAAAATGGCTTCTCAGTTGAGTTCATCGACATTATAAAAGCTTGCATTACTGGCCCTTGGATTTTTCCTCTACTTAATCGAAGACCCTGTGAATTTTTCCATAGTTATCGGAGATTAAGACAAGGCTTCCCCTTGTCCCCTTTCCTTTAGATATTGATGGTTGATTCTCTGAGCAAAAAGTTGGAGCATTGTAGAAGAAAGCACACCTTGACTGGTCTATCAATAAGAAAAGGGGTCAAAAGTATAAATCACTTGCTATTTTTAGATGATACCTTTCTCATGGGAGGAGCATATTGTGTATTTTCAAGAAGATTCAAATCAATCCTTAACAAGATCATGGAAGTATTTGGAGGATTGGTGAAAATTTAAAAAAAAACTACATCTATGGCTGGAACACACCTCATCAGACACTTCAAAGAATGTATCAAATTTTAGACATTCCTTTACAATCCAACTGGAACCATTTCCAATATCTTGGGCTGCCAATCACTAAGAAAAATCTAAAAAACTAAAATCTAGAATAAATACACCGAAAAGATGAAAAAGTCACTCTTGGGGAATGATTTGGTTAAACCAAGCGGGCGGAGTCATCCTTATAAAATCCATCCTCTCTGCTCTTCCCCTCTATTAGTTTGCCACGATCTGTGCTCCTACAAGTATCCATAAGCAAATAGAAATCACAATCAAAGGATTTCGATGGCAAGGAGGCAAAACAGAAACTAAGAAATTCAGTTTAATCAAGTGGATTCATGTAACTGCACAATATAAGAAAGGATGTCTCTCTATCAGAATACCCGGATCGATGAATTTGGCACTTGGAGCCAAGATTGCATGGAGATTCATTACTGGTGAAATGAGTTGGTGGAAACATGCTCTTGAGTCAAAATACTTAAACACTCCAAGAAACTCCATCTTGGATAGGAATGCACCTTTTAGACCTTGTAATCAAATCTAGAAACTTATAAACAAGGTGCTTCTGTTGATCAAAAAAAATATTTCAAGAATGTCGGGCAATGGAAAAAATATTAACTTATGGATGGAAAACATAATGGGAAGTGAGCCATTATGTAACAATCAATAAATACGAAGACCGAGGAATTGGATGAAATCAAAAGGCCTCTCCAACTTGGGAAAAATAGCACAGTGGGACACATATGTAACTTGGATGCATTGGAAAACTCCTAATCTACCACAGGATTTAAAAAATCAATGGGATGTTCTGACCCCCTTGCTAAAAGGTGCAACCCCATTGGATCAAATCAAACAGGATGCATACGTATGGAGTCCTATAGGAGGGTAGTACACTGCCAATTCGGGGTATGTAGTGCTTCAAGAACAACAAGGGTAGAAAGATTGGCACCTCTAAAAACTTTCTTTGATATTTGAAAGCTTACCAAAAATAAAAATATTCATCTGGACACTCCTAAATAGCAAAATAATTACTGCAAAGAACTTGAAAAAAAGAGGAATTTATGGGCCATCTCAGTTCCCATTGTGTCTACAGGAGGAGGAAAACATTCAACACGTGTTCATAGAATGTAATTTCACAAAATAATGTTGGAAGCATGTGGTCTCTCCAATAGAAGAAAATTTAAACTACTCCATCCCACTTAATGAGTTTCTAGCTGAGTGGAAAAATAATTACCCTTACACTTTCAAAAATAAAATCACTATGCAAATATATTGGACTAGCATTCCCTTTTTCTTGTGCTGGCAGATCTGGTTAGCTAAAAACAACAATATATTTAAGAATTAAAATCCAATAGTGGAAAGGGTATTATGCAAAACATGGGGGAAAGTCTCATAATTCTACTCTGCCAAAGGGAAAAAGGAATTGATTGGGTGCAACTTCAAGAAGAAGAAAGAGAATGGGCAAGGTTTGCAAACATCAGGCCTAAATTTGCAAAAATTCCCATGCCTAGAAAGGAAAAAAAATGGAAAATAAGACTCTCAGAAGAATACTTCAATATTTGGATTAACTCTCTTAATAGGCCCTGCCTATTTTTCGATGGGGCTTCAAAAACGAATCCTGGAGAATTAGGGCCCGGAGGAATACTACTCTCCAGTGACAAGAGTAACACCATCCTGTATGACTGGGGTTTAGGCATTATGTCTAACAACATGGACGAAGCCCATGGGTTCTTCTTGGCGTAAAAATATTAAAAGAAATAAACATAAAGAATCCAATAATCCTTAGAGACTCTTCGATTACTATACATGCAACATATACTTGATAGTTTTTGGATTTAATTAGCACCTATCCAAGAACATAAACCTTAGAGAATTCATGAGCCACCTCATCAATTTGACTTGGGGATCAGATATAACCATCTCTTTGATTATTTCAAAAAACAAACTAAAGATGGATGAGGAGGTTTTCATATAAATTTAATTTGGATCTTGCTAATGATATACATATATTTTTGATATTTTATCATATTTTGTAATTAAATATTTCTAGATATTATGGATCTAAAGTTTATCTAATTTTTCTATAAAGCAAATGTAAAATAAATACTAGGGGTTTGGACTTTGAGAAAACAATCTTGGTATGTACAAGCTATATTTTTAATATATATTAGAGTTTCCAAGACATAATTAATTGGGATTTTTACCCAAAGATTCATGTGACAACATTTTCCAGTCAGTTTCCTTAGTGCATGTTTTCCTTATGCGTTTTTCATCACTACTTTTTCTTCATATTTGAATGAAATTTTATGAGTTAATAGTTCATTAGATTATCTGTCATTCATTAGATTCCAATACTTTTTCACTTTGTCTTTCTAAAATCAATGTAAAATTCATCTTTTGTTTCTTTTTTTGATGGACTGTTTTTCTTAATTTTAGCACCATACTTTGATGATCCAATGGTCTAAGGAAATATTGTTGATCTCACCTTTGTAAGTTTTGGTGTTCATCGACCAAGATCTTAGAAACCCTTTGATTTATATTAAACCTTTGACTCCATTTCCCAATGGATTTTATATTTATCCAACCACTTTGTAAAAACCTTACCCTACCAAAGATCTGACCACTGTGTTGATTACATGACCAACTGTTGAAGTGACACTAGATAACTGAGTCATAGAGAGAGACCTCTATGGATTGGAAGGGACAACTGCTGATCTCCTAGATTGGTTTGATTCTACCTCCAGGTTTTCCTTTCATAGCTGAGAAAATTATAGAGTGATAACACTCATAATTCTCTTGCACAGGGATTTTGTGCATGAAAAAGTTTAGAGTTAAGGTTAAATACTTATGGTTAGAGTCAATCTCATGGTCATATAAGACATGAAAATTTTCTATTTGGTTGGAAACATGGATACAAAATATTGTATAATCCATGTCACTACTACTTATCTCATAAATACAATTCATCTAGTTGGATTTTGACCACTCAATTTACACCATTACAAATTATTAAGCCTCGAGAACTAAAAATCTTGACTAGATTAGTACTAAATAAATTCTCAATCAGGTCTTCAAAATTTCATTTATATTTACTAGATAAAACAAGGTCCTCATATATCTGTACAAGATTAGTGTTGGAATAATTTCTTAGAATAATAACTTGGTTAGTTGCATTTCTAACATTAAAGTATCTTAGAAAGAGGACATTAGCATCATTCCTTAGACTATGGATATCTTGTTCTAGGGTATTATAAGGGATTTTTTTTTTTTTTTTTTTTTTTTTTTTTTTTTCTGGATCACTTTTCTTATAAAGGTAGAATGGGTAGGCATGAAATAAAAAATTTCAATATAAATACACTTATAATTAATGTCAGAGATGTCTATCCAAATATTTTGATTGAGAGGGTCTATATCATGAATCTGAATGTGAGGAGAAACATGATTTTTTACATATCATTTTATTCCTACAATCCATTTGTGATAAGGTTTTTTATTCCACATTGATCACAATATGAATCCATGTATGTGATAAAATTTATACTTGTCATGCTCACATGTTTTAATTATCAAAATAATATCAATTCCACTTAAGATCCATCTTAACATAGGACCTTTACATATGGAAATCTAAGAGAGTTCTAAGGAAGGATCTATAGTGTTCCAAATTCCTATTTGTTATTATCACTCAATATATATCCCTAATAATATATTTTGTATTCCTAATTATTGTCCATTTTTCTCTCTTTCCGATACCCTTTTCCTTTTGAGCCTCCTTCCTTAGCTCATATTGTTCTCTTCAAATGGGGTCTTCATTTATAAAGGTCCTTGGTCTTTTTAAGCTCCAAGATTTATTGAGTATTATGGCCAATACCACTTACCTTGATGCAAATTAATCTACCTTTATATTCAAGTATCTTCCCAACATCTTTGCTTCTATGAGGTACATTTGTTCAATTTGTGACTTATTTTTTATTTATTTTTTCTTTACTATTACTAGTGTGTCCTCATATTTTTTCTTTTTTATACCAACAATTATAAGATTCAAGAGAATTTTATTACACTCATGATCCATCTAAATTAGCTTATTCATTTCCTCTTTTATGGGCTTGATATATAATTATTTTCCATAATACTTAGGGATACATTTCTATTTAGTTTTTCTTTTAACTTGTTAATCTCATCTCTTATGTTGCAATTTTCTTCAACCATTGATTGTTTCTATTTTTCCATTTCTTATAGTCTAGCATCCATTGATTGTAACTAAGTTATGAACCATAATATTCTATTCTCTAGCTTCTATTTTAACAATATAAATTTGTTATCAATCATTTCCTCTAACTCTATTTTATGTTTTGTTTTTCTTTTTTCTCTCCTTTCCAATGAATCTATATGATCATAAAGACTCTCTAGGGTGACGTTGTTGGGCTTACCCTTGCTAGGATCGGGTTTTGGAATATATGGTGAAGTGCTCATAGTTGAAAATAAATAAGAAGAGGAGCTTATGATCTATGGATTATAACCCTAGCCTCATTTTTCTTTGATATCCACAATGAATATAGTCTTATACATAGCATAGATAACTCATTCAATGTCGTATATATACTCCATTTATTTATCACAAAGATACATATTCAATCCACAAAGATGTTCCATTTATTCACCACATATATAACCCATTCAATGTATGTCATAGAAGCCTAATATTTTCAATGCAAATTTGTCCATTTAATGTATGTTGCAACACAAATATAAGTATTGCAACAAATATCGTCAATGCCTTACAAATACAATGTTTTAGAGACACTATGTTTGTTCACTATAGATATAACCCATTCAATGTATAAGCAATGCCACAAAACTTATTTGAGGATTATAATTCATCAAATGCATAACTTGTTCAATATACAATATTTTTTTGGTGAGATAATTAATGCCACATAGATAAGCATAATGTGTTATAATTATATCAATAACTTATTTATCACAAATATAACTTAGGTTGCAAAGATTATACATAGATATGTTGCAAAGATTATATGCATATATAACCTTTTCCATATAGATATCGATAACCCATTCACTCCAGACATAACCTATGTTGTATAGATTATATGCAGAGATTCGACAAAGAACCTTGAATGGTTTAATGTTTAATACATTCACCATAGATTTGTGATATGTATGCAACTTCTATATGTGATACAATGGTAGAGACGATATTTTATATTATTTATGTATGAAGAAAACTAATGGGAAATTTAATCACACACACACACACACACACACACACACACACACACACACACACACACACACACACACACACACACACACACACACACACATATATAATCTCTTTTACAACATCACTTTCTTACTCTATAAATAACCATGGAAGATTAAGTTGTCCATCACTACAACAATAAGTTTAATGTCACTAATAAATTTATAAATCTTATCCTTGTTATTCCTCAATTTTATATTTTTTCATAAGAATTTTGTGGCATTCATTCCATTATTCATTTTGTCAAACCAATGAGCTAGTTGTAAGTGCTCATAATAGGGCGACTAAATAAATTGGAGAAGCCCACCTTGATTAAATTTTAGAAACATAAATGGAAATAGATTTATTATTATTAAATATTAAAAATAGAAAAAAAAATTACAAGTGAAAAATATGGTTGTAATTAAAACCAATTGTTTACGATGATATTTTCAATTGCCTTGATCCACAGTTGAGGTGTCATTCTTCATTAATTTTTAATTCGTGCTATGTAGCTTTGGAAGGTCTTCTATATAGGCTTGGTGCCTTAGAATGTAGATGATATATGATTTCGTCTTTAGGTGCTTGCTTGGTCAAGTGATATTATGATTTATTTCCTAAGGTTAACTTAAGAAATGTATAATAATTAATCTAATTAATTAATGTGGATTATTAGGAAAGGTTCTATGGATAAATAATAAAATTATTAAAGCGACTTAGATATAATATCAACCATTGATCTCAAGTGAAGCTTGGGATTTAATCCTATACATTAATCACTTAGGAGATTAGGGATAGGGATTTTGGCTTAATGAAATTATAAATTAAGCCTAAGGGAGAGGTGAAGATACAAACAAAAGTGAAGGAATTTATTTTCTCTAGAAAGAGAGGCTCAAATAGAATGAAGAGAAGTAAGGAGAAGTGAAATAGGGATTTTTTGGAGAAACTTAAGGTGAACAAGTTCAGGAAAGATGGAGGTT
Organism: Pinus albicaulis; assembly: GCA_034641835.2. Taxonomy (NCBI): domain Eukaryota; kingdom Viridiplantae; phylum Streptophyta; class Pinopsida; order Pinales; family Pinaceae; genus Pinus; species Pinus albicaulis. The sequence continues at coordinate 723,511,482 of CM076570.1, read as the reverse complement.
GATTTTTTGGAGAAGAGGGCCAAATTGTGGATGAGGCTGAATTATCTAGAGAGACTGCTTTCTCTAGTGTGAAAGGGCCATACGAGACATGGACAAATGGCGTCTTATTTTCTAGCGAGACATGTTAATTATCTAGGTCCAATTTTCTTCAAGAGGTTTTATTTATAAAGACTAAATTATTTAAGGTCGATTTTCCCAGTGGCCCAATTTTCCAAGTGCCCAAAAACTATATTTTTCTATGTCTTATTTGCAGGTCTAAAAAAAATTCCCAATAATTTAAATGAAGGAATATTGTGTTAGATGTAAATTTTTTGGTGTGGTATAATTGATCTCTTCATTGATTTCTGCTACATTTTCAAAGTTAATATACTAGTGTATTTAATTTTTGACAAATTTAGAAATATTTGAGTTAAATATTTTCTGGGGTTTTGAATTGTTAAAGTAAAATAAATTGTATCTAGTATGAAAAAAATTAACATGGTATTAGATCATTATAAACTCTATGGGAGAGATCAAATATCATAAGGGTTTTACGACAATGACTAATTTTATGGTTGAAACACTTTTTATTTTGTAGCAAGGATTGTGTGGCTAAAGTTGATTCGATAATATGACGACATCAATTATAAGATATAAACACAATTTGGATGGGGATGTAAACTTTATTCCATGGAAGGATCAAATCACCCTTGTCTTAATGGAAAATTGTTTGTGGGAAATTGCAAGACAAATGATTCAGGCTCAATAAGATGCTACCCAAGTGGTTGAACATAAGTTGAAAGATATAAGATCCAGTAGCATCATTTTAGATGTTGTGAAGGATCACATAATCCCTCACATAATGAAGAAATGTTTTACTTATAATATGCATTCAAACTTGAGTAATATGTACTAGAGCAACAACCAGAATAAAAATATGGTGCTATTAGAGAATTTGAATAACATCAATATGAATAGATATGAGACTATGGCCTCATACTTCATGAGGATTCAACAAGATCATCATGAAATTTAAACTATTGAGGAAGAGGTGGATCTTTTCAAAGTGGAACTGAAAGGGTGTACCAATTAGTGAGCTACATTTGTGAGGCCATATGGATTCACAATATGCTGCGATATGGATTCACAAAATGCTCATAGGATTATTTAGTCTTGAGATGGGGCCCACTGTGATTCACTGTGACAATAAGAGTGCAATAAGCTCTCTAAAAATCCAATGTTTCATGATAGGTCCAAGCAAATAATATCAAATATCACTTGATAAGAGATAGGGTTTAGAGTTGTGTTGAGAGATTTGAGCATATATTTATAAAGGATAAGATATAAAATATTGTCACCAAGCCTCTAGTGAAGGGAAATTTAGTGTTTTACAGAGACAAGCTGGGGGTGGCAGAGAATCCCTTCCTTGTTGAGAGGTAGTGTTGATTTTTTTTGTAGCTTCAAAAGGTATTCTACATAGGATTAGTATTTTAGCATGTAGAATATATTTGATTACCTCTTTAGGTTCTTTATCGGTAGATTAAGTGATATTATGATTTATTTCCTAAGGATAACTTAGGAAAAGTACAATAATTAATTTAATTAATTTTTGTGAACTATGAGGCTATGGTTCTAAGGATAAAGAACACAATTATTTAAGTGACTTAGATATAATATCAATTGTTGATATCAAGTGAGGCTTAGGATTTACTCAAATACATTGATTACTTAGGAGATTAGGGTTAGGGATTATGGATTAATGAAATTATAAAATAAACCTAAGTTAGAGGTGAAGATATGCACACAAGTGGAGGACGTGATTTTCTGTTGAGAGAGGCTCAACTAGATTGAAGATAAGTGATGAGAAGTACAAAAAACAATTTCAGGATAAATTCAAGGAGGACAAGTTCAGGAAAGAGGGAGGAATTTTATTTTTGAAGAGGGCCAACTTGTGGAGGAGACCAAATTATCTAGAGATGTTAATTTGTCTAGCGCGCGCAGGGGGGGGGGGTATATGAGAGAAGGAGAAAGGAAGGTTGATTTTTTGAGTTAATTCCCTTGGGAAGATTTGCTTTAGGTGGTTCAATTTCTAGAGGTTGAATTCTTTGAGGCCAATTTTCCTAGTGGGCCCGATATTCTAGGTGCCTAACAACTGTAGTTTTTCTATGCATTATTTATGGGTCTAACCCGAAAAAATTCCTAAGAAATTTAATGAAGTGAGATTGCGTGGGTGTAAATTTTCTGTTGTGTTGTGATTGATCTCTTTATTTACTATTTGTTGCGTTTTTTAAGTTAATATACCCAAGTATTTTGTTATCACCAATAAAATTTCATTTTGATTAGGAGAGTCATTTAGCATAGGTTTCATTGTCTTGGAAAATTAATTCATGAAATTGATGAAATTTTATGAATGGGTCATTATCCTAAGTTTAGAGAGTCCCACTTGTCATGTCACCATGGTCAAATCTATCAAAATCCACCAAAGGTATCCATGCATTGGTTAAAAATTTGGTAGTGGCCACATGTCTATCTTTTCTTGAGTCTGCAGGGAATATAATTGAAAACAGGTTGTTTTTTCTACAGACTCACTTGACCAGTCCGTAGGAAATCTGCTAGAATTATAATGGAAACCACTACGAAATCATGTTTTTCTGCACCGATAAAGGAAATGGTTAGGTGTCGATTCTTTAGAGGTTGAAGGTCAATCTGAGGTCACATGATCTGTTAGAAGGGTCATGCAACAAGAGTAATCATAAGTGGTCACTCATCATTTCACTTAACCTCTCTCATTTGTCCTTATCCCTCTCATATTCGGAATTTACCTTTTAAATTCATCTAAGTCTTGTTTTTTTCTGCCATATTTCCATATTACCTTTGAGTCTAGCTGTTGTATCATCTTCAGAAAAGTACAGTTTTTCCTGCAAGCACCTTGTTGTGAAATTATTTTCTTTGCATGTTCATAGCATTAAGAAGGCCAACACAGTGTTAAGAGGGATGACCATGCAGAAGAACACTAATAAAGGGGGCTTGGTTTTCATATCCAGGTTTCAAAGGAATTTGCAGTAAATTTTGTGGGCACTGCATTAAAGGTGGGTTTGCTGAGTTTTGTGGTGTCAGAGATTCCGAGAATGGGAGAAGAGTGGTTCAAAACCACTAAGTTCAAATTACAGAACCGTGATGCATTTATAAAACCTGAACATATTGGAGTAGATATGACATATGAAATGCCAAGGAGTTTCCTTAAAGAAAACTACTCCAAACTACTGCTTGTAATTCAAAAATAATTCACATGTGAAGGGAGGTTCCATATGGTTTATCAATATCATTTTAGGCTCTTGCTACATTTCACTAGTAAGAAATATCTAGATCTTCCATTTTTCCTATTTAGAAGCCTAGGAAAGATGTCACACAAGGTTCAAGCTAGGATAAAAGGTAGTGAAACTTTAGTTTTTCATCATGGGTTGTTTAAAATTTTGGTGTTGTAGGAGTTGAAAAAACTGAACAAAGAGCGGGTCACATTCCTATTCCTTAGTGGTTATGAATCAGATACATTAACACCCAAGAAGACACCTAAATCAAAATCCACTCCTTCAAGCAAGAGTGACAAACCTATAGTTGAAATAGAGGGTGTGAATTAGGAGGAAATGAAGCCCATTGTAGAGCCCATGGATGTTGAAATAGAGCATGCACAGGAAACATATGTTCCATAGCCTACACCTGCAAGTAGCAAGCCAAAGACTATCAAGAAGAGTCATGGAAGGATAAAAAGAAGTCAAACATTAGGGAAAGGAAATCTTGAGGATATTCTTTAAACTATAGACATAGAAGAGACTCCAGTGGTCAAAGGTGTAGATATCAAAGGAAGCAAGAAGAAAAATAAGGGTCTTACTGCCAAAAAACATGATTTCTCAGGAGAAGATGCAGGGTTTATGTTCCAACCAAGAAAACCACTCACCATGTTGCAGATTTCCAAAGGTGTCATGGCTAATTAAAAGACTAAAATTACAGAAAAAGGAAAGTAGCCTATGGCAGAGAACATCATTGTTTTGTCTCCAACAAAAGAAGAAATCAATGTGCAGAGGAAAGGTAAAGAGAAAGTTGTTGCAAAAACTGAAGTGCAACTTTTAAAGGAGAATTTAAGGGAAGCCAGGGAGGAGGTTATTGAAACCAAGTTGGAATTGGAGGAAGCCAAGTTAGAAAAAAAAATTATGGAGGAATTCAAAGAAAAGGTAAATAAAAAAATCAATCACTATGATGAGTCTTTGACCAACGCCAAGAAATTGTTGAAAAGAACCCTTCCTCTACACTTGGTAATGAAACCTACAAGGAAGAGGAATATTTTGTTGCATGCAGAGAGAAGAAACTTAAAAATCAAGTGAAATAGCTAGAAGAGCAGATGGAGATGACACAACCAGAGCTCAAGAGAAAATGTTTAAAGATAACAGTCATAGATGAACCTATGGAGAGTGAAGCCCCTGCTACCAAAGGTGAAGCTTCTAAATCTTGAAAAGTGGATAAATTAACTTTTTGATTTTTTTGCATCATTTTGAATCATCATTGGCAGAGCCATAGGAAAATTTTGAAGAAGGAAAGCACAGTTTTCAAGTCTGCTGCTAATTAGGCAAGTTCGTAGCGTATCTCAGGCTTGAAGCCCAGAAATCGTGACAAACTTGCTGTAGGTGCCTTTTTGTTATAAATCACAGGTTTTTTCATGAAGGAGGTAGGTATATGTTGGTGTTTTGTTTTTTTGACTTAATAAACAACCTCAAATGAGAAAAGGGAGCAAAAAAGTGGCAGAGATGGTCACAGTCAAAGTGCTACAGACTTTCGCTATGAACTTGCCTTAAGTCCCTTGTTTTTGCAGCGAAGAAGTTTTTGGAGATTTTTCAAATTTTGATGGTCTATTTGGGATAAGAAAGCCATGTGGAAAGTTCATGGGAAATCAGAGGAATGTTTTGGTGGAGGAATGGTCTTCGACAAATATTTTTAGTTTTCCAGCTCACCATGAAGACACTCATCAACCATCATGACACCACCTCCTAAAAAGTAGGAATAAAAGTCTCCTAACTTGGTGTGAGAAATTATGTTTTGGTCATGGTCAGTGCCACCTAGGCACATGAATTTTCTTGATGTAAATATGTAGTCTTAAAGTTTTTCGATGTAATAAATAGGTTATAGAGTCCTACTATGTTTCTAAGTCCTAAAATTAGTAGCTATCAGTTTTATCTCCATTTAATTTTATTATGGTTAGATTAGGTGTCATCAGAAAGACTCGAAGGTCCAACCTTGTTGGTAGACCCAGTGTAAATATGCCTAAGCCTATTAATATGCATATTATCAAAGAATAGAGGGTTGATTGATGTTTATGGCAGACGAATATTGTAATACTTTTCATTAGTAATATACAATGACAATTTTCCTTTCTCCACCTGAGATTCATTTGATGTTCTGATGAGTATTTTCCTTATGTATTCTGCAATTTTATCTTCAGTATTCTGATGTTTGACTACTTAGAATTCATGTATCTCATGCTCTAACTTCCTTCAAACATTAGACTACTGTGTATCTGTGTATGTTATCTTTTCATCAGAACATCTATATGCCTCAGCTTCCATAAGAAGAGTTCCCATTTCATTGAGTTTCTTTACACTGACCCCATATGCCGAATGGTAGTTATTTATTCACTTCTTTCACATGCATACAAACACACTTAAAAAATTATTTAAGAGTTAGCCATCTATTGAAATTCATTTGCATAAAATCATCTTTATCTTTGAGAGAGCCCTCTCAGGCTGAAAAGGCTAATTTTCACCTAGACGTACGTTTGAAAGAGTTACTCTAGGGTTACTAGTGAAGCATCCCATCTGTACCAACTTAGTAATAAAATTTTGGTGCATATGCTGGGAGTTTGAAGACATATTTCCCAAAGTTTGTGCTCAAACAGAAATGATGAAATCTTGGAGGTAGCAGGAGCTCAGAAGCTTTCGAGACTGCATACTACCTTGGTGACTCCACTAAAAAATTTCATGTTTAAAGGTGGCTTCGAGAAATATACATACAAAAAGAAATCCATATCCTAACCCACCTACAATTGTGGATAATGCAAGACAGCAACAGAAAAATCAACGCAAAAAATTAGGGCTTTGGTCAAACAACTCAAATTTTCTTGATTTTAGTGCCCAGCATTACGACCTCTCAAAATCAGAGTTTTGGGAAAGTTTGAGGTCAAACGACCAAGGGTTGACCCAAAGGCGTTAGAGGCACCTCTTCAAAATTAGGTATTCCATCACATTCAAGAGATTTTTCCTCTGAGATTATTCGAAGTCATGAAGATAAGAAATTTGATGAAAAGATAGAAGAGGTGTTGTTTAGGTCTAATACTAAAAATGAATTGATTGATATAATACTAGACCTACAGAGACTAGGTATTGATACATATTCCTTAGTGTCAAAAGAATAAAAGGAAGAATTCTGGAAGACTGTCACGTCAGAGTTGTTGTTGGAGGAAGAATATTTTGAAATATTAAAAGAGTTATATCATTTTAATTTTTTTTTGAAAAGAAAGTATGGTATACCCTTGCTTGAATGGAGTTCCTTTGTATCTAGACTCCAAATTCCCTTTACAACATCTCCCAATACTTCACCCTCATTCAATGTTTTTTCCCAAAGTCATAATTTAAGTTCATCTACTGCTTTTCCAAGCACCACAGTCCTCATCATCATGGCTGGAGTTCCTCCTCCTGCTAGACCTGCAAGATATGCTCCACTTGCCCTTCCTGTTGTCCTTCATGACCTTTTAGATGGATATTCTACTAGGATTAAAACATATGGGAGTGAAGAGGAAATATCAACTGAATAACATGTTGACCAATTTAATGATTTCATTGACTGAGAGGAAGTAGATGATGAAGATGTGAAAATGAGGTTGTTTTCTCAGAGTTTCACAGGTGAGGTAAGAAAATGGTTTAAACCTTTAGCTCCAACTAGTTTACAAAATTGGGACCAGTTGGAAGATAGTTTTTTGACAAAGTGGGGGAGTAAGGTGAACCCTGTTCAAGATTTAATTGAGTATAAAAACTTCAAAAGAGCCTTAGATGAATCTGTCCAAGACATTTATAAGAGATTTAGCAAGGTCTACAACTCCATACCTGCTCATATCAAACCTCCCCCGAGAACTACTCAATTACACTATGCTGAAGCTTTTAATTATGAGTTTTCCATCTTATTAAGGGAAAGAGAATCTTCTTATTTGGCTGACATGAAAAATGATGCAGTAAAAGTTGAAGTGAACATGGCTGCAGCCAATAGGTCTAGATAGGTAAAACTAAATTAAAATAAGAGGAGAAGCCTTCTTCATTCTCTGATGTGAAGTTTGACACCATGATGAAGACCATGGAGAAACTTATGGACAGACTTGCCCTTGGTGCCAATCCTTTGCCTCATGCACAACAATAGACCCATATAAGAAATCCCAAATTTAGGAGGCCTCAAATACAACAAATAAAGAGAGAAAATAGAAACCAACCTGATACACAAGTGGGATCTCCTTTTAAAAAAAAAATTACTATATGAAGAGGAAACACAACCTGAATTCCAAGAGGATTTTATTCATTTCTTAGATGAAGAGGTGTCTGGAATGTTTCTAACTAAAGAGGAACATGATGAGTCTAGTCATGATATGGGGGGAAGAGAGGGACAATATTATGACTTAAAGGGTTACCGAAATGATATACTTGAAATGATAAAAAAATACAATTTGAGAAATAGAAAATTTTCCATTTTAACAAATAAAACTCAGCCAAAGAAAGATGCTCCTAAACCAGCTAAACTAAAGAAAGACACACCACCACCACCTCATGGAAAAGAAATTGAAAAATCCTCATCTACTTTCAATTTAGAGAATGAGATCTCCAAAATCAAAATTCCAGTACCCTTTGGTGAAATTTTTTACACCAATTTTTGGTCATCTAACCTGTTACTATTAGATGGACCAAAGTACACCATGTAAGACCAATTTTACCCTAATTAAAATTTCTTTCACTATGAAAAATAACTTAGTAATCCATAATTTATTAAGTTTTTTATGGTCTAAATAGGAAGCCCCATGAGGAAATATTGAATAAATCCATATTTGTTTGATTTTTCTCTAGGAATAATTAGTTAAACAACAGTTCAATTAATATTCCTGGTCATATTTAACCCAAAACATGAAAATTAATTAGATACACCATTATTTATCTTATTATTTTCTAGGAATAATTGAATAAATCACTATTTATTCAAATAATATTCCTTGTTAAATTTGACTAAATCATTTATAAATAATTGAATAAATCACTATTTATTTAATTATTATTCAACCGCATCCTTAAAATAATAAATAAATCATTTATTTATTTATTGTTTACAAATAAAGGGATTTGACCAAATTCAAATTCTTTTTCCTTCCAACAAATATAATAAAATATTCCATAAAAGTTGGATTTAGATTTGGTTAATAATATTTTAATTATGCACCAATATCTAGACTAACTCAATATTTTGTTATAAATAGAAGGGTTTTTTCCATTCACTCACTACCTTTTTTTCCTTAAGATCACTCTGGATCTATACTTTTGGTCTGACTTTGGTCCTCCATAATTGTCATATTTTGCTACCATTTTTCTTGCGAGCTCCCATTGAGTTCCATTTTTTGTTTGGGTTTTCTACACCATCAAGAGAGAGAGATCTTAGATCTGAAGTGTTGAGGACATACAAGAACCCATCCCATTGAGGGGGACTGGTAACATCTTTCTATGTTCCCTTCCTAGATGTCAAAAATACAAAAATTCTTTAAAAATATTCTTGTCTTGTCTATTGGATGCATGGAGCAACTCTTGCTTTTATTTACTGCTTAATGTATTTTACTGCATAGATCTAGATTTTGTAGCATTTATCTTGGTCAACTAACTGTAGATCTAAAGAAATTTCCATCCATCTTCAATGTTAGGGCTGCTTCTTATGCACAGCTAAAGTGAGCTTTTTTCGTACACTTGCGATTATAATTCATACTAGCAACTGGCGACTCCACAAGGGTTTACGATTACGACCTCTATCGTTTTTTAGATCCCTGCATGACCAACTGCTTCAAAACCTAGGGTTTTTCTTCAGCTTCTTGTTTTTCTTTTCTTGATTTTGTTTTTAACCTATAAAAACCTAAAACAATAAAAATTCTAACTTCTGTGTGTTTCTGGACCTATTGTGCAGGTGACAGGTATCAGTCACAACTGAGATGACAAATTTTTTTGAAACTTGCTCCCAAGAGTGCCGGAAGTGCAAGTCACACTTTTTGGGCCAAAACCCGCGACCTGGACCTTTAAGACACATAAAACAACCCTAAACCTGCAACCTCTGTAGAAATTAGGTCAAAAACCGCGACCTGTACTTTTTGCGGGAACTTTTATGAGATTTTCTGCGTTTGTCTGGGCGTCTATTCAGGGTTTTATGACCTCCGTATCCACCCATTTTGTAGAAATTTATTAATACTAATTTATTACCAGATCCTCCTGATCTAACAATATTTATCTTCTTTCTAAATACAGAATCCTTCCATTGTTAAACTTGCGAAAATTTAAAACTCAATTAGAAACACATGTGAATAAATTCAATCGCACATAACACCGTTGTTTAACAGGAAAGCTTAAAGCTAAAAATCCCAACTATCATATATTATGTATATCAATGGAATCATGTAATCATCTCATACAAAGCTTAGTAAATCAAGCTCTCAGTACAATATAGAATCATTACACATTGTCATGTAGAAATTTGCATCTCTATGCACTAATTTCTCGCCTCCCTGACAACGTGCCTCCACTGCGCAATCACTGCTGAAGAAGACCCCTGAATGGATTCGAATTGGCCTTGCCTTGACTTCAAAATCCTCATTGGAAACTCCAATGTGTGTTAGATGCATTGAATGCATCACTATAGTCACAACGGATAGTCCATCTCACCCTTTCACCTATCTCTCCACTGGGTCTCCACTGGAACTAACATGCACTGTAGTTAACTGCTACATTTTTTCAGTTGTTAGTGAGTTATTAGTTATGAATTAATTAAATAATTAATTCACTTAACTATCACTAGTGTATCTTTCAGTTAGACTAGATACAACTAGCTCAACTGAGTTTAACTCCATTAACTGAGTTAAACTGAATAACAACTCCCATAACTACTCTTCCAACTCTGTCATTACTTTGCCACTTTAGTTCTAACCGAGTCCTCCATGCATGAGCCACCAATAACCCTAGAAATTGCATAATTCCTTCAGCCCACTGATTTTCCAAATCTGTTCACTGAAATAAAGTGCTCCAAGAGAATAAGTTGATGTTTATTGTCGGATTATTATTAAGGGCTAATAATAATTGACATGCATCTATTTTTAGATTGAAAATATATAAATAGACTTCACCCAATATTCTAAAAATAGAATTTCTTCTATTTTTCCAACTTGATCAACCATCTACAATTAGCATCCTACAACTTATAGAATATGCTCACCATGTCTAAAAATAGACATACACCTAAAAATAGCCTGCGGACCCCACTTAGTGAAGGTGCTTAATTTTCACTAAGCTCATCATCTTGTTGAATCTCAACACTCCCTGTCAACAAGATAGGGATTATCCTTCACCTCAATCCTGCCTCTATGGTATTCGAATTTTCTCCTGTCGAGCACCTTCATCAAAATATCTACATCCTGATCTTCCGTAGGAATGTACTGAAGCAACATGATCTTCTACTGCACACAATCTCTGATATGATGATACCGGATATCAATATGTTTAGATCTATCATGAAACATATGATTAATCGAGAGTTTAAAGCAACTCTGATTATCACAATGTATCATTGTAGGATCTAAATGTGAACCGAACAAACCGACTAGGATCTTCCTCATCCAGATAGCCTCACATGCAGCTTGACTTGCTACCATGTATTCTGCTTCCATTGAAATGAGTGCCATGGATATTTGTTTCCTATTGTACCAAGAAACTGCTATAGATCTGATATTGAAAACCACTCCTAATGTGCTCTTTCTGTCCGTTGGGCTGCCTGCCCAATCTGCATCCGTGAAGCCATGCAACTTCACCTCATTCGTCTATCTGTACCATAAACCATACTCATATGTGCCCCTGAGATACCTTGGGACATGCTTGCCTGCCTTCCAAAAAATCTTGGTAGGCTTAACCATTACTTTTGAAAGTTGGTTCACAGCATAGCATATGTTCGGTCTTGTATTAACTAAATACATGAGCGAACCCACCAACCGTCGATAAACAGTGGCATCCACTACCTCTGCCGATGTAGCATCCTCTTTCCTCCAATTTCCTGGAAGAGGATTATCCATGGGCTTGCAGTCATCCATGTGAAACTTACCAAGTATCTCCCGAGCATACTTTCCTTGAGACACAAATATTTCACCTTCTCGATGCCATATTTCCAATCCAAGGAAATAATGAAGGAGGCCCAAATCCTTCATCTCAAACTCCTTTGCAAGATATTCCCTGCATGAGTGTATCAAATGCTCATCACCCGTTAGTATTAAATCATCAACATAAAGAACAATGATTAAAAGCTTACCCTCCACCACAATTTGGTACAGGTTTGCATCCACCTCACTCTTGGTGAAGCCAAGTCCAGTGAAATAACTGTTGATCCGAGTGTACCAAGCACGTGGTGCTTGCTTCAGCCCATATAATGCTCTTTTGATTCTCTGCACATGCGACTTGCTATTGAAGATCTCAAATCCTTCAGGCTGCTCAATGTACACTTCTTCCTCAATGATCCCATTAAGGAACATAGTCTTCACATCCATCTGATGAATGTGCCAACCCATCTGCGCTAAGAGAGCAAGGACGGTCCTTATGGAAGAATACCATGCGACAGGTGAAAAGGTTTCTTCATAATCAATCCCCTCGATCTGTGAGAAGCCTTGGGAAACAAATCTTTCCTTATAATTAACAACGCTCCCATCAGCAGCTTGCTTTACCTTGTAGATCCATCTTGATCCTACAACTGATTTACCCACCGGCCTTGGAACAATCTCCCAAGCAGCATTTACATGGTAGGTCATACTCACTCACATAGCATCTGCCATGTGGGCTCCTACCTTGCTTCTTCAAAAGAAGATACAAACATGCGTGCAATTATGAGCCATGTATCCGGTAGATCACATCATTGTTGTCTTGTCTCTGTTTGTGATGTAGGGACTCCTACATTCTATGCCGCATCAAGCTTCAGTCTCTCAGCTTCTGTGGTACGCATTCTGCCTGTTTTGATGTTTGGTTCTGCATGAGTGGACTCCTCCACTCCATGAATCTCCTCCTGTGGCTGATCCACATTGAAAATGGAGTGGCTTTCCCATGAAGGCTTGACACAATATGGTACTTCACACCTTCCAACATAATTCTTCTTGTCTTTGCTACCTTCTTTTGCCATGCGTCAAGTACTGTAGCATGGCTAGAAGTAGGCTTAGGAACATCGCTATCGATGAACTCCTTCAATCCATTATCTTCAAGCACCGCCTCCATCCTATCCTTCCAGGCTATGTAATTCGAGCTGCCCTCAAGAGCATACTCCAATCGCAACCCATTGAAAGACATTTCAATGAATACTCAACTGTCACACCAAGAAATTTCTGCAGCAAATTCGAATTGTCCACCAGCACAAAACTCAGCAATTATTCACAATTGCAATCTCCAGTGATCAATACTACTCCGATACCATGTAGAAATTTATTAATACTGATATATTACCAGATCTTCCTGATCTAACAATATTTATCTTCTTGCTAAATACAGCATCCTTCCACTGTTAAACTTGCGAAAATTTAAAACTCAATTGCAAACACATGTGAATAAATTCAATCGCACATAACACAGTTGTTTAACGGGAAAGCTTAAAGCTAAAAACCCCAACTATCATATATTATGTATATCAATGGAATCATGTAATTATCTCATACAAAGCTTAGTACATCAAGCTCTCATTACAATATAGAATCATTACACACTGTCATGCAGAAATTTGCATCTCTCTGCACCAATTTCTTGCCTCCCTGACAACCTACCTCCACTACGCAATCACTGATGAAGAAGACCCCTGAATGAATTCGAATTTGCCTTGCCTTGACTACGCAATCCTCATTGGAAACTCCAATGTGTGTCAGATGCATTAAATGCATCACTATAGTCACAAAGGATAGTCCATCTCACCCTTTCACCTATCTCTCCACTGGGTCTCCACTGGAACTGACATGCACTGTAGTTAACTGCTGTATTTGTTCAGTTGTTAGTGAGTTATTAGTTGTGAATTGATTAAATAATTAATTCACTTAACTCTCACTACTGTATATTTTAGTTAGACTAGATACAACTAGCTCAACTGAGTTTAACTCCATTAACTGAGTTAAATTGAATAACAACTCCCATAACTACTCTTCCAACTCTGTCATAACTTTGCCACTTCAGTTTTAACTGAGTCCTCCATGCATGAGCCACCAATAACCCTAGGAATTGCGTAATTCCTTCAACCCACTGATTTTCCAAATTTGTTAACTGAAATAAAGTGCTCAGAGAGAATAAGTTGATGTTTATTGTTGGATTATTAATGGCCAATAATAATCGACATGCATCTATTTTTAGATTGAAAATCTATAAATAGACTTCACCCAATATTCTAAAAACAGAATTTCATCTATTTTTCCAACTTGATCAACCATCTACAAACATCATCCTGCAACTTATAAAATATGCTCACCATGTCTGAAAATAGACATACACCTAAAAATAGCCTATGGGCCCCACTTAGTGAAGGTGCTTAATTTTCACTAAGCTCATCATCTTGTTGAATCTCAACACGTTTTGGACCTGTACATGCTCTGTTTTACTCATTGAAGTGGGAACTTAACCCCCTGAGGCTTCAGTACGCTTCCTCCTTTCTAGGAGGAGGTTAGCTGAAGCAGGTTGTTTGAAATTTCAATGTGTTCAACCATTTTTCAAATATGATCCTATACCTTCAGATCCATTTCAGATTGGTTATTCATCCATCCAAAACACCTCTTTTCAGTTTTTTTTGGTCCTCCTCTAGGGTCCCCTCCATTTCCCTTCAGGTTGTAGCCTTTCGACACCTCATTTGCAACACTTTTCCCTTTGGTTTTTTGCTATTTTTGCACCTATTTCCAGCAGATTTGACCTTTAGATCATTGTCCCTCCCAAATTTAGATCCATTGGCTATTTTGTTGTGTTTTGATTAGATTTTTTCCCACCCATAGACTAGTTGTTGAGAAGCCCACCTCCTTGGGTTTAGATTAATGCATCTTTAGCTATTTATTTTCTGTTATATTGAATTTACTTTACTATTATTTGCATATTTATTGACAATTATACAACACACTTTTTCTTTTTTCTTCATAAAATTATGGGTTTAAACATTAAAATTAACACACTTAACACACACCCTAAGTGAAGAAGCGCCTGATTAACATTGCCAGGTAAAGACTATAACATTGTAATCAATTGATCCTACTCCCCTCTGCCCTTGTTTCGACATTATAATCATTTGATCCTCCACCTCCTTGCCCTTGTTTTTCTCTCTTCCTTTTGTGATCCGTGTTTGTTCTGTCATCATTGCGCCCCCAAGGCGTTTATCCCAGAGACTTCTTGGCCTTCATCCTCAGTTTACGTTAGGAAGACTTACTCCTCCGTGTAGGATTCGAGTTAGTCCTCCATCGAGTCCCCATTCCGACTCCGCTTCTAGTTCATTGGGTTCCCCTTCTGGTTCCATCCCCAGTTCTCCCCCTGTCACCTTCACCATGTCTAGTTCAGGACCTAACGCTAGTGGTATCCCCGACCCTAATGCTGGGAATACTACTAGTGGGGCCGCAACAGGAACTACCCTGGCTTCTCCCTTGCTCCCTTATATGGTAGGCCTCAATCTTCCTGATTTTAACCAGTTGATCAATGACCCCATATGCCATGACGCTGGTTGGCCTACTATTCCAACCAAGCTCCCTTCCGACATCCCCAAGTTTGAAGGTCTTTTTGGAGAAGATCCTACTAATCATGTTCGATCTTTCCACATGTGGTGTTAGTCTAACTCCATTACCGATGACTCTGTCCGTCTTCAGTTTTTCCAACATACGCTTACTGGCGAAGCTTCTAAGTGGTATGTAGATCAGGCCTCCTCCTCTCACACCACTTTTGTGACTCTTGTCTGGGCTTTTCTGTCTTATTTCCAACTTCCCCTTCGTTATGACACTGGTACTGAACTTTTGACCTCTTTCCATCAATCGTCTGTGACCCGCCTATCCGATCATGTTTAGGAATGGCAGAGATGAAAGAGCATATGTTGAGCCCCTACCTTCGAAGACCGTGTCTACATGGACTGGTTCCTTAGATCCCTTTTGCATGCTATCGACAAAGATGTCGCATCGCATTTCCCTTAGAACGAAGAGGCTACTCTTTAGATTCCGTTAAAATATGACCTGATCTACGCACAGTCTAGTTATGTTTATACTGTCTTACCTGATCTCCCTAGACTCAGTGATGCCAACGCACTGGAGGAATCCCATGCTGCCGACGGTATCGTTGGAGCCCTTTCTCATCCATATGCTCATCCTCCCATGGTTTATGGTTTTCCTCAGGGAGGGGCCAACTCCTCCAACACTTTTCCCCCTCCCGGTAGCATGTATCTAGGATACAAAATGCCTCCTAATTTTACCCAACCTATTTACCACAATGTTTCCCAACCTCCTTATTATCCGTATCCACAGGATGGTGCTCCAGCTCCTCTAGCATTAGCACCCTCGCCTCCCCTACCTTCTAAATCCTCGCAACAGCAGCCACCACCCCCCAGGGGCAAGTGTATGCACAACATGGCGTGATTAATCCTCCTACTTCCAAAAAGAAGAGGAAAGGCATCCAAAATCAATCCGTCCTCGATAATCTAGGACCTAATCCCCAAGAGAATGCACCTAACATTGCTAACCAGCAACAGGGCACTCAACCCAAGTAGGAAAGACATGTTCGCACGAATAAGCCTTGTTCTTGTTGCAGTGCCTATGGTAATTACACCCATGATTGTCCTCTTTTACCACATATGCGTCAGATGTGGTAGTCTCAGGAAACATCGCGAGGACATCAAGCCTCCCCTTCGATTTCTCCCAATGCTGCACCTATCCAGCTCGCTGTGTTTACTAATCCTTTCCCTTAGCAAGGATTCGTGGCTACCCAACCACCTGAAGGTCAGGCGACCACTCAACCTCCTCCATCTGGTACCTCTGATTACCAGATTCTTATAATGAACTTTGACCAAGCCATTACTATTGACCTCAACCTTCAGACTCGGTCCCGTCAGTACATCAAGCATCCCGCTATGTTTTCCCCCAACCGCCCTTCTTCAAGTTCCACAGAGCCTCTTTCAACAACTAGTGGTACTTTAATGATCCCTTAGCCTAAGGTAGAGGTTCATACAAAGATCCCCAAGGGACCATTACGCCGAAACACTGCTTCTGGAAAAGCTGCCCATTCAGTCAAGATCAGTTAAGATTAGTCAAGATCTGGAATGCCAACGTCTCCCATTGTATCATTGATGAGGGGGAATCCACCTTCGTGATGTCCACTTCATTTTGGAAGCAACTCGAATCCCCTGAGTTGACCCCATCCACTATCACCCTCTGAGCGTGGGATGGCCACTCTTCCTAGCCCATTGGCCTGTTATGCAATTGTCCCATTATTCTTGCGGGAAAGACTATTTGCATTGACGTAGAAGTAATTGATGCCACCTTAGATTAAAACATTCTATTGGGTCATAGCTACACTTATGCGATGTCTTCTGTCCCATATACGGTTCACCGCAAGATTTAATTTCCTCATAACGGAAAGATAGTCACCACTGAGCAGTTGACATATTACAAACCGAGGTCTCAGACCTCCCCTGATTCCATCATCTCTTTGGTGGCCAATAAGAAAACCGTCGAACCTTTGACCAGTGTCTCACCCGGAGTCTACAAAGACTCCTCTTTGCTTGGTTATTTCGCTAGTCTTCCTCCTCCTATCTTTGATCCCAGCTCATCGAACATTTGCATGATGCAATCGTCTTACGTTGCCCTCAAGCAGCCCGCTTCGACTAGTCAGCAGCTCCGCCCTCTGCAACTTGCTCCTAGCACCTCGACTCAACCTTCAGGACCCCCTCCTCAAGGCCCTTCATCTACAACTAGTACCCATGAGCCTCTCTACGCTCCTAGAAAAGTTACTCCTGGCCTTAACCATCTTGGAGCTGTCCCACTTGGCCATTACCCCTCCAGTCAGATACTGTTCTTAGCTGCCCCTCCTGGAGTGTTTTTGGTACCTGTTATGGCTACCTTATCCATTCCTAACCTAACCACGAGGATCCCATTTTGGTACATTGATCCCCCAGCCACTACCCTGCATGGTCGGCCCAAACCTTATCTTGCTTTGACCCCAGTTCAACTAGTCTCCATGACCCCTCCCTCTGCTACCGTGCCTCAACCACCTCCTCATGTTGTGACAACTTCAAGTGAAGGGGGAAAAGCTTTCAAGAAGGCACCTAAAGACGAGGTTGCCCCAATAGACCCTGCTCCTCCTCAGCCTCCAAAGCATACCCAACCTTGTGCTTTGTGTGATGTTATCAGTCATGCCACCCATCATTGTCCCGAATTGCCTCATATCAAGCCCATGGTCAATGTTGCGTTCCCTGAGTCTATGGTCCCTAAAGCCTCTCTTCCTCGAATGCAGCCAAGAACCCTAAAACTATTCACGCCAACCAACCTTGTACTTTGTGTTATCCCCATGGCCATTATACCCACCGTTGTCCCCGCCTCACGCATTACCGCGCCTCTTTGGAGGTAGTTCGGGAGTATGATATTGAACAAAACCAATCATCCTCTCCCGTCCTTATGCAGTATGCTTCGGGCCAACTTGAGGATTTACCCGCTCCCATTGACATTTCCCCTCCTGATGTCGAGATGATGGAGCCTACGGCCACCATCTTCTACCTATCATCATTCATGAGATCCACGGTGGAAGCTCCCTCTGAGACTTCCCCTTTTGTTTCACTTGAACTCTCTTGAGTGATCACCTTGGGCTCAACATCAGTGGATCCCTCATCTACTTATTTTTCTGTCACCCCTTGTGACGATGCGTATGTGAACCTCTCTTCTCATGATGTTGAGTCAGGTAGCTTCGCTGCGTCAGGTGGTATTTCCTCCACCAGTCACCCCATCTTCTATTATGATGACAACATTATGGAAGTAGTCACCACCCCTGAATTTATCTATCCCCCCCTACATCAAACCCATGCATTCGAACCACATACACCTTATGTCCATTACATTGAAACCTAATGTTTGGGTAAGGGGGCACCCATATTTGAGAGACTAGGAGAAGCAATTCTCCACAACTCTCCTAGTGTATTTGGTTGTGTCAACTCTAGTACCCTTATTCTTCCCCATTTAGAAGAAAATCTAGAGTCCCATATCAATTCAGATCACTCTAGGGATGATACCCCTCATCATTACTTCATCTTACATTAACAACCCAGTCCCCTAGACATTGTTGTTGACCAACCTATGGGTTTTCTAGGAGAGCACCAGTTCATTATCTCCAAATCCACTCTTGGGGATAGTGACACAATGTATGCCAACCCAGAAACTTAGTCCATTTGCTTCATATATGCAGTACCAAAAGAGATTGGTAATCCAACATTCCATTTCTCGAACTGCATAACCATAACGAAAACAAATGGCACACCACATCATAAAAATGTGTTTAGATTCCCCCTTTCTAAATACATTTTGGCATGACCATAACATGCTTGGGGGAACCTATCTCCCTCAACCATAAAAATCCTAGCTCTTAGCCAAAAACAACACTGAAACCCCCTTTCTGTGACAGGTCTCACTTTTCAGGTCATTTCCTAGGACATGTCACACTTTTCTGCCCAGTACTTGCTACCTAGGTCGCAAAACAAACCCCAAAAAGTGTGACCTGGTTTGTTCATGAGCTCTGGGTGCCTAAAATGAAATTTTGATCCCCTTAAATGAAAGAGTAGGGTTAGGCCTCTTACTTGCAACTGACAGATCTCGATTCTAATGGTCGGTTTGTCCGCTACGATCACCGCAAGATTTAGGGCCTTTTCTCCTCTCTACATTCACCACGGCTACACTTGCAAATGACTGAATTTGGAGAGAAAATGCCTTATTAAAAGAAAAACCCCATATTTTTCTTTCGATTGCTGCGACCAAACCGTAGTCAGTTTTACAAACCATCTGTACCGTTGGCAAGCTCTCATCGAGATCTAAAATGGGCATCTGTTAGTTTTTTGTGATTTGATACTTCACCAGGACACATTTTGTCCAAGAAGGGTCACTTCACCTCTCCTCAAAATCAAATTTATTCACTTGCAACACTTGTACTTCAGGAACCACCTTACCTCCATACTTGTTCATGCTCGTGTCAATTTTCGTCGTGAGTAACCATCTTGTACTCATGTTTTCATGGTCCCCATTGGACCTTTTTTGTGTGGCAACATCATCGAGTTGCCCTTGTTTAAAGCATCCGAGTTGAGTCATCATCGCATCCATGGAGTCTATCCCAAGTCCCTTTGTGTCTCGCTATATTCCTCCATCCTTCATTGCTTGGTTCCTCTCTTGTGTCGCACATTATGGCCTTCAATCCTACTGTCTCCTGTCCCCTTTGATATTGTGTTAGTTGCTGCCAGGTCATCCATGCCCTTCATGCTCTAACAAAGGAAGTTGTCATCCCGCTATTCAGTACCCCCTATTCCATTAGCATCCCTGGTGTGAGTCTGTTAGTTGCTCTACTATTATCTCTCATGCCTTAGTTGAGGATCCCTTATTGCCTCACCTATGGTGGATCTCCTTCTATCAGCATCAACTCATTCATTCCAGAAGAGAGGTCTAGAGGGCGGTGTACCTTGGTTCCAGCTTCCACTCTTGTTCGGTGCCTCAGATTAGGAAAAGGGACTCCTCGTTTCACTTTGACTTGATTTTTTCTCAGCTCCAGCTCCTTATGACGTGATCAAGATCCATATACTTGATGGTTCGGTGATGCCAGATATGGTGCCAGTGATTCCTGGGTGCGTGTGAGATGTTTCAGACCTCATGAGGGGGTGGCCCTTCAGGTAGCCCCCCACATGCCCGGATGACCTCTTCATTACAGCCTTCGATGCAGCTCCACAGATTTGATGATTTCGGCCTCAGCGGCGTGCAACACCTTTTAGTTTGCATGTATCGTTCATATTTTCAGAGCCCTCTCTTCTTTATAGGGCCTCTTTGGTTGCACTTATATCTCATGTACTCATATATTAATGTATAAGTCATGAATGTTATCTTAGGAAAAATATGTATGTGGGATCCATTATCATTTTTTTATCTGGCCCATGTTTATGCTAGCATGTAATATATAGTTCGTCGCCTGCTTCCTGGACGCATTATTCTTTGTACTTTGTCTAGGCGGGCATAGGTATGCCTCCCCCGCCTCTTGTAGCACAGGTACTCACTCATAAAAGAGACTTGTCACACCTGTAAGTCTCACCTCCTCAGGGTCTTGTCCTCTAGTGTTTTGGTCTACCTTATATTTCTCTCTCTCTGACTTCCCCTTTGGTGTCTAGTGATTGAGTTCTTACAATGTACTTAGGTCATACGATTAGCTCCTAACACTCGCACGCTAGGGGGAAATCTGTTACACCAATTTTTGGTCATCTAAAATGTTACTATTTGATGGACCGAAGTACACCATGTAAGACCAATTTTACCCTAAGTAAAATTTCTTTCACTATGAAAAATAACTAGGTAATCCACAATTTATTAAGTTTTTTATGGTCTAAACAGGAAGCCCCATGAGGAAATATTGAATAAATCCATATTTGTTTGATTTTCCTCAAGGAAGAATTAGTTAAACATCAGTTTAATTAATATTCCTGGTCATATTTAACCCATAACAGGAAAACTGATTAGATAAATCATTATTTATCTTATTATTTTCTAGGAATAATTATTTAAACCTTATTTAAATAATATTCCTTGTTAAATTTGACTAAATAATTTATAAATTATTGAATAAATCACTATTTATTTAATTATTACTCAACCACACCCTTAAAATAATAAATAAATCATTTATTTATTTATTATTTACAAATAAAGGGATTTGACCAAATTCAAATTATTTTTCCCTCCAACAAATATAATAAAATATTCCATAAAATTTGGATCTAGATTTGGTTAATAATACTTTAATTGTGCACCAATATCTAGAGTAACTCAATATTTTGTTATAAATAGAAGGGTTTTTCCATTCACTCGCTACCTTTTGTCGCCTGAAGATCACTCTGGATCTATACTTTTCGTCTGACTTTGATCCTCCATCATTGTCATATTTTGCTACCATTTTTCTTGTGAGCTCCCTTTGAGTTCCATTTTTTGTCTGGGTTTTCTACACCATCAAGAGAGAGAGATCTTATATTTGAAGTGCTGAGGACATACAAGAACCCATCCCATTGAGGGGGACTGGTAACATCTTTCTATGTTCCCTTCCCAGGTGTCAAAAACACAAAAATTCTTTAAAAATATTATTGTCTTGTCTATTGGATGCATGGAGCAACTCTTGCTTTTATTTACTGCTTAATGTCTTTTACTGCATAGATCTAGATTTTGTAGCATTTATCTTGGCCAACTAACTGCAGATCTAAATAAATTGACAACCATATTCGATGTTAGGGCTGTTTGTTATGCACAACTAAAGTGAGATTTTTTCATAAACTTGCGATTAGAATTCATACTAGCAAAATTATTAAGTTCACTGAGTATAGAAGCCAAATTTCCAAGATGTTAAACACTTAGCCCAGACCTTCAGACATCCTAAATCTGCAAGAAGACCATCCTACCATTTTCCTAGGACCAAAGGTAGAAGATGAACAAAATGAATAATTTCCTCCTTTTTATGGAAGTCTGAATATCCATGATATGAATTTTCATAATGCCATGTTAGACTCGGGATCTTCTCACAATTTTATGCCTAAGGTGATCATGGAAAGAATGGGTTTAGAGATCACTATACCTTACAAATATTTGTTTTATTTTGACTGCAAGAGAGTTTAGTGCATAGATTTCATTAAAGATGTGGTTGTTGGCCTAAGTCAAGTACCTTCTAAGACAATGGTGATGGACATAGTGGTAGCTGACATTCCTCCAAAGTTTGGTATGCTTTTATCCAGATCTCGGGCAGCGCAAATTAAAGGGACTATGCAGATGGATATGACATATGCCACCATTCCAGTCTTTGGTGAGCAGAGGAGGATGTATAGAGAAATTAGGATGGCTTAGATGGTGAGTAGCAAAGAAATACCACAAAATTTTCCTATTTATGTAGTAGAGAGTGAACTTGGATCCTTAATTTTGTTTAATGAACTCACTAATGAGGCAAAAAGTGAGAAAAAGATAGAAAATCAGCAAGCAGAAAATCAGAGATGTGTTGAGGAAAATGAAGAAGTTTGGTGGCATTTACATTTTTATGGCGCTACTAGAAGAGAGGGAGCTGGAGCAGGGATATGAATTACCACTCCTCATGATGAAAGTAATTTTTCCTCATACAAATTAAACTTTGATTGTACAAACAACATGGCAGAGTATGAGTCATTGTTTTTGGGTCTAGAAAATTTGAAGAATTTAGGCACCACAAAGATATTAGCTTCTGGTGATTTTGAATTAGTGATCATGAAGGTAGAAGGATCTTATCAGACCAAATATTTCCAGATGAGGGCCTATAGAAACTTAATCATTGAATTTCTTGAGAATTTTCAAGAATGCACTTTCATATTCAAAATTAGAGATCAAAATTCAGTGGTTGATTCTTTGGCTGTCTTTGCTAGTTTGTTTGTCATTCCAAATCATTCCAGTGAGAGATATGAGGTTGAGGTCAGACATAGACCAAAAATCCCTGATAACATCATTCATTGGAGGGTGTTTGATAGTGATCAACAAGTCCAAAATTTCCTTGAATTGAAAGAATATTTTGAGAATATTCAAGTAGATCAAAAGAATATGTTTGCTGAAACTAAATTCAATCCTGAAGTCTTGCAGTTGAAAAAAAATTGTATTCCCAAGGCCTTATTCCCCTTGAGAGATTATTTGATCAAAATGATGTTTTCAAGTCCCCAAGGATGAATATTGATGATGAAGAGGTGGAAACTTGCAATCTTGGTACATCAGAAGTTCCTAAAATGGTCAAGCTATCTAAGTTTCTTTCTATGGAGATGAGACAAAGGTATGTGGATATGATGAAGAATATTGTTTTCTTTGCATAGAGCTATGCTGATTTGGAAAGATATGATCCTAGTATTATCTAACACACTGTTCCCATCAAAGAAAATGAAAAACCTTTCAAGCAGAAGTTGAGAAGAATTAATCCATTGCTCACACCATTGATTGAGAAATAAATTAAGATATTATTTGATGCAAAAATCATTGACCCTTTGAGTTTTTAAAGATGGTTTGCTAATATGATACCTGTAAGAAAGAAGAATGGTGAGATTAGAATTTGTATTGATTTCAGAAATTTAAACAAATCATCTTTAAAGGAAAATTACCCTCTTCCCAAGATGGATCAAATTCTGCAAAATATTTTTGGCTCTCAAAGAATTTCTATGCTTGATGTTTCTCAGGTTACAATCAAATATTAGTACATTCGGAGGATAAAGATAAAATTGTCTTTATTACGCCATGGGGAACATTCATGTATGCCAAAATTACTTTTGGTCTCATGAATGTAGGGGCGAATTTCCAAAGGGCGATGGATATTGCATTTTCTGAGGAGAAATATAAATCAGTGGTGGTGAACTTGGATGACATCACTTTGTTTTGAAAGGAGGAAGAACACCTTAAACATTTGGAGAAAATTCTGCAGAAATGCAGAAAATTTGTTGTATCTCTCAATCCTACTAAAAGTGTTTTTGCCTTAACTTCTGTAAATTTTTTAGGACACATTATATCAAATGATGGAATAAATATTGATCCAAATAGAGTCAATTCCATTCAGAAAATAGACCTGCCAAGGAATAGGAAAGAGATTCAATCTTTTCTTGGAAAGGTAAATTTTGTTAGAAGGTTTATTCCAATTTTTGCTGAGATTGTCAAGCACATTACTAAAATGTTAAGGAAGTAGTCTGATGTTAAATGAAAAATAGAGGCAAATAAATAATTTGAATACATAAATAATTCTCTCACTCAAGCCCCAGTGCTCATAAGTCTTGAATTTTCAAGTGATTTTCTGGTTTTTAATTTCGCTTCTGAACACACAATTGCTAGAGTATTATTGCATAAAAGGCAGAAAAGCAGTGAGACACCTATTTATTTTTTCAGTAGGACTCTTGAAAACTCTTAATTGAAGTATAATATCATGGATAAACATGCATATTATTTAGTAAAGGCTCTTAAATAAATTTACATTCTGCATTCTCATATTATTGCATTTGTGCCTAACACTGTGGTGAAAATTTTATGACCCAAGCCGATCGTTATCGAAAAAGAGGTAAATGGATCGCCACTTTACTGTAATATGATATAGAAATTAAGCCTACCAAGTTGGTGAAGGATCAAGGGCTAGAAAAATTGATGGCATAGTTAATTTTTTAGTGCCTAGCCATGAATTTCATTGCAGAAATTTCAGAGGTGGTAGATGAAGAAGAATTGGTTCCTATTGAGAAGAAATTCATTTTGTCTGAATGGTACAGATATGTGACCTTTGTTCTACATCATCATAAATCCCCTCCCCAATTGAATAAGTCCAAGTCAAGGTTTGTGAAGCTAACATCTTTGAGATATTTCATTTTGGATAAAAAATTGTATTGGAAGGACATTAGTGGAATTCTTTTGAATTGCTTGCTAGAAGAAGAGGATGAAAAATTCATTGAAGAATTTCATAAGGGATATTGTGGAGGACACCATTACTAGAAGGAAACAACTAATAAGATACTCAGTGTAGGATATTATTGGCCTACCATGTTTAAAGACATCTACAAGAAGATTGTAGCATGCCATGAATGCCAAGTCTTCGATGGTAAGAAGAAGTTGATTCCTTTACCACTAAAAACAATATATGTTGAAGATCCTTTCTAGCAATGGGGACTAGATTTAATTTGCGAAATACACCCAACATCCTCAGGACATTATCGATAGCCACTATTTATTTCACCAAGTGGATTGAAGCAGTCCCTACAAGGCAGGCTAATTATTCAGTCATCATTCAATTTATGGAGAACAACATATTGTCCAGGTTTGGTTGTCCTAGGAAGATTATTGCTAATAATGCACAAGCTTTCAAATCCAAAAAATTGATTAGTTTTTGTCATCAGTATCATATCACTCTTGTTCATTCCAAACCTATTACCCTCAAGGTAATGGCTTAGAAGAATCATCCAACAAAAGCATAGTGAGGATCATCAAGAAAGTGCTGCAAGAAAATAAAATATCATGGAATTTAAAACTAAAGTTTGCTTTGTGGGCTAATAGATTTTGTACTAAGTTATCCATAGGTACATCTCCCTATGAATTAGTTTATGGATCTGAAGCAATCTTCCCAACTTCTTTTGAGGTTTCGGTAATGAAACTGCTACAAGGAATTGAAGAAGAACCTAATGCCATCCAAAGAATGATAAACCATCTCATAGCTTTGTAGGAGAAAAGAGAAGAGGTGTAAAAAAATCATCAGCAATCACAAAACAAAGTGAAGAAGACTTTTGACAGAAAGAATAAGGAAGCAAACTTGAAGATCCAAGATATAGTCCTGAAATGGGAAGCCATAATTGAGGAAAAGGGGAAGCATGGAAATTTTGAAAACATCTAGAAGGGGACATTTATGATAGTTGCATACCATGGTAAAAAAACTTTTATTCTTTAGGAGATGGATGGTAAATTGTGTGGAGGAGGATCTTTCAATGGCAGGTTTCTAAAACACTACTCCTCCTAATTTCTTTTGCTGAATTACATTCTATTGTACATATTTAATTTTTTGTTATGATGTTTTACAAATAAAAATGAGTTCATCATCAAGCTTGATCTCGAGGAGAAGGCCATAAGAGCTTGGCGAAGTCTTCATCAATTTCATAAAAATTTGAGTTTTGCAAGGAAGGCACTGGAACTACAAGTTCTTTGTTGGACCACATGGGCACACCATCCCCATTGGAGCCACTGTTATCACTAATAAAATTTCATTTTGATTAGGAGATTCATTTAGCATAGGTTTAATTGTCTTGGCAAATTAATTCATGATATTGATGAAATTTTATGAATGGGTCATTATCCTAAGTTTAGAGAGTCCCACTTGTCATGTCACCATGGTCAAATCTATCAAAATCCACCAAAGGTCTCCATGCATTGGTTTAAAATTTGGTAGTGGCCACCTATCTGTATTTTCTCGAGTCTGCAGTGAATATAACTAAAAATAGGTTGTTTTTTCTATAGACTAACCTAATTATTCCATAGCGAATCTTCCAAAATTATAACGAAAATCACTATGAAATCATGTTTTTCTACACCGATAAAGGAAATGGTGAGGTGTCATGTATTTAGAGGTTAAAGGCCAATATGAGGTCACGTGATCAGTTAGAAGAGTCATGCAACATGCGTAATCATAAGTGGTCACTCATAATTTCACTTAAACTCTCTCATTTGTCCTTATCCCTCTCATATTCGAAATTTACCTCCTAAATTCATCTAAGTCTAGCTACTATCTGTCATGTTTCCATATTAACTTTGAGTCTAACTACCATATCATCTTTAGAAAAGTCCAATTTTTCCTACAAACACCTTGATGTGAAATTATTTTCTTTGCAGGTGTCATAGCATCAAGAAGGCCAACACAGTGTTAAGATGGATGGCCATGTAGAAGAAGACTAATAAAGGGGGCTTGGTTATCAAGTATGACTCCATGGATCTAAAATTTCTCAATGAGGACCCTAGCTTTGCAGAAGCTTTCAACAGTGTTGGGTGCATGAGGTTGTACTAGAAATTACAAGGTTTTCATGCCCAGGTTTCAAAGGACTTTGCAGTGAATTTTGTGGGCATTGCATCAAAGGTTGGTGTGCTAAGCTTTGTGGTGTCACCTGAAACAATTTCCTAAGACACAAAGATTTCGAGGATGGGAGAAGAGTGGTTCAAAGCCACTAAGTTCAAATTACAGAATTGTGATGAATTTATAAAAACTAAACATATCGGAGTAGATATGACATATGGAATCCCAAGAAGCTGCCTTAAAGAAAACTACTCCAAGCTACTACTTGTAATTCAAAAATACTTCACATGTGAAGGGAGGTTTCATATGGTTTATCAATATCATTTTAGGCTCTTGCTACATTTCAATTGTAAGCAATCTCTAGACCTTCCATTTTTATAGATTTCAGACAAGGTTCAAGCTAGGCTAGAAGGTAGTGAAACTTAAATTTTTCATCATGGGTTGATTAAAATTCTAGTGTTGGAGGAGTTGAAAAAACTGAACAAATATTGGGCCACGTTCCTATTCCTTAGTGGTTATGAAGTAGATACATTAACACCCAAGAATACACCTAAATCAAAAGCCACTCCATCAAATAAGAGTGACAAACCTATAGCTGAAACAAAGGGTGTGAATGAGGAGGAAATGGAGCCCATTGTAGAGCCCATAGATGTTGAAATAGAGCATGCATAGGAAACATAAGTTCCACAACCTATGCCTACAAGTAGCAAGCCAAAGACCAACAAGAAGAGTCATGGAAGGATAACAAGAGGTCAAACATTAGGGAAAGGAAATCTTGAGGATATTATTCAAGCTATAGACATAGAAGAGACTCCAGTGGTCAAAGTTGTAGATATCGAAGTAAGAAAGAAGAAAACGAAGGATCTTACTACCAAAAAACTTGATTTCTCAGGAGAAGATGCAGGGTTTATGTTCCAAAAAAGAAAACCACTCACTAGGCTGCAAATTTTGAAAGGTTTCATAGCTAGTAAAAAGAATGAAATTATAGACAAAGGTGAGAAGCCTATGGCAGAGGAAATCTTTTATTTTTCTCCAGCAAAAAAAGAAATCATTGTGCAAAGGAAAGGTAAAGAGAAATTTGTTGAAAAAAATGAAGTGAAGCTTTTAAAAGAGCAGTTAAGGGAAGCCAGGGAGGAGGTTATTGAAGCCAACTTGGAATTGGAGGAAGCCAAGTTAGACATAAAAATGATGGAGGAATTCAAATAAAAGGTAAATGAGCAAATCAATCACTATGATGAGTCTTTGACCAATGCTAAGAAATTGTTGAAAAGAACCCTTCCTCTACGCAAGGTAATGAAACATACAAGGAAGATGAATTTTTTGTTGCAAGTAGAGAGAAAGAAACTTAAAAATCAAGTTAAAGAGCTATAAGAGTAGATGGAGATGATACAATTAGAGCTCAAGAGAAAAGGTTTAAAGATAAAAGTCATAGATAACCCTGTGGAGACTGAAGTCCCTGCTGCCAAAGGTGAAGCTTCTAAAGCTTGAAAAGTGGATAAATTACCTTTTTAATATTTTTTGCATCATTTTGAATCATCACTTGTAGAGCCATAAGAAAATTTTGAAGAAGGAAAGAACAATTTTCAAGTCTCGTGCCAATTAGGCAAGTTCGTAGCGTATCTCAGGCTTGAAACCCAGAAATCGCTACGAACTCACTATAGGTGTCTTTTTGTTATAAATCATAGGTGTTCTCATGAAGGAGGCATGTAAAGGTTAGTGTTTAGTTATTTTTACTTAATAAAAAACCTTAGATCAGCAAAGGGAGAAAACAAGTGGTAGATATGGTCAAAGTCAAAGTGCTACAGACTTTCGCTACAAACTTGCCTTAAGTCCCATGTTTTTGCAACGAAGAAGTTTTTGGAGATTTTTCAAATTTTGATGGTCTATTTGGGATAAGCCAGCCACGTGGGAAGGTCAAGGGACATTAGAGGAATGTTTTGGTGGAGGCATGGTCTTCGACAAAGATTTTCAGTTTTCCAGCTCACCATGAAGATACTCATCAACCATCATGACACTACCTCCTAAAAATTAGGAAGACAAGTCTCCTGACTTGGTGGGAGAAATTATGTTTTGGTCATGGTAAATGCCACCTAGGCACATGAATTTTCTCGATGTAAATATGTAGTCTTAAATTTTTTTGAAGTAATAAATAGGTTATAGAGTCCTAAAATTAGTAGGTGTTAGTTTTATCTCCATGTAATTTTCTTATGGTTAAATTAGGTGTCATCAGAGAGATTCGAAGGTCCAGCCTTGTTGGACGAACCAATGTAAATATGTCGAAGCCTATTAATAGGAAGATTATCGAAGAATAGAGGGTTGATTAAGGTTTATAACAGACTACTATTGTAATAATTTTCATCAGTAATATACAGTCACAATTTTCTTTTCTCCACCTGAGATTCATTTGATGTTCTTATGAGTATTTTCCTTATGTATTTTGCAATTTTATCTTCAGTAATGATGTTTGATTACTTAGAATTCATGTATCTCATGCTCTAACTTCCTTCAAACATTAGACTGTTGTGTATCTGTGTATGTTATATTTTCATCAGAACATCTATATGCCTCAAATTCCATAAGAAGATTTCCCATGTCATTGAGTTTCTTTACACTGACTCCATATGCCCAATGGTTGTGATTTGTTCATATATTTCACCTACATACAAACACACTTAAAACATTAATTCAGAGTTAGCCATATGTTGAACTTCATTTGCATAAAATAATCTTTATCTTTGAGAGAGCCCTCTCAGGCTGAAAGGATAATTTTAAGCTAGAAGTAGGTTTGAAAGAGTTACTCTAGGTTGATTGGTGAAGCAACCCATATGTACCAACTTAGTGATAACATATTTATTTTTCAACAAATTAGAAATATTTCTTGTGTTTTAAATAAATTGTTGAAGTAAAATAAATCATTTTTGGTATGTAAAAATTAACATATTCCTACCCACTAAAGAGATTTTTTTGGTGGTTTTATGACTATGGTTCTTAGGGAGGACATTCTTGAACTCATTATACATGTTATTTCCTAAAATATTTGAACCTTTGGATATTGTTTTAGGACCACATGTTTGACATGTATACTTACCCTTTGTTTGAATCCTTGCAAGAGACATAATAATTTATTAGCATGAAAAAATATTAAAAAAGCCTTCAGTAATAAAGGATATATGGATTTATATTGCAAATTTACATACCACAAAAATGTGTGACCCTTGATAGAACATGAATTATCCATGTAAGAATTCCATGGAGTTGAAATTGTTTTTGACTTATGGTTTGGATATGTTATGCCATATATATTGATTCCAACCCATAAAGTTAAAAATTCATAAATAATAAGCTTAAGATATACATCTAAATTTATAACTTGGTGCTTGTTACATCAAAATCTAGCATCTTAATGCAAAGCCTCACTAGGTGAGCTAGAAGCAACAATGATATTGTCACCATTGTCACCTTAACAACAACTCCACTCGTTTTAGTGAAAGGGAAAATCCAACAGAAGGGAGTATATGTTGTGGATAAAATAACCCAATCAACTTAAGATAAGTTCTCCTTGAGGGTTCTACAATGATTTCTACCTAAGGATAAGAATAGGAAATTATGGTTTTAGGTTAATTTAAGGATTTGAGAATCCTGTGGCTATTCTAGAGGCTCATGTCAAACAATAGTGGCTCAATATAGGTTCCCAAACACATAAAATAAAAAAATTACCCTTTTTTATCATTAAATAACTTAGAAAACTAGAGATTGTAAAAAAATAACAGTTTATGATAACAAAGAATTTATCCCCAAAAAATATGATTATAAAGTGTAAAATTAGGGCTAAATTTGTGAGTAAACAAGAGAATGATTACAACAAATTTATATGGTTTAAAAGACATGTAAAATAACTTTAAACCATAGAAATCAAATCTAACTAATGGTTAAAAATGATCATATAATGTAACCTTTACTTATTCAATTCATTCCAAATAATTCCTAACTTTTAGACATCAATGTCCAAACCAATATATGTCTCTCTCTCTCTCTCTCTCTCTCTCTGACATCAATGTCCAAACCAATATGTCTCTCTCTCTCTCTCTCTCTCTATCTCTCTCTCTCTGACATCAATGTCCAAACCAATATATGTCTCTCTCTCTCTCTCTCTCTGACATCAATGTCCAAACCAATCTCTCTCTCTCTCTCTCTCTCTCTCTCTCACCCTCATCAATGTCCAAACCAATCTCTCTCTCTCTCTCTCTCTCTCTGACATCAATGTCCAAACCAATCTCTCTCTCTCTCTCTCTCTCTCTCTCTCAAATACCCTAATTTAAAATTAAAAACAATATAAAAACAATTTTAAAAGTATAATTGAAGGTCACAAGAGATAGAGAGAGAGTGCCTTCTCCATATAGTCTCTCTCTCTCTCTCTCTCTCTCTCTCTCTCTCTATATATATATATATATATATATATATATATATAATACCCTAATTGAAAATTAAAAACAATATAAAAATAATTTTAGAAGTATAATTGAAGGTCACAAGAGAGAGATAGAGTGCCTTCTCCATATACAAACTTAGGGAAAATTTCAAGTAGAGACAAGAATAAAAAGAACTAGGGAAAGTTAACCTACTTACCCTAGGTTTTGAATCAAGGGTCTTAATTTAAAAGGATTAAGGGAAGGAGCTAACATACCACTCACTGAAATACTTGGAATAAGGGTTAGTTTAAATAGGATTATGAAACAAATACTATGATGGTGTGTTTGATACATGCTTCTTCCATCCAATAAAACACAAAATCAAGATAAAAATAATCTAACCTGATAGATTTACTAGGAATTCATTCATGCTTCATCATAACCATCCATGAAAAAAGATCAAATATGTTGGAAATATTGTTTTCATTGAATACAAAGACAAATGGACACTATATATTTCCAAGTGTTATCACATTAAAAGGGATCATCTAGCCATAATTAATTAGGTGGATCGAAATACACCATGTAAGATGGGATTTTACACATTAAAACTCACTTTGTTTTTTAGGAAATAGCCTAAGGAACCACTTTTCCTAAATTATTTCTGTTAATTAATTTACCCACTTGAGAATAACCCATAGGTTCGTTAATTGTATGTTATTCTCATATTTTTACACATTAAAGTGAAAATAAATCCAAATATTTTCTCTCACATTTTTCGCTTCCAAAGGAATAATTCAACAAATGATTTATTTATTGATTATTCCTTTATCTTTAATCATTCTCATAGAAATACTTTATCAAATAATTTTTTATAAATTATTTCTAACTTATTTTACCATTTCTAACTTATTAGTAATTTAATAAACCTATTTGTTTATTAATTATTTCTTATCATTTTACCCATTTTTATGAATTAACTTAATAAATCATTATTTTTAGAGTTAGCTATCTAATAAGGTTATTGACCATTTATTTGACCTTTTTCTCTCACAAATAATAGTAAAATACCCAGATTTGTTATATCTTGATTTGGTCCAACAAATATTTTATTATTTGACCACATCAAATCGAACCTAACATTTTATTATAAATAGAGAGGTTGTATCCCCTCATTTCACATGACCATTATTATTGTCAAAATTTTGATACTATGATATTTGAGTGTTCTCCATTTGAACCTCGTTATTTGCACCCCCCCGCCCCCTCCCTCATTTTTTTTGGATCACTATCCCAACTTTTGTAGATAGGAAGAAACTGCAGCTGTAGGTCAAGGATTGGACAGAACCTCCTGAGGAGGCCACTTTAGCCATAGGAAGAAACTACAGTTGTTGGTCAAGGATTGTAAAGAACCTCCTAAGGAGGAAGCCACTTTAGCCATACTATAAGGATCTTATTCTCAAGTGATATATTTTAATAAAAAAGCTTTTGTCTTTTGGGTAATGAAGTATAGTAGTCATTATATGTCTTGGATTTACTATTTACTGCATGATTTTTGTTACTTTTATCTTTTTTATGCAAATATGTTTACAACATATGAATGATTACTACTTCTAGGGTTTCAAACCATCATAATTATTTTGTGCCTATTTTCCACCATAAGAAAAGTTTTCTTTTCTAACCATTTTGTAGGAAAACCTCTAACACCGAGATAAAAATTACAAGATGGAGATTGTTAGAAATATTGTTTTTGGACTTTTAATGCCTAGTTTGGATACCCTATATTTGAATACATTTTCATTGTAAATACCTAGCTCAAATGGGAGCATAGGATATATGGTTAAAAATATGTTTCTATGACCTTTCTAACAATATATGGAACTCCCTCTAACTCCTTAGGAATGAGGTGATATGAAATATTCTATCAGGTCAGCCTAGTCGGAAAGTAAAATCCAACTCAGCCAAATTTTACAATTCAACCCCATAAGTGAACAAAAAAAATTATAAATAAAGGATACCTGAACACATTTTAAGTGTACCTAGGAAATAATATCAAGTACAAGTGCACAAAAGAGATCTAATATACGCAAGAGGAGCCGATGAGTATTATTGGGGTTTAAAGGTGCATAAAAGGAGTTTAATGAATGTTTTTAAAGTTTTAAGGGTGAGTTATGAAGATACAATGTCTATGATGCTATGATGTGCATTGTTTCAGGTTTGTGACATTGTTAAGTTCACTAACCTAAGATTATATTCTAGTGAATTATACTATGAGGTTCGCTAGGGCATAAAGGTTAAATTCGACTAGGTTTTGCAACTATATATGGGGTATGGAGCAATGGCAAGCGTTCTAGCATGAAAGTTAAAGTATGATGATGATGTGAAATTCACGAAGTATGAATCATGCAAGTGAAGTCATAAGTACTCTATGTATGAATCCCTTATTTTGGTGCTTATATGGGTCTTACTAAGGGTGCTTAGCTAAGGATATTTGTGTCTCTAGTAGGTTGGTGCCTACAAATATCTTATAGAGTTGGTACTCAACAAAGGATATTAGTGACTAGAGTAGTTTGGTTCCTATAATATTTGTAACAATATGTTGGTTCCTATAAACATTTAAAACGATAAGTTTTTATGGTTTTCTCCTACAAGGGTTTCCACGTGAAAATTTGTGTTTTGTGATTTAAGTTTACATGCATTTAATGTTTCAAATTTAATGAATGATTGGTGAATTCTAATTAAAAAAAAATATCTTATATATTTCATCCCCCCTATCAATGTAAGCATAATTTCAACAATTGGTATTAGAGTGAGTTCCTTCGAAAACAATTTGACCATTAGATGATAGATTTTGAGAGCACATATTGCAAATAAAGAAAGTTTCTTCAAAAAAATCCCCATTGTTTGACAGAAAAAACCAAAAATTATAGAGGATATGGATGAAAAACTATCTAATGGCTCTTGGATATGATATTTGGCAATCAATCACGGATCAGGGTTATTTAACCCAAAAAACTCCTGAAATAGATACAAATGGAAAAAGGCTAGTGAACATAATGTAAAAGAGCTGAATTCTATCTTGTGTGGTTTATTAGAGTTGGATTTTTTCAAGTTGACGCATTATGAATGAAAAAAATAAATTTGGGAAAAACTTTAAAATATCTATGAAGGCAATGACAAGGTGAAGAAGACAAAGCTCCAAACTCATAGAAGATAGTTCAAGAGCTTGAAAATTAAAGATGAAGAAATGTTGCAACATATTTCCTCCATGTGGATGCGGTTTCCAACACCATAAAAGGAATTATGAAATTTTGAAGAACCAATGATTGTGAAAAAGGTTCTAAGGTCTCTCCCCTTCATTTTTGATGCCAATGTTTTTTCCATTGAAGAAATGAAGGATTTGGAGAAACTACTAGTGGATGAGTTGCATGGGATTCTCATTTCATATGAAATTAGGATAGAAAAAGAAAGCCAACACTAAAGCAAGAAAATTTTAAAGCATTAAAGAATAAAAATGATACAAATCTTGTGATTATTCTAGTCATGAATTAAAAATAGAAGAAACACAATTTGTGAGAAAGCTAAAAGGATGATCTGACAAATACAAAGGTAGCCTACCCTTCAAATGTTTCAATTGTGGTAGAGTAGGACATTTTTTTGTTAAATTCCCATATGAAAAAATGGAATACAATGATGGTGAAGAAGAACATAAAAATAAAACCAAACCTTATAGACATAAAAAAGGAAAATATACAAAGAAGAAGAGTTTTTAATCTAGAAAGGAAAATAACTCATCTAAAGGAATTCATTGATATTTTTCTGATATTGACAAAGAAAAATTACTTTTCATTGCCATGGATATGACATTTATTGATAAAAAAAATGAAGAAAATAAAAAATAAAGAATAGATTAAGAAGAAGAAGACATTGATAGGGAAGTGAATCCTAAAGTAGAACTCATTAGTTCATTAGAAGATAAAGACAAACTTAGGGGAAAAAATAAAACGTAGAAGGAGCAATTGTAGAAATATGAAAATAAGAATCATTATCTTGATGAAAAAGAAAATAGTTATGATTTTTAAAGCTCAACTAGAAGAGGAAAAAATGATAGAAGAAGTAGTGAGAATCCAACTGAAAGAAAAGGAAGAAAATTGTGAGAAGCTAGAAGCTAGGATCGTGTCCTTACGAAAGGAACTAGAGAAAACAATTGATTAGTTGAATATAATCTTGGAGTTTGGAAAGAGTTATGAAATATTATATAATATTCTTAGTTTACAAAGGTCATCACTCTTCAAGACATCATTTTTATGATGAAATAAAAAAATACCCTGAGGGAGATGTGAGCACTAAGGTCATAAATCCATTAGAAAAGGAATATGAAGAAAATTCTAAATGCTACGCTAATATTCTCAAAGGCTCAATGATCTAGGTGGATATTGGTGGCCAACCACATATTCCACCTAGACCTCTAATCGATCTCATCTGTTTCCTTGTTTATGGAAAATTTGACTATTTTTAGCAGTTTTTCGGGTCTTGGACTTCCAGAGCAGTTTTGACCCCCTAAACTACACTTTTTTGAGGTCCGCAGCAAGCCCATAGCTATAGGAAAGTTCATATAGAAAATATTGTATTACTCATAGATATATTTCCAACAAGGTATCATACACGCCAAACAGAGATAATATGACCAAGTTACGACCCCGGGAAGTTGGTTGCCCAACTAACCCTAACGGGGCCCACAAAATCTTCGCGTTCCATCTCCTCGGGTTAGGGTTTTGGTTGTTTAGGGTTTTCCTTTGTTTTTCAATAATAAAAATTCCCTTGAGCCTCATTGTAACACTATTTAGAGGCATGTGTCCACCACATCTCTTCTTAGAGATAAGCTACCATCACCCGAGCTATTTTATTTCCATTATGTATGTAAGCATATTTCAGTTCTTTGTTATTAATGAAATGAATTGTTATCTATTTTGCATCTCTATATTTATGGTTATATATGTATTTTTTTGCATTTTTTTAAAGTTAGGATCAATGGTATCATAGTGGTCTTCTCTTTTTTTTTTTTTTTTCCATGTCCCCAGCGAGGTTAGGGTATAAGGATTTAGGGCTCGAACTGGTTGAACCTTTGCAGGACCAACCTCGCAAACCTTGACGACCTCCCATGGCGGAAGAAAAGAAAGATGTGGAAGCAAGAGATCATTTAAAAATATTGCTTGAAGAAGCCCTTGAGTAACATAGGAATGAGATGATAGACAACTTTGTCTAGATCCTTTGACGACTGCTTACACACGACACATATTCTTCCAACAACCACTCTGAAAGTGCCACACCCTTTAAGGTACAAGTTAACTTCGACATCCCCATAATATAAGGTCATATAGATGCAAATGCCATATATAAATGGCTAAATATACTAGAAGGTTATTTTTCGGTTCATGATATTTCCAATCGGAAAAATGTTACTTTTTCACTCATTAAAGTCCCCCCCCACGTCAAGGACTGCGGGAAACCTACTATGAGAAGAGGGACGAGAGTGAACCCTCACTATTTTAAGCCGCACCAACTTGGAATTATTTATAGGATGCCATCAATGAGTAGTATTACCCTGTCAGGTGCTACGAGGATAAATACATAAAGTGGACCATGTTGGGGCAGGGAAGGGACCAAGACATGCCAGAGTTCAAAAATATTTTCATACCCTTCGCACGAAGTTGGGTATCAAGGATTCAAAGTGACATTTGATACTCAAGTACCATGTCTGTTTACACAAGTAAATCCAGGATGAGATGGAGTTCTTGAACATCTCCTCGCTTAGCGCTACTTATCAATATGTTGTCAAGATCGAGCAGAAATAAAAAAAAAAAAAAAAAGCGATACTTTGGATCTATGAATCCGAAGCAAGGGATGGGCGCCCCCAAACCACAAAATAAAGGAGAGAGCCAAAGCGATGTGAAATAGTGGCTGAGTTGAAGGCTTCTGAATCAGATGCATGTTCCGACTCTAAGTCAGAACCTTACAAGTATAATGACAAGGGGAAGCATATTATTGACGCGGAGGCTAGTGCCACTGTTTCCACGACCAAGATCCAGAAGAATGAGACCGAATATCCAGAGGAGGAGGAACACCTATTCCACTCACAAATGTGGTTGAAGGGTTCTCTAATATAGTTCATTTTCATTAGCAGGAGCCAAAAGAACCTCATTTCAGTAGAGGCTATGAAGTGGTTGGGCCTACAGACCACAACACATCCGCAATCATACACCATCGGGTGGATTCACTAAGGATGATATCTCCGTGTTAGCCAATAATGTGCCTTCCCTACAACATCAAGAAATTTACATATGAGGTACTATGTGATGTTTATCCTCTTGAAGTTTGTGATTTATTATTAGGCCAACCGTAATTGTGAAAGAGACATGTTGTGTATGAGTCTAGGAATCAGAATATTATTATTACTTTGGGAAATAAGTTATACAAGATACCATAGGTAGCATCGCATACCACCATCTCTTTGATTACTGCAAATCAATATAGTAAGATAATTACCCAAACCTGGATTTTTTTTTCTTATGATTCACCCTCAGGGAAAGAAGAATATTGTGGACATGGCCTCTAGACAAGGCTCTTTCATATAGCATCAACATATGGACAAGGTCCTGTAGGAGAACAAGGACATCTTCACCTCACCCACATGGGTACTTCTACATTGTCAAGTCAAGCACTCCATCAATTTGAACCCGTGCATGCCACTACCCAATGGACCAATCTATCGACACTCTAGTATAGATAACGATGAAATAAAGAGGCAAATTCAAGAGCTATTGTAGAAAGGTCATGTTACCACTGCAATTTTTCAAAAAAATTCAAAGTTTGGTTGTCATTGTAAGTCTGTCTTTGATCCTCTCTTGTTTCCTAACCTATGGTGGAGATCCCTGGAGAGTCAAAATGTATGAGTCTTTATCATTTTTTAACAAAATCCAAAAATAATTATGAGTGAAATAGTTTGTTTAGGTTATAGAGTCATTAGGGTAAAATCTCTTTTAAAAAAGTCTTATAACTATTTTCAGTGGTTAAGGCCATGAGTTTAACTTGAAAATTCTAATTCATTCACCATGATTTTCCTATTCGAGGCTAAAGTCCCAATGATAAAATCATCAGTTATGTTAAAAATAAAACATGGATGACTACTCTTTCCATGAGAGGAAACTATCTTCTTCAAAAGTTCTAGTTTTATAGTAACACAGGAATAGCTGTCTTTTTCAAAAGGTAGAAATTTCTTGCAAAATTGGTACAAGGAGACATAGGAAGCATTATTCAAGTGAAACACACATTGCTATTCGAATATCGAAGACCTTTTAAAAAGAGCCTTTATAACCTTCATTTTTCCTAAAATCCAAAGTCCAGCGCTCAAATTCCATTTAAATCCACTTTTAACCCTCCACATTCAATTATGTTATGCTTTGTTATCTCACCATCGAGCTCCTTTGTTACACTCTTGTAGCGTTTAAAACACTTCAAAACTCCTTTTTTACGCTTTGGGCCGCTTTATCACATTTCTATTTGTTATTTCTTTTCCACTTTAAAAATGTTAATGGGACATACTTCATCGCAAATCGCAAATTCTCGGTGCATTCACTTACTCCTACCTCCTTAAATCCCTGATTGTGATAACAATGGGACCCACCTATCGCTCAATTATGAAAGGAAGCAACAATGTTTTGGAGGAGATGGCCACGCAAAAGAACGACAACAAAGGAAAAACTCCCCAATAGACTTATTACTATCGCACAATCATAGATCTGGCACCCGATAATGCATTCACGTCCGCTCCTAAACCCCCGATGCGATATCACTTTTCGCTATCGTACAATCACACTTTCTCCTAGGACCCACCTTATTGTTATCGTGCAATCACTTATCACTATTGATATCTCGCAATCAAAGATCAAAAAGTACGTTGTTACCGCCTTATGTTGCCCGATCCTAAACCCCTGATGCGATATATCACATCGCAACTTTGCATCACATCACAAATCCACATCCGATAACCTTACCGCCATGTCACTTCGCTTATTGCATATCGCAAATCCTATTGCTAACCATCCATGTTGCCTCCTGTCATTGCGAAATGCGATAATCCTCTGATCCCTGATTTGTGATAATCCCTTTGTCTTTCGATTGTGATATATCACATCAAAATTATGTCCCAATAGCGTATTCACTTCGCTCCACTCTGTGATTGCGATTGTGATATTTTTTAATGCACTTACTCCTCCCACTTATTATTCTTCCACTTAATAGCTTCTCCTGCTTATTGTTCCATTCTCCTGCTTCACCTCACTCCCCTCCACTCTCATCCCGATACGTGGCCAATATCAACACGCTTTCGAAAGCATAAGCAGGATTTCAGAGGCATTTATAGGTTTTTCAGGAATTTTTGGCAACACTTGTTTTAAAATATTTTGATTTCTATCAACAAATATAACAACACCTCCTTAAAGCTCGGAGACAGATCTCTTGTCTTGGTCAGGGTATTTATTGTTATTCAAATATTGAAGACCTCTTAAAACAAGAGGTGTTGCTCACTTAAAAGGTGTTTATCTTCCAGTTGGTTACTCCTTTCAGTTAACTGCTCCTACACTTTTGCAAATAAGGGTACAAGTGTTCTTTTCAGTTGGTAGATAGAAATTTTTGTGGAGGCAATTTTTTCCAAGAAATGAGGAGCACTCAGCCACCTCAACTCAACCACCTCGAGCTCCATGCTGCCATGATCTGTCTTCATTTCTATTTAAGTTTTCTTTTTATGTTTTGGATAAGCTCTACTATATGAAGAGGGTTGTAATAAAGTCTCAGAAACAAATTTTTACTTTTTATGGAGGCTTTTTACATAACTCCTTTTTTGTATATATATTGTGTAATGCAAGGAGAAAATGGTTCATTGGTTGTTCAAGTTATTGTATACTGTGTTGAATATTTCTGAGTTGATAATATATCCAGATGTACTCTTGAAGACTCACAAACTATGTGGGGTGTGTATTGTTCTCCCTACTGTTTTCACATAGCTTTTCTATCTTTCAAGATTTATCATACAAGTTCTATCTCATGCTTTTATCAGTCTTGTGAACCTCCAAGACATATTGGTCTATTTTTGTGAGGCTTGTTTCAAGCTTTCCTGATTCAATATGAATTGAAGATTGTTCATAAGCATTCCTTGAGGTTGAATTAAATCATGTATCATGTTTTTATAAGTATTTTGATCTAGCATGCATGTTAATATGTTTTTGTCAATCTTGATTCATCAAGCATTCCTGATTCATGAGGCCATGTTAGTCAGAAGCATTCCTTGTAATGGGATTCTTAAAATGTAGAGTGAGATTCTTGTAAGTCTTTTAAAAACATTCTTTCACTATACATTTTATATCTAGAATTTGCGTTACCCTTTCCTCTTAGTAGTGGGTTTCTGTTTCACTTATCCATTGTTTGTATTCCATTCTTCTAACCATCAGGCTACAAATTCAAACTTGCTACCACATCATGCAATAGTGCCCTAATATGTGTGAGAGATTCTTATCTGCTCAAAATCCATTTCAATGTATATGAGCTTCAACCACTTTCTGAAAAGCTCAAATCAAATTATAAGAAAATCCCTTGAGATTAAGATGTGTTTGGTCAGGTGCTTGTCACAATCCAAGTGCTGATTCCAATGCTAACATCTTTTGGTGCGTTTACCGGGAGACGAAGATTCTAAACTCAGTGTTCTCCTGAAGTTCTTGCATGAATGCCTAGTCCCAATTTTTAAAGGTGAATAAATACTAGTCATTATTTCTTATTGTAATTGGTTCACCTGGGGACTCCACAAATAGGACGAGGGGTTTCAAGACCGCCTACCAGAAGAATAAATCAGAGATCACCTCCTGTAATTCTAGTTTCTGACCCATAGAAGATTATAAAGGATGCAAGAGGGAAATATAAATCAGCTGAAGCTGCATCACATTCAGTAAAAAACCTGCATTCAAAGTACATTCCAAAAGAAAAGGTACCATCATCTGTCTCAAAACCTAAATAAATTTCAATTTCAAAGAAATCTCCTGAAATATTTCAAGTTGAAACTGCTTCCATAAAAGGAAAATTAGATGACGTTAGCCTTGATTCAGCTGAAAATATCTCTCATTCATAACTTAGTAAATCATAAACAAGTATTATTCCAGTGAAAGAGGATAAATCAGAGGTTCTAGGTGTCAGTGAAGAAAACCAAAAATCAGAAACCTTTGTACTGACATAATGGGAATTAGAAAAAGTGTTGGAAATTTCACCCTTCCTAGATAGAGCTATTTTAATTGAGGAAGACATTAAGACAATTTTGAGTTTTCTTCAAACTCATCCTGAATATCAGTCTTCTTTTAGCCCACAACATGAGTATTTTCATCTGTCTCAAAACCCAGTTGTTAGCTCATCTTCTTCTCATCAAGGGGAGGTAACTTTACTGAAAGTTTGAATTTTAATCTCTCTGACTTTTTAGCTCACCAAAACAAAATTGGAGCTTCCCCAATCCTTCAAGAATCAACATCTGAAACTGATTCTCTTGGAGAGGTTGAAATAAAACCTCTACTATCCATTTCTTTGAAAATCCATTGTTTTCAACTCCACAAACTGAAATTTCCAGCATCCAAACATCTCCATCAGCTAGTTTTACACTATTTTTACCTTAGAAAATCATGGCCCAACCTCCTCCTACAAGGATGAAATAGATTGTTGTTGCAAGATATGCACCACTTGCCCTTCCTCAACCTTTGCATCCTCTTCCTCAAGGGGATTATCTGAAATATTTTCCCAAATACACGGGGGAGGGAGAAGGAGTATCTGCTGAAGAACATCTAGTTCGCCTTCTATAGTTATGTTGATAACCAAAACATTGAACATGAAGATGTTTGGTCAATAATTTTTGTTCAAAGCTTAGATGGAGAAGCTCGAAAATTTTTCAGAAATTTTCCTCCTAATTCAATAACTGGAATAGATGCTTTGGAGGAAGTATTTGTAAAACAATGGGGTGACTAGAAGGATTACCTACATTATCTCACAGAGTTTGGGGATTTGAAGAAGAAGATTGATGAGACATTGGCAAAATTTACAAAGAGATTCAATAAATTCTATCAAAATAATCCTGTAGAGGTCAAACCCCCTGAAACCATAGCCATGATAACCTTTTCCAATGATTTAGACTCTAATTTTACACTATGGTCGAGAGCTGAGAAGCCATAAACATTGGTGGGTATGCAGGAGGCTGTTATTGGAGTGCAGTCCAATCTTATGGCCTCAAACAAGCTGAAAATTGAAGAAGGGAAGGGGGCAAAGGATAAAAAGAAAATGTAAGAGGAGAAACCATCTTCCTCCTCTAAAAATTTCACAGCTGAAGAAAATATTGATCAGATGTCTAATTTGATTAAATATCTTGCTTCGAAAATGACAAAACTGGAGTTAGAAAACATGCCTGCTACTAGGCCCATTCAAAATGAAGGAAACAAAAATCAGGCTCCTTTTAGGAGACCCTTTCAGCCCCAACAAATTTTACAGCGCCCAAGGAGAAATCCTGATGATCAAAATGTTAAAACTCCACTAAATAATTTTGCTAAATAAAATCAGCGAGAGGAAGAAGAGGAAGATGAAGATATCAATCTTGTTGGGGAGACATCACAGTCAACTTGTTTGAATTTACAAGAATATGGAGATAATTCTAGGATAATATATTTTTAGATGATCAGGAGGCTCATATTCATGTTCAAAATGAGATAAAGCAGCTTGAAAATCAGATAAGAAATTATCCTTTGAGATCAAACGAGGTTGTCCAACAACCTCAACAAAAACAAGATGTTGAAAAAATTGCTGCCAAAAAAAAAGCAAAGGTTAATGTTGTTCCTCCATCACCTAACCTTGCCCCAATCATCAAAAAAACTGCAGAAAATAAATATTTGACTCCACTTATTTTTAGTTTCAAGTCAGAATTGAATAAAATCAAGATTCTGGTCCCACTCCTAGAATTGTTGAAAAATCTAGCCTACAAAGAGTCATTCAAAAGTCTGTTACAACCATCTCTTTCTCTTGATTATGTAAACATTGAAGATGAAAATCCTAATATATGTTTAGGCAGCCATGTCCAAGATCAAAATGATGATAATTCTCCACCTTTTTATCTTTCACTCAACATTCATAACAAATTGTTGCACAACTTCCTATTACGTTCTAGGGCCTCTCACAATATGATGCCTAAGAAAGTGATGGGTGAATTACGATTAGAAATCACTAAACAATACCATGACATATACACTTTTGACTTCAAAAGGGTCAAGTTTTTAGGAGTGATCAAAGACATGGTAATTTCTCTTACTCAACTTCCTATCAAAAGTCTAGTGATGGACATAGTGGTTGCTGATATACCATCAAGATTTGGAATGCTTCTTTCTAGATCTTGGTCCAAAAAGCTGGGAGACACTCTTCAAATGGATATGACATAAGCCACCATCCCAGTCTTTAGAGGATAATTTAGGAGGTTGTATATAGAAACAAAGATGGCTTATATCATAAGTGATCGACAACATCCCTCAAATCATCCTATATATGCAGAGGAGAAGGAGTTAGGATCATCTATTTTACACCTTGCTACTGATGACAACAATTTTCAGCTTGAAATTAGTAGAAAACGGAAACTACTCATCTCAAAAGAGCAGGATTCAGAAGTAGGACAGATCTGGAAATTGTATTTTGATGGAGCCTCATCAAGAG
Organism: Pinus albicaulis; assembly: GCA_034641835.2. Lineage (NCBI taxonomy): Eukaryota > Viridiplantae > Streptophyta > Pinopsida > Pinales > Pinaceae > Pinus > Pinus albicaulis. Next base: position 723,467,222 of record CM076570.1, on the reverse strand, counting down.
AGGGATTAGGGGTTGGTATAGTTATTATTTCTCCTACTCATTAGGTAGTGAATTTATCATATAAAATACAATTTTTTACTACTAATAACACTGCTGAATATGAAGTTAGAAAAATATTTGGGAGCAGAGATTTGGTGATTCATAGTTGGTGGTACAGTAGGTGAAAGATAATTATCAAGTAAAAATTTCAAAATTGAATAATTATAGAATTGAAGTTTGGGATTTGATTGAACATTAATTTTTAGCACTCTATCTGAATTTTTCTTCCAGAGAAGAAAATGAAATGGAAGATTCATTGGACATTTCTACTAGTAAATTTATGGTCCCTCTGATGTCAAAGAAACCTATGATATTCAGATTAAAAACAAACCTTCCATCCCTAACAATATCAAATAATGGAAAGTGTTTGAAGATGATAAATAAATTTAGAGATTCTTAGAATGTGTAGAGGAGTTTTCAGACATTCAAATTGACAATGAACAAGACACAACTGAAAGTCAGAACAACAAGTCATTCAAAAAGACTCTGGCTAGAAAAGACATTATTGATCTGAAAACAAACTTCATTCCTAAAGGCTTGGTTCCTTTAGAGAGGCTGTTTGATAATAATGATGTTTTTTTAAAGCCTAATAGAAAGACGGATGTAGAAAGTACATTTTATTGCAACATTGTTACTGAAAATCAACCTAGATATGTTAGAGTTTCTAAATTTCTTCCTTAAGAAACCAGAACTAAATATTTCAAGTGTCTAAAGCAGTATGGAAACATTTTTGCTTGGTCTTACAGTGATTTGAAGACATATGATAGAAGCATAATGGATCATAAAATCCCTCTTAAATCATAAGCAAAACCTGTGGCACAAAAGATAAGGCATATCAATCCTATGTTGCTCACTATTATTGAAAAAGAAATTAGAAAAATGTGGGAATCCAATATAATTCTGCCTTTAAGATTTTCCAATTGGGTAGCTAATATAGTCCCGGTTCGAAAGAAGAATGGCGAAATTAGAATTTGTGTTGATTTTCGCAATTTGAATCGGTGTTCCCTGAAGGATAACTATCCTTTGCCCAAAATGGATCATAATTTGCAGAAATTTGTAGGTTCAAAGAGATTTTAAATGATAGATGGCTTTTCAGGATACAATAAAATTTTAGTTGACAAACAAGACAAGGAGAAAACAAATTTCACAACATCTTGGGGGACTTTTATGTACAATAATATGACTTTCGGTTTAATGAATGCAGATGCAACATTTCAGCGAGCAATGGATATTGCCTTTGTAGGGGAAATGACATATTTATTGTCATTTATTTAGATGACATAACAATATTTTCAAAACATGATCATGACCATTTAAAACATTTGCAGCAAGTGTTTGATAAATGCAGAAAAATTGGTTTATCTTTAAACCCAAAGAAATCATCCTTTGTTGTTCAAGAAGGAAAAATATTGGGACATATAGTAACAGAAAATTGTATTTTCATGGACCCTAGGAGAGTTGAAGCAATTCAAAAAATTGGTTTACCTAGAAATAAGAAAGAGTTATAGTCGTTCTTGGGTAAGATTAATTTTCTGAGGCGTTTTGTTCCAAATTTTGCAGAATTAATTAAGCATATAAATGTCTTGTTCAAGAAAGATGTAGATTTCAAGTGGAAAGATGAAGAAAACAATTATTTCTTAGCAATCAAATCTTTTTTGACTGAAGCCCTATTGTTAATCAACCCTGATTTTGAGAAAGATTTTCTGACTTTTTCGTATGCTTCTGAATAAAATATTGCAGCAGTTTTACTTCAAAAGAACAAGGAAGGCTTGGAGAAACCAATTTCTTTTTTTGGTTGTGCATTAAGGGATGTTGAGTTAAAGTACATCTTGGTTGAGAAACAAGCATATGCACTGATGAAGGCTTTGAAGTATTTTCGAATTTATATACTACATTCTAAGATCATTAATTTTGTGCCAGATATTACTATCAAGGATGTATTGTTGCAG